>JAVSCE010011218.1:0-40875 GCA_032199065.1 Smutsia gigantea
TGTTCAGTAGAGACACAAAGTTTTTGAGAACAAAAATGAGAAAATACATGTTAATCTAAATGTCATTGCCACGTCAGCCTACATATTTAAAAGAATCTCATTCTTATCATTTCATTGATTATTCTCACGTTCAGGTTAAAATAAAAAAAAAACACTTATGATCACAAAATTATAGATCTGGATTTAGATGAGACCTTTAAGAATATTTACCTCAATTTTTAAAAATAAGGAAAGTGAAGCTCACACAGATTAAAATACTCAAGAATTACCCCTCGGTTTATGATATTCCCTTCTGTCTCCTTTAGGTGACAACTTAGTTTTGAAATTACTCACATGATGGAGCAGCTCTGTGGTCTAAGGTAGTCACCTGGAGAGCCTAGAAAGGTTCCTTTGCCTGTTACCTTGGAAATGTATCACAGTTTCTTACATGGCAGAAAATGGAGGGCATGGAACTATTTTAGGTACCATTGAGTTCAGCTACAAATTATTCTCACTTCATAACCAAGAAAACCTGATAGAAAGCTGTAAGAACAGTACACTTAATGAGAAAAATATTTTTAAAACTAATACAATTATTTGCAAATTTTGTCCTGTTGTCAAAATAGGCCAGCTGGCTTTTATGTATGTAACATCAGTGTCATAAAGCCTGTTTCATTTAGTTAATAATATGATACACTAACACACATAGTCGTGCAATACAGATAGATACATATACAGCTGTGTAGTCGCAATATTGTAAATGTTTCACGCCTCTCTGAACCAGAGATCTTTGAAGTTAAGTTGCAGAGCAGAGACAATATCCTAATATCGAAATAAAGAAACTTTTGATGGTGCAACTGGTTCAAGCTTATCATTTAAAATAGAATTCTAAAGATCTTATCTACTTTCATTTTAAAAATATTGCTTAATATATGTATGGGTCACTCACTAGGAGTATGATGCTAAACAAGTTCAACACAGACTCTGTCCCCTAAACGTGAAGATTACAATATAATACATTTTGATATGGAAAAATAGTGTGTCATGGTATAAAATAATTCAAGTACAAGTTAAATAGATTTATATGGAATTGTGTTTTTAGATAATTTTATTGGGCTAAAACATATTAAAATGCACCCATTTTTAATGTGTAGTTTGACGAATTTTGACACATACACATCCATGTAACCACCATCCAAACAACTACATTTCTGCTACCAAAAACAGTACCTCATGCCCTTTCTCAGACAGCCTTCTCCCGAACCTTGGCCTAGGCAACCACGGTCCTGATTTCAATCACAACTGATTCATTTTACCTATTATAAAAATTCATGGAATAGAATCATACTTATATCCCTTGGTTGCCATCCCAAATTTAGGAGTTAAAATTCTTATACTAAAATCTATAAGATGAATACAGATAAAATAGCAAGATGGGGCTTGTTGTAGGAGGCCATAATAAACAATACCATTAAATCTGGCATTGGACCTTGGAATATTATTCATTACTCTACACCAACATTTTGTTGCTCTTTTCATCATGCATTTTTATATTACATTTTTATACTACAGTTATAAATTTCCCATACAGAATACTCTCAGTGTTAAGGACATTACCTTTACGGTATATCTTCCTATGTTCTTTTAATCAGAAATGTCTATGCATTTCCTAATCAACAGTTCTGTATTTATCTTAAGAATTTTGTAGATTATGTAAATAAGTAGGTTTCTTTTCTCATGTTCACTGATTCATGTCAAAATTCTGGCAAAGATATAGGATTTATGGTATCTATCTTTATGATAGCCTCATTTTTAGCTCCATTTAATGTCCTTAGTTTGGTTGAATTTCTTTAGTCCTTTTCTTGAAAGTTACCTAGTTTTATACGACTTATATCAGTGTGAGCTGAATGCAACCAATTAACTAAATCAGTTAAGCTAAAGACTAGTCTTCAAATTCACGTAAACTTCTATTCATTTAACAATTAGTTCAAAGGACTACCCCAAATTGTTGTCTTTACCTCAAATTTCCTCTTTCTTAAAATATAAAATGCCCTTTAATATCTGCATCTCATGGGGAACAGTCTCCTTTAGAAAACTGACAGGCAGGCTGGTAAGTAAACAAATAAAGTAAATTTGATATATGCTGGATACATTTGACCCTTTGTTGTTACTGTGTGATGTGCATTGCACTTCCAGAAGCAAAGCCCAAATCCTACCAGCTGTTACAGAAGCTCAGTCTTAGCCCATTACTCTAATTAATCTAAGGTTATTATCACTGCTTCCATTATTCTGCAAACAGAAAGTCAAAGAAGATATAGAATCAGTGAACTTTTGAAGATTAATAAGGAGGCAAGGAATCCTCTAAACATCTCTAAGGCAGTAAAATTATTTGATCTATAACAATAGCACATACATCCCCAAACACATATTTGAAATAAAAGCTTGAAGGCATAAAAAAATATGCTCATAATAGAAATTATTGCCGAAGGTAGTCAGTTGCCTTTTCATTCTTAATATTACTGTTAGACCACATGCACACAGCTTTTAACTATACAAATATTGTTAAAATATAGAATTGCAGCTTCATTACCAAGAAAACCTGATAGAAAGCTGTAAGAACAGTACACTTAATGAGAACAATATTTTTAAAACTAATATAATTATTTACAAATTTTATCCTTTTCACTATTAAGAATGAAAACACTAATGAGCTTCTTGCCATAAGGAAGAAACAAGTTCCTAATACCTAAATATAAATGTTTTACACATGTAACTCAATCACCTTAAAGACAGAAAGAACGTGACTGACACAATATCATCACAGATGTTTTCTTTGTAACATGAGTATAAATTCATATATTCAAAGAGAACATGTAAGAAGCCACAAAACTAAGTTGGCATTGTGCATTATTGAATTTCTGAGAATCATGCTTTTGGCCTTAATTTTCAAATTTCTAAACACATAAAGTAAAAACTTCTGTAATTCAATTACACTTCCATTTAAAGGTAAAAACAAGACTAGTAATATTTCCTGAAGATTGTTTTTGACCTTCTAAGTGCAAAATCATTTTTTTAAGCCTACATGAAAGAAATCAAAGAAATCCTCTCTAATGCAGTTTGGTTAACCCTGTAGTTAGGATTTCAAACTAATCATACTCACCAACAGTATCTTCCAGGGAGTTAAATTAAGAATAGGTGCCTGATGTGGAAAATTTTTGACAAGGATGTCTTCCCAGGCCTAGTCTCAGGTCTATGAAATACTGGAAGTCTTCTGGCCAGCTTTCAGGACATGTTATTCTACCTGCCAGCTAAACCCAAAGTTTGTATTTGAGACAGACAGTGAAACCTGTTTCTGATACCTGTCCTTTTAGCTCACTTCAAGTCAATCCCTTGACTTCTCTTTAATTTATTGTTTTGGAAATAAGACTATAGTGGCATTTCTGAAAATGTGATCTGCAGGGCTCTTAAAAAAGAATCACCTGATGAACAATTACTAAAGAGAAAGGGACTGGGGAGGATAGGTGGGAAGGGAGGGATAAGGGGATTAAGGGGCATTATGATTAGCACACATAATGTAGGAGGGGCATGGAGAATGAAGTATAGCACAGAGAAGACAAGTAGTGAGTCTACAGAATCCTACTATGCTGATGGATAGTGACTGTAATGGGGTGTGTGGTGGGGACTTGATAATGGGGGGAGTCTAGTGACCACAATGTTGCTCATGTGATTGTATATCAATGATACCTTAAAAAAAAAGAATCACCTGGGGTATTGTTTAAAATGCATATTCTTGATGCTCACCACATCTCTATTACATGAGAATATAAGTTGTAGAAACTAAAGAGGTTGCATTTTTAATAAACTATATTCAATACATATGCAACAAACTTTGTGAACAACTAAATTAGGCTGGTGATATAGGATGTAAGAACAAGGGAGAGAGAGTCTTTGAAATTCTAGAACCTTTTTCCTTCCACGAAACAGGAAGTTACTGTCTTCTTTGTGGACCTCCACATTGGCATGGACAGGACACAAGGGGAAGCTGGGCTCTAGTGCTTCTCATATTACTTTTCTTGATCATAGTTACCAGTACCTAACAAACAATACATATTTTACTTCTTTATTTTTGTCCTTTTCTCTCTAACTAGAATTTATGTGCCAAGAGAGAGGGAACAGTTTGTCAATAAGCATTTTATAAATTCATAAACAAATGAAATGTCTATATACACCTAGGAAGTTACAATGAATTTATGATGAATTCAAAAGCCCCTTGACTGTGAAGGTGACTTCAGTTTCTCAGTAACTGAGGGGATGAATTCCAGCTTTATAGAAGCAGAGGGAATATATTTTCTATTGTCACTGATGTTAGAATGCCCTCCGCCTGCCACCTCATACTTCCAATTTAGCAATCTGACAAATGATCTCTCAGCTTTCAGTCTCCTCCTCTTCTGTGAAAAGTTCCTGGCTGTTTTAGACATCACTTGTAAAATTTCAGCAATCATTCTTAATAAAAATCCCATAACTAAAATAAAGAGTAATAATGATTTAATGTGATAATCTAACAATAATATTCATATTGTCAATGTTTTATCATTAGTTTTAAAATCAAGAGTCTATCACTGAAGTCCATGGATTTTTTTTCTTTCAATGTTCAGCTTCTTTAGTGACCCACATCTCTCTGTCGGGCAGGTTCAGGCAGCTTTGCAATGGCAAGAGATGTTCGCTTGAAGTCACTGACCAAATTGAAGGCTTTGTCCACATGCTGAAAGATCCCTCCCAGGAAAAATACTTTTGAACCAGTGTCTAGGTCTTCTTGATGCCGGGATACAGTTTCTGCCATGTATATATCTTGTATATGATTCGAATCTAGTCCACCTGCCAATCTGGACTCAACAGAAAGGTGAGTTCCTGACCTCAGGAGACCTGGATTCTGGAAATGGAGCTCTTTCTTCTTGGTCCCAAAGAGGATAACAAAGGGATTCTTCCTCTGCTTGTCCAATCAATGGAACATTCCAGTGATGAGGTGGTATGAAGGTCTGAATTCAGGAAAATATTTGGAGTGTTGCCACGACCTGCGGTCCTTATCCAAGTGTTCCCCAAGATATGGGAGCAACACAGACAGTATGTCTTTATTGGAGCATTTGCATTTGAAGCCATTCAACATAAAGGTCCTCTTGGGCAGATGAGCAAAGGAATCCTTGACCTTTGGCTCAGCAGCCAATGCCTGCTTACATTCATCCATCTCCCTGTCAGAAGTGGGGGCAGATTTTTCTGTTCTTTCCACATTGAGCCTGGGGCTTCTTCTCCTGTGGCCCTTTCCCTCTCTGTGGGGTGTCCTTTTCAGGCTGGCTCTCTAAAAACTCTTTAGCCATCAAACTGGGCCATCTTTCCACAGAGCTTCACTTCCCCCAAGACAGCTTGGAAGGCAGACTGGTTAAAACAGGTGAGGAGCCCATGGTTGGTATTGGGGAATGTCTGGCAGAAAGGAGGCTCTGGACATATTTATAGAGCCACAGCAGGGTGCAGACTGCTGTGATATTAGCTAGTGTCACATGCTTTCTACCAGGAAAGTCTTTGTCTTCAGGTGAGCATCCAACAGCCCCAGGAATAGCCTCATCTCCACCTTTGTATTTCTTGTAGCCTACTTGTTGTGCAGCATGATGCCCAAAGTGGGCAGGTCCCGGCTGGGGGCACTATGCTACTATCAGCTAAGGTCCCCCACTGCACCACCTGGCTGTGCCTCTGGAGTGATCCCCACAGCTCCTCACTGCCCACACAGTAGGCAATGGCCTTGCTCTCAAACACACAGAATCCATGGTCACCTTCAAATGGTGGAAACTTGCTGGTAGGAAATTTACAGAGAAATTGAGGGATGCAGCTGGTTCAGCCACAGTGGAAGTAGGGTGGGGTAGAGAGCTTGCCCACATGAGCTCTGCTGCCCTGGGCTGCAGGGAAGGTCTCAAGCATCCTCCAGTTTTCAGAATATGTATACAGGGTCCCAGCAGCCATGGTAATTTCCCAGAAAAAGGGTTCATTGATTCTTCTTTAACAGCTTTAGTATTTATCCTTACATCTTCATTCCAACCATCATTGCCATTTTATTCCCTTGTTGTCTTGACAGCACCATTGTAAATGATTCCTAATTGATCACCCATCTAGCCCATCTTCAGTCCTATTTCATGTATTGCCAGATTGCTCTTTCAAAAATGCTTATCTAATTATAGCACATACCTACTTAAAATACTTCCATGTTTCCATATCACCCATTGGGTAAAATACATAATCGTTTCCATTGATGTAGAAAATCTCCATTATCTGCCCCTTAACTATTATTGCAAATGATGGCTGACAGATTTCCTATCTTTGCCCTGTCATCCACCAGAGCTATTTACAGTTTCCCAAAGATATAATAGTTTCCTGTCTCCATGCCTTGGCATATGTTCTCTCATTTTGAAAAGCTCTCCCACCAATTAATGACCTGGAAAATGGCTCCTCACTTCTAACTGAAGTATACTGTCTGTATGAAAATATCTCTTATTTCCCAGTTTTTGTTATTTTTTACCTCCTTGTGTTCCCATTATTTGTTTTACATGATCTCATCACTTTTTATACTGTTCTGAAATTATTTCTTAGGTAGACATGTCAATAATTTTGAGCTTTTCTACTGTTAATTCCTAAAGAAAAATCTACAGACATGTTTTTTTAATCACTTGACTCCCCACTCCTTAAGCCACAGAATATCAAGCCATTGATAAGCACCAAATCCAAGGTTTAACAGACTGAACAGAAAACATAGATGATCATGTTTTATCTTTCAGGAATTTGAACTGGAAAATATGAGGGAAATACAGTAGTTTTCAGTAGGTAATAAAGCTAGAAAGACCCATTCAAGGATACCATGAGGTCATTCATGACACGTGAGGAAGAACCAGGTTCATAAGGTCATGAAATGCCAAAGATGTGAGGAAGCAGAAGTTGTAAGTAAACAGGAGCTATATGGCAAATCACATACCTACGCACAGTGGAGAGTAAGACAATGTGGGCTTGTAGCAAAAGGGGAAAGTCATAGAGATTCTGAGGACTATGAGTCATAGTAAAGCCGAGCACATAATCATTAGTGATTCTGTCCAATCTTCTACAGCTTATGTTCTCAATACTGTCTTAGGTCCCCAAAGAAACTCAGATTGCTGAATTTTCCCATTGGTCTCCAATATTATGATTTCTATCTATTTATGGTCTCATTATGCAATTTTTTGTTGGGTTGCTTTCAAAATAAATTATGTTTTAAAGAATTTTACTTTTAAAATAAGTTCTTCATTACTAGAAATAACGTGAATGACTCTCTTCCTTTTACCGTAAGAGACTAACTGGAACATCTTTTCCCACCATAATGTGAATTTCACACAGCCTGGGATCCTCATATCTTTCTCATTACATCTCTGATACACAGTATGCACTTTCCCTCCCTCTGGGGCTAGATGCCATTAAATGCTCCAGTCTGTCCCCCAAATCCTTTTGCTTGCCCTGAAAGTTGCCAATTCATTTCAACCAGGAAAATCACAGTTAATAATCTCTTATAGTAATTACCATTAGGGAGTGGGGAGAGGACAGCTAAATTCTATCTGAAAAAAAAAATTAGAAAAGCAGACTTCCTAACTCACGTATGAGCAAGCAAAGCAGGGCGCATCACACCCCAAAGTGTCCACACAGAAAACATTGAAGACAGCAAAAGCAGCTGGCCATCGAGTCCAGAGAACAACAGAGGTCTAGAACATCTTCCACAACTACTGAAACAAGCACTCTCATGAGGCCAGTTTTCAAACCTTCCCATTTTCCCCAAACTGCCTTCCTGAAGACTCTCAGCTGGCCCTGAAATTCTGCATTATGATTTGTTCAGGTGACCACCATTTCCTGTGTTCAAAGAATCAATTAACCTGACACACCCTCATGTTCCCTAGTCTATTCCCAGGTCTGGGAACTTCTCATTTTAGACTGTCGCAAAAGCTCCTATGTAATGAAACAACACATCTGTCATCTTGAGATCGTCTCTCAGTACTTTAAGGGATCCTCTGCATACCCTCCACCCTTGATCAAAGCTGTCTGTGGCAACTCAAAGATGGTTTGTTCTTTTATGAGTGATAAGTGTATCTTTAAAGAATGTCTTCTGTTAGAGACCTTGATAAGACAGGGCAAAAAGAACATCAAACACATGCAATATTAAATTTTTGACAAAGTGAGTTAGAACTGTAATGAATAAATTGAATCAGTCGGTGATGATTGCACTAAAGACAAGTAGCCAAGTCCACGGCTTTTTTAACTTTTTTACACCTAAAAAGAGTATGTGAGTATGTGAAATAGTGCCATTAAGAAGGCTGAAACCGAATTATTTGATGATCACAGCAGAAACAATGTAGGCACACTAATATTCCCAAGGCTCAGAGTCCATTATCACATTATCATTAAATCAGCACTCTTGTAATCTGGCTTTACTGCTTTTCTTTCTATATTAGGAAGGAGGCCCTTAGTACCTTTGTTAGGTAGCATTTATGCACACAACACACCAAGGAAATCTTCATGTATTAAGTCTTACATCCATAAAATTATATTAATTTTTCTGGAACAGTAAGTTTAAAAACTTAAAAATATAAATGTAGAGTAGTTATAAATAGTGTATTTTAAATGTATAACATTTTAGAAAAGAGTAAGAAGACATTGATAACTAAACAACACACCTTCTAAAATCCAAATTTCTTAATTAAAGACTACCAGTTCCTCTTATTCTGAGTAGTTCCATAATCTTCCAAATAAAATGATAATGTGAATACAGAAAATAAAAGAGCCCTATGAATGATATCAAAGGATGAGAGGAAGACTCTTCTTGTAGTTTATCAAGGTATAATTACTAGTATATGATTTTTAAAGAATCATGGCAATTTAAATATAGTCATACTATCTTTTATTATACATGGATTATTAACTAGTCTGTGGATTCCTGATATTTTTTTCCTCAATCTGGACAATTATTAGAGTTATACTTCATCTGTACCTGGATTTAATAGTAAAAAATATGAATCCTAGTTATTCCAAAACCAATCTATCTTTTCATGTGGCTATAATTGCAGCAATTGGGCAGTTTTATAAAGTCTTCTGCATACAGTTGTGGTACCATAGGAAGATATTTGGTCTTTGTCCCCAGTTCCTGCCACAGAGACCTTAAAACCCTTGGAATTTCCTGACTGATAAGAACGATAGGAGGCAAATTTTAGTGGGTACTTAGATAGTTTTAGAATGGGACCAAATATCAGAACTTTCAGCCTTATTCCCCAACCTCCAGGGATGGAAGGACATGTGGAAATTGAGTTAGTCGCTATTGGCTAATGATTTCATCAAACATGCCTACATGATGATACTTCCATAAAAAACCCTAAAGCACGGAGGGCAGAGAGCTTCTGGGTTAGTGAGTACAGGGAGGTACTGGGAGGTGATATGCCGGGAGAGGGCTGGAAGGTCCATACTCCTCCCCCCAGACCTTGCCTATGCATGTCTTTGGCTGTTCTAAAGTTGTATCCTTTATAACAAACTAGTAATGGTAGTTTTCTGAGTTCTGTGAGTCTCTAGCGAATTACCAGTTTATGGGAACCTCTGATTTAGAGCCAGTTGTCTGGACACTGCTGGCCATGACTGCAGTTGCTAGGCAAAAAACTGAAGTCAGGAGGAAGGCCAGAGAATAAAAACACAGATTCAATCACTTTGGTTGTTATGGAACATGTCTTAGTAATACCTGGTATTCACAGACAGTAAAGTATTTTGATTATATGTAAAATCAGGAAATGTCACACACAAACCCTTAGACACCACTGAGAGGCCATGCCCAGAATTTAAAACAAGTGAAAATTTCATCCTGACTCTTGTACTTCTTTCTCAATGTCTCCTGCTCCATCTCTGTTCATTTCACTGAAACTGATAAAAATTTGTAGACAAAGCTTAGAATTATCTTGACATGCAGAGTTTCAAAAGTGGCAGAACTGAGTGCATTCTCCAACATTCCTGGTATAGAACACAGTAAGGTAGATGAGGCCCAAATCCAGTTCCTAGTTCCTAGGATTTAAAGAATAATCTTCCTATGCAGAATATAAGGTCCTGGAGAGAGGATTTTCTTGTGAGATTATTCTAATTCTAGGGGAAGGAAGGATAATCCAGTAATGGTTCTAACTTGTAAGGAATTATTTTCCTATTTTGGCAATTACTGTACTCTCAAAGCCTACTAAATTGCTTATAACATATTAGGTATCAAAAAAAATTACAAAATATTTGTTGAGTGAATTAGCATACACAAATTTGAAGCAAATGAGAAAAGATCTAGATAAGATTTCCTACATTACAGATGATGAAACTGTATCCTAGACAGGTGGATCACTCAGAATAATAAACTTGGTGAATAGTAGAGTTAAAACCTGAAGCCAACTTGCCAAGCATGGTATTAATTACATGATACCAGTTGTTGTCACTATACTACTGCACAACTTTCTCTAGGAACTACTGTTTGAGTGAGCAATGAAACTGCCCCTACCATAGGTCAAAAATAGTCAAATATCAGCAATTACATATGGTTAAACATATATACATCTATAAAGATAGGTATGTAGATGTACAGATACAGATGATAGATAGATAGATGATATATAGACAGCTATACCTAAATAGATACATTGAATATACATATATAAGTGTGTGTGTATGTGTGTGTATTTGTATATATATACACATATATATGGATCTACAAAAATATGTAAATATCTATGTAGATAAATCCATATACTTATATACCCATATAGCTATATATTCTTACAGATACACACAAAGTCATAGGCACACACATACACATACATTTCATAGGTGCATTATTTCCCATCTGAGTTAAGGAAATTAAGAGAACAAAGGGAAAATACATTACGTTTTTGTAATTCCTACTCCATTTGTTCTAATTCATTAAAAAGATATTACTTGACCAATCAAAAGACACAGATATATAGAATAGATAAAAAAGCAAGATCCATCTATATGCTGCCTACAAGAGACTCACGTCAAACCCAAAAACATACACAGACTTAAAGTGAAGGGATGGAAAAAGATATTTCATGCAAACAATAGGGAGGAAAAAGCAGGTGTTGCAATACTTATATAAGACAAAATAGACTTCAAAACAAAAAAGTAACAAGAGACAAAGAAGGACATTACATAATGATAAAGGGGTCAGTCCAACAAGAGGATATAACCATTATAAATATCTATGCATCCAACACAGGAGCGCCAGCATATGTGAAACAAATACTAACAGAATTAAAGGAGGAAATAGAATGCAATGCATTCATTTTAGAAGACTTCAACACTCCAAAGGACAGATCGACCAGACAGAAAATAAGTAAGGAGACAGAAGCATTGAACAACACATTAGAACAGATGGACCTAACAGACATCTATAGAAAATTTCACCCAAAACCAGCAGAACACACATTCTTCTCAAGTGCACATGGAATATTTTCCAGAATTGACCACATACTAAGCCACAAAAAGAGCCTCAGTAAATTCAAAAAGATTGAAACCAACCAACTTCTCAGCTCACAAGGGTACAAAACTAGAAATAAATTGTACAAAGAAAACAATAAGGCACACAAACATATGGAGGCTTAAAAACATGCTCCTAAATAATCAATGGACAATGACCAAATTAAAACAGAAATCAAGCAATATATGGAGACAAATGAAAATAACAGCACAACACCCCAACTTCTGTAGGACACAGTGAAGGCAGTATTAAGAGGAAAGTATATAGCAATCCAGGCCTATTTAAAGAAGGAAGAAAAACCTCAAATGAATAGTCTAAATTCACAATTATTGAACCAGGAAAAAGACGAACAAATGAGGCCCTAAGTCAGCAGAAGGAGGGACATAATAAAGATCAGAGAAGAAATAAATAAAATTGAGAAGAATAAAACAATAGAAAAAATTAATGAAACCAAGAGCTGGTTCTTTGAGAAAATAAACAAAATAGATAAACACTTAGCCAGACTTATGAAGAAAAAAAGAGAATCTAAAAACATAAACAGAATCAGATATGAGAAAAGAAAAATCACTATGGACACCACAGAAATACAAAGAATTATTACAGAATACTATGAAAACCTATATGCTAACAAACTGGATAACCTAGAAGAAATGGACAACTTTCCAGAAAAATACAACCTTCCAATACTGACCCAGGAAGAAGCAGAAAATCTAAACAGACCAATTACCAGCAAAGAAATTGAATAGGTAATCAAAAAACTACCCAAGAACAAAATGCCCAGACAAGACAGATTCACCACTGAATTTTATCAGACATTTAGAGAAGACATAATACCCATTCTCCTTAAAGATTTCCAAAACATAGAAGAGGAGGGAATACTTCTAAATTCATTCTATGAAGCCAGCATCACTCTAATACCAAAACCAGGCAAAGACACCACAAAAAAAGAAAAGTACAGAAAATATCCCTGATGAACACAGGTAAAAAAATACTCAACAGAATATTAGAAAACCAAATTCAAAAATACATAAAGAGGAGGAGACTTCCGGGAAGATGGCGGTGTGAGCAGGGCAGCAGAAATCTCCTTCCAAAACTTTATAAATCTATGAAAACACAGCAAATACAACTATTCCTTAAAGAGAAATCGGAGCACACAGGAAAGTGCACAGCGTGCAGCCACACCTGGGAGGACTCAGCACCCCGCGAGGCGGGTAAGATACAGAGCCGCGACCCGGCGGCACCCGAACACTCACCCAGCCCAGCGCTCTGGCGGGAGGAGAGGATTCGGAGCCGGGAGGGAGTGGAAGAGCAGCTCTGTGAAATAACCATCCCCGGTGGTCTGCGCCGGAGCACCGGGACTGCTGACACAAATCACATGGTGCATCAGACATTGGAGAGGCAGAAGGTGCAGGTTTTGAGCCGGGAAGGTGCCGGGACAGTGCAGCCAGTGCCCAGGGACAAGAGAAAAGTGTGCGCCATTTGTAGCAGTCTCGGAGAGGCGGGGGGCCCAGCGAGGGAACACCATCGCCCCGGCGGGCTCAGCCCTGCAGGCTGGAAGTCCTGCGGAACATCGGTCCCCTTCGCTAGTGCAGCCAGCACCCAGGGACAAGAAAAAACCGCGCGCCATTTGTAGCGGTCTCGGAGAGGTGGGGGGCCCAGCGAGGCAACACCATCGCCCCGGCGGGCTCAGCCCTGCAGGCTGGAAGTCCTGGAGAACTTCGGTCCCCTTTGCTAGTGACAGAAAGAAGGGAGCAACCATGCTGGAACTTTATACAGAAAACAATAGCGTCCCAATCATTCCTACATACAAAAAAAGTGGCACGGCTGCAGCTGCGAATTAGTGGAGCAACAGTGACACGTACAGCATGCGTAGAGAATCCACTCCAGAGCCCAGCTGACACATGTGGCACCTACCAGCGACCACTCCTGCCAACATGACAAGACAGAAGAAAATGATACAGACAAAGCTCACCAAGATTCAGAGCCCCTCTGAGAAGGAATCTGAAGAGATGGAAATGCAGCATTTTCCTGAAAAAGAATTCAGAATAAAAGTCATAACCATGCTGATGATCTACAGAGAAATATGCAAGAGCTAAGGGAGGAAGTGAGGGAAGTCAGGAAAGATAATGGAGAAATGAGACAAGCCATCGATGGGCTCAGCAGCAGACTGGACGGGATGCAAGACACTGTTAATGCAATAGAAATCAGAGAACAGGAACACAGAGCAGCTGAGGCAGAGAGAGATAAAAGGATCTCTAGGAATGAAAGAATATTAAGAGAACTGTGTGACCAACCCAAAAGGAACAATATTCGCATTATAGGAGTACCAGAGGAAGAAGAGAGAGAAAAAGGGATAGAAAGTGTCTTTGAAGAAATAATTGCTGAAAACGTCCCCATGCTGGGGAACGAAGTAGTCTCGCAGTCCATGTAAGCACAGAGATCTCCTAACACAAGGGACCCCAGGAAGACAACACCAAGACACATAATAATTAAAATGGCAAAGATCAAAGATAAGGACAGAGTATTAAAGGCAGCTAGAGAAAGAATAAAGATCACCTTCAAAGGAAAACCCATCAGACTAACATCAGACTTCTCAACAGAAACCTTGCAGGCTAGAAAAGAATGGCATGATATATTTAACACAATGAAACAGAAGGGTCTCGAACCAAGAATACTGTATCCAGCACAATTATCAATTAAATATGATGGCGGGATTAAACAATTTTCAGACAAGCAAAAGCTGCAAGAATTTGCCTTCCATAAACCACCTCTACAGGACATCTTAAAGTAACTTCTCTAGAGGGAATCACTCCTAAGGCTAAAAAGCTGTCACCAGAGAAAATAATATCATAGCAAAGAAAGCAGACCATCCAAAACTAACTAAAGGCAAAGAATAAAACACCTAGTATATAAAGAATAGAGGAGGAAGATTAAGAAGGGAGAGAAATAAAGAAATATAAGACTGTGTTTACAATACCTTAACAAGAAAGTTAAGTTAGATTGTTAGATAGTAAAGAAGCAACCCTTGAACCTTTGGTAAACACGAATCTAAAGCCAGCAATGGCAATAAGTACCTATCTTTCGATAATCACCCTAAACGTAAATGGACTGAATGCACCAATCAAAAGACACAGAGTAACAGAATGGATAAAAAAGCAAGACCCATCTATATGCTGCCTACAAGAAACTCACCTCAAATGCAAAGATATCCCCATATTAAAAGTGAAGGGATGGAAAAAGATATTTCATGCAAATAACAAGGAGAAAAAAGCAGGTGTTGCAGTACTTGTATCAGACAAAACAGACTTCAAAATGAAGAAAGCAGCAAGAGATAAAGAAGGACATTACATAATGATAAGGGGGCAATCCAACAAGAAGATATAACCATTTTAAATATATATGCACCCAACACATGGGCGCCGGCGTTTGTGAAACAAATACTAACAGAAATAAAGGAGGAAACAGACAGCAATGCATTCATCTTAGGTGACTTCAATACACCACTCACTCCAAAGAACAGATCAACCACACAGAAAATAAGTAAAGACACAGAGGCACTGAACAACACACTAGAACAGATGGACCTAACAGACATCTACAGAACTCTACACCCAAAAGCAACGGAATAAACATTCTTCTCAAGTGCACATGGAACATTTTTCAGAATACACCACATACTAGGCCACAAAAAGAACCTCAGTAAAATCAAAAATATTGAAATTCTACCAACCAACTTCTTGGATCATAAAGATATTAAACTAGAATTAAACGTTAGAAAGAAAACAAAAAGGCTCACAAATACATGGAGACTTAACAACATTCTCCTAATTAATCAATGGGTCAATGACCAAATCAAAACAGAAATCAAAGAGTATATGGAGACAAATGACAACAACAACACAAAGCCACAACCTCTGTGGGACGCAACAAAGGCAGTTCTAAGAGGAAAGTATATTGCAATCCAGGCCTATCTAAAGAAAGAAGAGCATTCCCAAATGAATAGCCTAAAGACAAATTACTGAAATTGGAAAAAGAACAACAAATGAGACCCAAAGTCACCAGAAGGAGGGACATAATAAAGATCAGAGAAGAAATAAATAAAATTGAGAAGAACAAAACAATAGAAAAAAATTAATGAAACCAAGAGCTGGTTCTTTGAAAAAATAAACAAAATAGATAAACCCCTAGCCAGATTCATTAAGAGAAAAAGAGAATCTACACACATAAACAGAATCAGAAATGAGAAAGGAAAAATCACAACGGATCCCACAGAAATACAAAGAGTTATAAGAGAATATTATGAGAATCTATATGCTAACAAGCTGGAAAACCTAGAAGAAATGGACAACTTTTTAGAAAACTACAACCTTCCAAGACTGACCAAACCAGAAACAGAAAAACTAAACAGACCAATCACCAGCAACAAAATAGAAGCCGTAATCAAAAAACTACCCAAGAACAAAACCCCCGGACCAGATGGATTCACCTCTGAGTTCTACCAGACATATAGAGAAGAAATAACACCCATTCTCCTTAAAGTTTTCCAAAAAATAGAAGAAGAGGGAATATTTCCAAACTCATTCTATGAAGCCAGCATCACTCTAATACCAAAACCAGGCAAACACCTCACCAAAAAAGAAAACTACAGACCAATATCCCTGATGAACGTGGATGCAAAAATACTCAACAAAATATTAGCAACTCGAATTCAAAAATACATCAAGAGGATCGTACACCATGATCAAGTGGGATTCATCACAGGGATGCAAGGATGGTACATCATTCGAAAATCCATCAACATCATCCACCACATCAATAAAAAGAAGAACAGAAACCACATGATCACCTACATAGATGCTGAAAA
This sequence comes from Smutsia gigantea, assembly GCA_032199065.1. NCBI lineage: Eukaryota > Metazoa > Chordata > Mammalia > Pholidota > Manidae > Smutsia > Smutsia gigantea. Next base: position 16,410 of record JAVSCE010011218.1, read on the forward strand.
AGCATTTGACAAAATTCAGCATCCATTCATGATTAAAACTCTCAACAAAATGGGTATAGAGGGCAAGTACCTCAACATCATAAAGACCATATATGACAAACCCACAGCTAACATCATACTTAATGGCGAGAAGCTGAAACCTTTTCATCTAAGATCGGAACAAGACAGGGATGGCCACTTTCTCCACTGTTATTCAACATAGTACTGGAGGTCCTAGCCACGGCAATCAGACAAAACAAAGACATACAAGGCATACAGATTGGTAAAGAAGAAGTCAAATTGTCACTATTTGCAGATGACATGATATTGTACATAAAAAACCCTAAAGACTCCACTCCAAAACTACTAGAACTAATATATGAATTCAGCAAAGTTGCAGGATACAAAATTAACACACAGAAATCTGTTGCTTTCCTATACACTAATGATGAACTAACAGAAAGAGAAATCAGAAAAACAATTCCATTCACAATTCATCAAAAAGAATAAAATACCTAGGAATAAACCTAATGAAGGAAGTGAACGACCTGTACCCTGAAAACTACAAGACATTCCTAAGAGAAATTAAAGAGGACACTAACAAATGGAAATGCATCCCATGCTCTTGGCTAGGAAGAATAAGTATTGTCAAAATGGCTATACTACCAAAGCAATCTACAGATTCAACGCAATCCCTATCAAACTACCAACAGCTTTCTTCAATGAACTGGAACAAATAATTCTAAAATTCATATGGAACCACAAAAGACCCCGAAAAGCCAAAGCAATCCTGAGAAGGAGGAACAAAACAGGGGGAATTACGCTCCCTGACTTCAAGCTCTACTACAAAGCCACAGTAATCAAGACAATTTGGTATTGGCACAAAAACAGACCCACATATCAGTGGAATAGAAATAGAAAATCGAAACATCAACCCAAACACATACAGTCAATTAATATTTGATAAGTGAGCCTTGGATATACATTGGGGAGATGACGGCCTCTTTAGCAGCTGGTGTTGGAAAAACTGGACAGCTACATGTAAGAGAATGAAATTGGACTACTGTCTAACCCCATACACAAAGGTAAACTCAAGGTGGATCAAAGACCTGAATGAAAGTCATGAAACTATAAAATTCTTAGAAAAAAATATAGGCAAAAAGCTCTTGGACATAAACATGAGTGACTTCTTCATGAACATATCTCCCCGAGCAAGCGAAACAAAAGCAAAAATGAACAAGTGGGACTATATGAAGCTGAAAAGCTTCTGTACACAAAGGACACCATCAGTACAACAAAAAGACTTCCTACAGTATGGGAGAATATATTCATAAATGACATACCGATAAGGGGTTGACATCCAAAATATATAAAGAACTCACGCACCTCAACAAACAAAAAGCAAATAATCCATTTAAGAAATGGGCAGAGGACATGAACAGACACTTCTCCAAAGAAGAAATTCAGATGGCCAACAGGTACATGAAAAGATGCTCCACATCACTAATCATCAGAGAAATGCAGATTAAAACCACAATGAGATATTACCTCACACCAGTGATGATGGCCAACATCGAAAGGACAAACAACAACAAATGTTGGCGAGGATGTGGAGAAAAGGGAACCCTCCTACACTGCTGGTGGGACTGCAAATTAGTTCAACCATTGTGGAAAGCAGTATGGAGGTTCCTCAAAAAACTCAAAATAGAAATACCATTTGACCCAGGAATTCCACTTCTAGGAATTTACCCTAAGACTGCAGCAGCCCAGTTTGAAAAAGACAGATGCACCCCTATGTTTATCGCAGCACTATTTACAATAGCCAAGAAATGGTAGCAACCTATGTGTCCATCAGTAGATGAATGGATAAAGAAGATGTGGTACATACACACAATGGAATATTATTCAGCCATAAGAAGAAAACAAATCCTACCATTTGCAACAACTTCGATGGAGCTAGAGAATATTATGCTCAGTGAAATAAGTCAAGCTGAAAAAGACAAGTACCAAATGATTTCACTCATATGTGGAGTATAAGAACTAAGGAAAAAAAAAACTGAAGGAACAAAACAGCAGGAGATTCACAGAACCCAAGAACGGACTAATAGTTATCAAAGGGAAAGGGACTGGGGAGGTTGGGTGGGAAGGGAGGTGTAAAGGGGAAGAAGGGACTTTACGATTAGCAGACGTAATGTTCGGGGGGCACGGGGAGGGCTGTACAACCCAGAAATGACAAGTAGTGACTCTATGGCATCTCATTACGCTGATGGACAGTGACTGCAATGGGGTTGGGGGGTGGGGGGGATCCGGATGAAGGGGGTCGTGTAATCACCATAATATTACTCATTTAATTGTAGATTAATGATATCAAAATAAATTTAAAAAAATACATAAAGAGGATCTTACACCATCATCAAGTGGGATTCATCTCAGGGATGCAAGGATGGTAGAACATTTGAAAATCCATCAACATCATCCACCCCATCAACAAAAAGGACAAAAACCACATGATCATCTCCATAGATGATGAAAAAGCATTTGAACAAATTCAACATACATTCATGATAAAAAGTCTCAACAAAATGGGTATAAAAGGCAAGTATCTCAACATAATAAAGGCCATATATGACAAACACACAGCCAACATCATACTTACGAGCGAGAAGCTGAAAGATTTTCCTCTAAGACAAGGAACAAGACAAGGATGCCCACCTTCCTCGCTTTTATTCAACATAGTACTGGAGGTCCTAGCCACCGCAATAAGACAACAAAAAGAAACAAAAGGCATCCAGATTGGTAAGGAAGTCAAACTCTCACTGTTTGCAGATGACATGATGTTGTTCATAAAAAACCCTAAAGACTCCACTCCCAAACTACTAGAACTAATATCTGAATTCAGCAAAGTTGTAGGATACAAAATTAATACACAGAAATATGTTGCATTCTTATACACTAATGATGAACTAGCAGAAACAGAAATAGGAAAACAATTCCATTCACAATTGCATCAGAAAGAATAAAATACCTAGGAATAAACTGAACCAAGGAAGTCAAAGACCTATACCCAGAATACAACAAGACACTCTTAAGAGAAATTAAAGAGGACACTAATAAATGGAAATTCATCCCATGCTCTTGGGTAGGAAGAATTAATATTGTCAAAATGGCCATCCTGCCTAAAGCAATCTACAGATTCAATGCAATCCCTACCAAAATACCGAAAGCAGTTTTCAATGAACTGGAACAAATTGTTCTAAAATTCATATGGAACCACAGAAGACTCTGAACAGCCAAAGCAATCCTGAGAAGGAGTAATAAAGCAGGGCGATCTCACTTCCCACCTTCAAGCTCTACTACAAAGCCACAGTAATCAAGACTACTTGGTACTGGCACAAGAACAGACCCATAGACCAATGGAACAGAATAGAGAGTCCAGAAATTAATCCAAGCATACATGGTCAATGACTATATGAAAAAGGAGCCATGGACATACAATGGGGAAGTGACAGCCTCTTCAACAGCTGCTGTTGGCAAAACTGGGTAGCTACATGTAAGAGAATGAAACTGGATTACTGTCTAACTCCATACACAAAAGTAAACTTGAAATGGATCAAAGACCTGAATGTAAGGCATGAAACCATAAAATTCTTAGAAGAAAACATAGGCAAAACTGTCTTGAATATAAACATGAGCAATTTCTTCATGAACATATCTCCCCAGGCAAGGGAAACAAAAGCAAAAATGAAAAAGTGGGACTATATCAAACTAAAAAGCTTCTGTACAGTAAAGGACACCATCAGTACAACAAAAAGGCATTGTACAGTATAGGAGAACATATTCATAAACGACATCCGATAAGGGGTTGACATCCAAAATATATAAAGAGCTTATGCACCTCAGCAAACAAAAAGCAAATAATCCAATTAAAAAATGGGCAGAGGATCTGAACAGACACTTCTCCAAAGAAGGAATTCAGATGGCCAACAGGTATATGAAAGATGCTCCACATTGCTAATCATCAGAGAAATGTAAATTAAAACCACAATGAGATATCACCTCACACCAGTTAGGATGGCCAACATCCAAAAGACAAACAACAACAAATGTTGGCGAGGATGTGGAGAAAGGGGAACCCTCCTACACAGCTGGTGGGAATGTAAATTAGTTCAACCATTGTGGAAGCAGTATGGAGGTTCCTCAAAAAACTCAAAATAGAAATACCACTTGACCCAGGAATTCCAGTCCTAGGAATTTACCCTAAGAATGCAGGAGCCCAGACTGAAAAAGACATATGAACCCCTATGTTTATTGCAGCAGTATTTACAATAGCCAATAAATGGAAGCAACCTAAGTGTGCATTAGTAGATGAATGGATAAAGATGTGGCACATATACACAATGGAGTACTATTCAGCCATAAGAAGAAAACATATCCTACCATTTGCAACAACATGGATGGAGCTAGAGGGTATTATACTCAGTGAAATAGCCAGGAGGAAAAAGACCAGTACCAAATGATGTCACTCATCTGTGGAATATAAGAACAAAGCAAAAACTGAAGGAACAAAACAGCAGCAGACTCACAGAACCAAGAATGGATTAAGAGTTACCAAAGGAAAAGGGACTGGGGAGGGTGGGGGGGAAGGGAGGGACAAGGGGATTAAGGGGCATTATGATTAGCATACATAATGTAGGGGGAGCGTGGGGAAGGCAGTGTAGCACAGAGAAGACAAGTAGTGATCTGTAGCATCTTATGCTGATGAACAGTGACTGTAATGGGGTATGTGGTCAGTATTTGATAATGGGGGGACTCTAGTAACCACAATGTTGCTCATGTAATTATATATTAATGATACCAAAATTAAAAAAATTATATATTACTTGAGTATTAGTCAATCTGAGAAAGATCAAGTTGTATGCACTATATTTAGTGTTTGCTTACAATAAACTTTATGTCTCCTGAATGATGATGTTTTTCTTCTTCCAAAATCCTTCTTTCTTCTTAAAAAATTAGTTTCTTCCTTGGAAATGTTCATCTCTTACTATAATGCTCACATTCTGAATTTGTCTTTCAACAAGACACATTTGAAAATATTACAATACATTGTTTACATTTAAGAGTTTCTTTAACACTCTTCCATTCCTAAGAGAAAAGTCTTAAGTTTAGTAGAAGAAAAGATTAAGAAATTATGCCAGGCTTTCTATCACTTTTGAGATGGCAAATTAGGGTATCTATGTCTTAGAGATTTTCTCAATTGCTGTGAGAAATAGAGAAGGAGGGCATCAGACAATTATAAAAAGATCAGTGCATGTGAACATAATTACTAAAATCAATATAGAAACTCCCCCTCATTTCAATGTACTTGAATTTACTCAGAAACTCCACTTTGTTCTCCTTCTGTCTCCTGACAGATCAGGGTCAAGGGAGCCCTATTAGCCTTAAGAAGAATTTTCTGGCAAATAGCTGTGACATGTATTGTAAGGGCCATAAAAATATGATTTTTTAGAGGACATGGATTCTATTAGAAATAGAATGGAGATACTGGACACCATTGAGAAAAGAAAATTTGTTAGAGATTTCCTAAGGAATCAGTAAAATAATCATGAGCACATTATAAATTCTGTAACAAAAGTAAAGCCTAGAGGATGGGTAAATGGATGATTTAAGAAGTTTTCATCAGAACTTTTAATCTATGATTTCAGGAAGAATGGAAAAATCTCAGAAAAATTTTATGTAAGCTTTTCAGAACAGAGAATCCAAATATCATAATATTAAATAACATATCAGAAATGGCTTATGTCTAGTAAACATACTTTCTGACTTATTTACACTTGCATAGCTCAAAATCTCTACAGAATAGTAGCCTTTAACTTGAAATATATTCACTTGTAAGTATTAATTCCTTCAGGTCATCAACCTTCATTGTTTGTAACTTAATTTTCTATAATCACCACATTACCTCACAGAAGTGTTATGAAGTATGACTAGTTAATGATTATATTACTTTGAAAATTCAATGTGTTTTATTAATGCTAAATAATAGTAATACCAATAATGTCAGATGTATAGCACATCAAAGGACCTTTACAAATGATAAACAAATTAAATAAACACATAATTGTCTCATTGTCTGAACCATGATTTGTCCAAAATTGGGATAGTATGTATTTATATTTTCTTAATCTAAACACGGTAATAAATTCGTTATTATTTCAGTTGCATCCTAGAAGTCATACACTGGGAAATATTTCACAAATTGGACTATAAGGAAACTAAACACAAAATGTGACTTTTTGCATTCAAAGCTTAACGTCTTTCCAGTAGAAAAAAATTACACACCTGATTTCACAATCCACTCTTGCAACCATTCATTGACTTAATTCAAACAGTATGGATATTACTGATAATACCATAATCAAAATTCCCATATTTTCAGAGTTCTGAGATACTCTTAGTAATTTCTAAAATGATTACATATCTAGTATATGACAAGATCTGATTTTGAAATCATGTGATCTATCGATCATTAAATAATAGTTAATATGGATCATATTCATATTCTCTGAGTAATAAGCAGAACATATATGGTAACTCATAACTAACAAGATATTAGTAAAGGCAGAAAAATATGATCCTTAACATGTTAGAATATAGAAATTTGTGATGTCTGACCACTATATTTTAACAATGTTTTTCCTTTTTCCTAACCTTCCCCATGTTTTTGTTTGGGTATGGATAGGTCAAGAGTTGAGCCCCTTGTGCCTCAGAGCAAACCCACCAGCTGATGGAGTTGGGGAGGAGGGTGTTGAGAGTAAAAGCAGTTTGGGAGAAAGGTCTGTTAAACCTACCAACTGATTCCATTCCCCAAGCCAAAATTATCAGTTCAATAGTGAGAAAATTACAAGATTATCCTTTGAATAGCTAGGTTAGAAGTGTTTTTCCCCTGCCTTTGGGGAAATGAAGAAGCTGTTATTTCTAAATACCTTTAACCATGAGGAAATCAGCTAAAGGACAAAGGAAAAGGACAAAAATGAAGAAATCTTAGAGAAACAGAGATGAATCAATCCCTGGTCAAACTAGTTCTCAAGGCTCCCTTACTTCGACCCTACTCAAATACATGAACCAATACATCTCTTTTTGACTGATTTCATGTTGGATATATTATATTAATTTTCCTAATTTTGCAAGTAGAATTTTATAATGATATCTTATCATTGACTGGACATCTATTCCACAATGGTAGAATTGTACAATGGTATGAATGATATAATCTCATCTGTTCTGCAATGGTAGAACTTCATGGCTATACACGAAAGTCCCTAGAATATATACATACATAAATAGGCATATACATAGTATTATATGTATACTCTGTGTGTATGTGTGTGTGTGTGTGTATACATACATATATATTTCAAGTACTATGTATGTTTGGTTGTGAAAAATTCATAACTTATTTTTTTGTTATTCTAAAAATTCTAAAATTTTTTTCTTTGATGGCTTATTCTAAATAACCCACATGCTCCTTTTACTTGCCAGCTATTATTAATTATATACAGCTCCTAGATAGTTTCCTTCATAGATCTTTTGATACAGACCTCTCTAGTCCAGAGAACCTCTCCTGCTCCTGACCTCTTCAATCAATTTTCTTCCCTTTCCCTTTCATGGTGTTCTTTTTGTCTTTTGAACTGCTCCTGTAGTACTATTGACTTAACGAAGTTTCTCGGATAATTTGAAAATTTACAGCCTTGTAAAACCTTTCTATTCCTCTCTGGGGCTTTGGAGTTCATCACTACCATTGAAGAATACACAACTTGGAAAATAATCGTTTTTATATAGATAAAATATATAGATAAGTTAGATGGTCAAAAATACATATTGCATGTCTCTGCTAAAATGTCTGTATTACCATTATATTATGTTACTGTATCCCAAATAAGGATTCTACCCTGATATCTACCAGTGCTAAAACTCTACATAGAACTCTCCACTGCTTGACTGTGGGGTGCATAATGGTCTGTTTCCAGAGAGTACCCTTTGGAAGGAGGAAAAAAAAATAGCAGTAGAGAAAACTAGCAAACACTACCTCACCGAAGTGATTATGATTAACATCAATGATGTCATATTAATTTACATACCCTTGATAGGATGTGATAAGAACAGAACTTCTCTCTGCAATCTTAAAACCCATACCTCTAGTCCATTCATAAGAAACAAATCAGACAAGTCCCAATTGAGGGACATTCTATCAAAATACCCAAGTGGTGCTCCTCAAAACTGTCAAGGTCATCCAAACCAAGTGCAGTCTGAGAGTCTATGGCCAAAAGGAGCCTAAGGAAACATGGTGACTAATCGCAATGTGGTATCCTGGATGGAGCTCTGGAACAGTGGAAAAGACATCAGGTAAAAACTAAGGAAATCTGAAAAAAAAATACAGACTTTAGTTAATAAAAATATATCAATACTGGTTTATTAATTGTGACAATATACTAATGTTAAATGTAAATAATATGGGAAAACAAATGTGGAGTATTTTGGAACTTTGTTCTATATTCACACTTTTCTGTAAATCAAAAAATGTTCTAAAATGAAAAGGTTATTTGAAAAAGATGAACTATATTTGGGATCTTTCAGCTGTTTTAGCTTACATGTTTTCTACCTCAGACCCACTAAAATAAGGCCTGAACTAAAAGCAGGCTAAGTGACCACCTGGGACCATTTTTTCCATGTCTATTCCATGCAGCTCTTACATCACTGAGCTCTTACATTTAGGAAGAGAAAAAGGTCACACACAAAAAAGGAAAAAGAAACAAGGCCTCTTGGTCTTTGGATCAAACTCTCAGCCTGGTGGGTTTACCAAGAACAAGAGAGCTGTGTCAGTGTGAGGGGCCCAAGTATAAGACATTCTGAGAATAGATGTCAAGGCCAAGAGAATACTTGCCTAAGTCCACTTCTATTTATTGATCCTTCATTCCTTTCCTATGTCTTCCTCTATCCACTAAAGTATCATCACTATTCCTCATCCAGATTGTAACTTTTTTCTCTGTGGGTGGGAGTAGGAGAGGAATACTAAAATACCAGAACATTTGTTGTATGCTCCTAAGGAAACAAGTACATTTTAAATGGCATAGATATTACAAATGATAAATTTTAAAGAGCTGATAGAGGGTGGTCATGAGTTTAGGATAATTTTTAACAAGAGCTGATACTTTCAACTTTAAGGAAAATTATAGTGAAAGCCACATGAGATATATTTACTCTTGTTTATAACTTCATTGTCTTTACGTGTTGACATTTATGCAAGAATCACCATGTTATACTACTTTGTATTTAGGAGATATATCTTGTGACAATACAACATGTATTTTGTTATATTACTAAATATAAACTGATGTCTCCTATTAATGATTTTTTTCTCTCACATTAATCCATTCACATTTTCATTTTGTACTTTCACCTAGTTATACATTGGCAAGTCTTTAAATATGAACTTATAGGTGTACAGTTATCTACTACTACTACTATCTACAAACTTAGAGGCTTACAACAACATACACTTATTATCTCATAGTTTATATGGGTCAGAAATCCACGCATATCTTAGCAGGATCCTCTGATTAGGGTCTCACAGGCAGTAATCTAAGTGTTTGAAAGGCTGTGTTCTCATCTGTTTGTTTGGGAAAGACTTCACTTCCAGATTATTCCATATTTGCATCAGATTGTTGGTCAAATTTCTTTTCTTTAGTCTGTACAGCTGAGGGCCTGGCTTCTTATAGCCCTCAGTTAATTGGAGGATGTCCTTGACTCTGGGAGCCTGCCTAAAGTTATTAGAGGCTGCCCACAGATTCTTTCCTAATATAGCTACTCTCCTCATCAAGACAGCAAAGAGAGTCTCTAAAGCAAGACAGTTAGCTAATGAGATAGATCCTTACATAAGTAATGGAATCACAGGAAGGACATACCATCATCTTGTCCATGTGCTATTGGTTAGAAGTAAATCACAGTTCCATCTCACACTCTAAGGGAGGCAATTACACACAGGCGTGAATAGTAGGAGATAACGAACATGGTGGCCCACCTTAAAGTCTATCCATCACAATGACAGTGGACACAGCATACTTTAAAGTCATGACATTGTAGCACTTTTCAAAATATGCCAGAATAGACATTCATTTTTATATAAATTGTCTAATATTAGCAACTACAATATGCATATAATATCAACGGTCAGAACATGTTTTATATAATAGTGCCTATTATGTAAAAACAGTGGACTTTTTTATTTGCCCACCTATTTATTTATTTTATATGCCTATTATTCACAAGGTCTCTTTAGAAGGTCATCCATGCAAATATAATATTAGTAGTTTTCTGTGAGAAAGGTAACAGCAAATTTTTATTTTATTTATATGCTTGAGATTTACTAATGATACCCTATCCAATAATTTAATTAAAAAATAAAAATTCCATATATAGCATTACAAATGGCAACAAAATCTAAGCAATATCACAAAGTATTAAAGCTTAGAATTACCCTTATTCTTTCTGCAATTATTTATGATATTGAACCAAATAGAAATTTCTAGCTGAAGAGTTAGTAAAGGCAGGTATTAAGAAGATAACATCTATTAAACACCCTAACAATTAAAAATATTTGAAGCTTCCACATTCTTTTGTGTTGATCCACCAGAGAGCTGCAGAATAAGAAGTGCAAAACCATACACAGAACTCAGGAGATGTCAGCAATTAAGGAAATTTATTCATAGACTCCAGACCCCAATGACAAAGGTAGTGATCTCTGTTATATCAACACCACATTTTGATATCTTTTTAGATATGTTGATATCTTTTTTTTAAAAGAAAGACATTAGAACTTAATGATTTTTGTTCCTGGATACCAACGGAGGACTGGAAGTCTATGCTGATCACAAAGGCCAATCTTGTTCACTTCCATTTTCACTGTTGAAACTAACAGTGTAGAATGGAAAAAAGAAAGAAAGAAAAAACAGTGTTTATGAGCTTACAATTTTTGAGGTAAGTGACTTTTAAGAGTCTTCAGAATGAAGTCAGTGAGCAATATTACAACCATATTTTGAAGACCTTTTAAATGAGCTGTTTGCAGTGCTCTCATAAATGCTCTCTTCTGAGCTCAACCATTTCTGTTTTGTTTCTGCCCATGCATTTGAATGTTGCCCTAGAGGCTAAGGTATATCAGTCAAAAGCACTAGAGTCAGACTATGGCCAGAGTAGATACAGATGTACAAATCCATCTTTCTCCATTTGAACAGTCTTCTAAATTCTGCATGCAGCTGCTAACTCTAAATGGTTTTAACTCTTCCATGAAATACATTCTGAGAATATTAAGTATATATTATTTTTCTATCTACTGCCTTTTATTTCTCTACTCTCTCATTTGGATATAAAATTTAGATACAGTGAATCTGATGATTACCTCAAACCCCATAAGGTGAGTATCTCCAACAATACCATGTTCCTGAGGCATCTTTGTTTATTCTACAGCTACACAGATGACATGTGATGAAGCAGAGCAAGAGAGCGAACAATATCAGTTTAACTTTAGGATAAAGCTATTGGCCAAGATTCTTCTACAGCCAGTGTTTAATCAATAGCTTTAGAATACAATGGGAGCAATGAGGAAAATAAAGACACAAGACAGAACATAGAACTAGGGAAGAGAATGAAGTTCTTGCAAAGCGTCAGCTTGCAAAAAAAAAAGAAAGATAAGAAAAATATGGAATGGTGTGCATGACAATTTCCCCATTTCCCTCATTCTTTGGGAGGTTTAGTCACTTTCCACTGATGCCTCTTCACCCTTCTGTTCTCTTAACTATTTCAGAAAATTGAATTTAGTTGTTGTAAATGAGCATATCCAGCAGACTCAGATTTTAACAGAAAGCTAAAATTGGGCAATTTTCCCACTCATGTCCACCCACGAAAGTTAAGTGAATGTATCGGCAAAGTAATCATGTGTAAACTCCCCCTTGCTGTAAATGAACATCTTCTAGAAATATGTTGCCAAAGACTTCAGTTGTATTTCTTAAAGAGAAGCCTTGCCTACTCATGAATGCAGATGTCTATTTCTTCTCCTCTCAGAATGTGGACCATTACCGTCGAATAAGCTTGGAGCCACAGCCATCCTCGGAAAATGAAAACAGTGATAGTTTTTCTACTAAGAAACCAATTACACAATTCAGATTCATTCATATTATATGGCTCTGGCATCTGCCATCTGTAACACAGAAGCAAATTCCCCTGATTACTGATATCTCTGTATGAGGGCCCATGTTCTCTGTGTATGTTTTGCACTTTCTTTTTTCATCAGCTCCCTCGTGGACTGAAAGTAACAATTCTACCAGGTGAGATTAACAGATGCCATTTTCTGACCCAGGCAGTAAAAGGTCTGTTGTTTTGTTCTTAGCTGGAAATATTTCTGGTTGGATTGTACAGGGTTTGTGCTTTTCAAACTGAGCCACCAGCTTGTAGCCTATGTTTCTGCTTACAATCCTTATCAAAATTAGAAAATTTATTGACAGTACACCTATGGCATATGAATAAAGGCAAATAATACATGCCCCAAATCTAACCCATGAAAACAATGATGAGTGAGGCCCAAGATGGGGTCAGGCGCAGAGAAATCAGAGCAAGCAGCTCTCTGTCCCAGCGAGCATGCAGGAGCCAGAATCTCTGCATGAATGGAGGCTGGAGGCCAGCTGGCACGCTGAAGAAAGCAAAACATGTACAGTCGGAAGATGCTAAGACATTTTTATACAGTATTGTCATTTCTGGAAAGTTTCTGTGAAAATTCCAGACTCTGCCCCTGTATTTACATCTCTGTTTAAAGGTCCTAACGTCTGAGGCCACTCGTTCTGTCATCTAGACTATTTTCTACTATTTCCCCAAATTATCCCAACACTTTGACATCTAGCTATCTTCTTACTGGCATCTTTGTCCTGTACTTGCGGATTCATTGATTTCCTTCATTTCTATATTACCATTGGGCTTATGATCTTTATCTTACAAACTTAAACTTTATTCAGTTATCTCACAAATATTTATAAAGTTTCCATCATGACCCAGTTGTCCTTGACTTATATTTGCTTTTTACTTTCTACTTAGATGTATACATGCTCACTGAAAGGTAATTGGTGAAACTAAACTTGTTTTTATATCCCCTATATCCTTAGCATAGCATAAGATTCAGAGAATTTATTAATAACTTTTTTAATTAAGAAAAAGATAAGATGGAATTATAAGCAGATAAAGGTAAGTATTACAATTTGAATCAAATAAGCAATAAATATATTTATTCTGTATATTGGTGATCTGTATATAAAGTCAGCAATGGATTTCTTGGTGACGTTGCAAGTTAGGTTCTGAACTAAGGCCATAGCATTTGGTATGCTAAGGAACGGGGCAGAATTAGAGTCAGAGTAGAATGGTCAGAATTATAACTGACTAGACACAGAGATAAATTAAGAGAAGCTTTTATAGGATGACTTCTAGGTTTAGGGCTGGATGAATGAACACGTGTTGGGAACATGAATCAAGTTGTTTGTTTGTTTTTGTCATACTCTATCTTCCAGACTAAACTTTCAACGTTGTTAGCTGAGTCTTATTCTTGTCAATTTCACTCTCCAAGGTGGATTAGCTTGTCATTCAGCATTTATTTAGCAACTATTTATTGGATTTATAATAGGAGAAAAAATCAATAGGCCCACAGATGTATAAAATGTAGTGACAGTTAGGTCAGACAAGATAAACTCGGGAAATGACACACTCTATATTTTCATAAAGCACCATGGAAACACTTATAATCTGACCTTGGAATTCAGAGAAAGGTTTCACAAAAGGAAGATAAATATTCAAATTAAGAAAACAACCTGAAATGGTATTGAATTGAATAGTAGACATTCTAGCTAAAGGAAACTGACTATATAAGCCCATAGAAACCAGAATATTACATTTAGAAAATTGCCAGGTTTCAGCCTTCCCTTCTTCTATCTTTCTGTAAGCAAATGCACAATGCTCAGGTAGGCCTTAAGATAAAGTGTTTTGCATAGGAAATAAATCTAAGAAATATTGAATTTTTTTTACCAGAATAAAGCATACACTTATTATTTATTTTTAAGCCTAATTTACATATGGCAAGAATAATCCTGGACTTATTTGTTAAAAAATACATATTTTCTGAATATAACACAGTAGTAAACACACAATAACAATGAAGGAGCTTCCAAAGAAATGAAAACAAAAAGTAGTTGGCAACAAAAAAAAAACAGGGTGGTTTTTGTTTTTTTATTTGTTTTAAATCAACACAAGGTATCCAAACTCCAAAGTCAAAAAGATAAACCATGATTTGAGCTTGAGTTTAGGCTATATTTATGCATTTTACACTGTGTGTATCAATAAATTTCAATAAAAATGACATAGAACTTTCACTTTTTCAAAGTCCTTTGAGAAACTGCTATCAAACCAGGTCAGAGCATTTTGGCAAAGATTACTTAGAGTATTTAAAAATATAGTTCACTACTCCCCACATGCAGTATTTTAATAACTTTTCATATTTGAATAGATGCATATCATCAACATGACAGTATAATAGTGAAACAGCTGTTTTACATGACTTTCCCTTAAAACTATAAATTTACATGGATGATGATGAAATTGATATACACACAAAACAAGATCTCTATCCTAGATAGATTGCATTATATTTTTAAGGATTTTGTTTAAAGTAAAAATTACTTTCTAAGACTAAATTTTAGCTTCTTGCTAGACTTCTACTTAACATTCTTTCCATGTAAAATGAGGGTGAAGAAGTGACTATGCTTAACTTGAGCTATAGTACCTTGAATTCTTCAAATGGTGAGAGGAGTCTTAAGTCAAAAGAGAAGGATAATCACATTGCCTTTTCTATTTCCACAGAGTGCAAAACTTCTGTTCACAAGGAAGTTGTAACAGTCTAATCTTTGTGCCTGAGTGTTGAATTGCATGATAACCAGAGATAATTGAGAGAGATTTGGGAAACTGAGAATTAAACCATCAAAGATGCCACTTTCTTCTCTGAAAAGAGTTGACTATACAGGAAAATTTCTTAACTTTTGCATTTTCTTGGTGATAACTCTATTATCCTCTTACTAGGACTTTCAAAATGAGTTAGTGCAGACTAAAGTAGACCACTGTATATCGTATTCGCCATCTGAGTCCTTGCTTGTTATCCACCCTTGTTTCAATGCCTTACTAGACAAACAGGTACAGGAAAGGTTGTACCCCAGAGGTTATTGATCCCACTTAACACAATGTGAAAATGTCTTTCCAAACTGCTGCTGCAAGAATGGGTGATCTGGTAACAAACAGTCCCCCTCACTCATCCCTAGTGCAACGAGAATCAATACAGCTGTCAGATGTATCCAGAGTAGTTGTTTTCTCTGTGCCGTCCCAGTGTTCACATGGTTGGGGGTGTCCACGGGGATTTCTCTCTTTCCATTTTGACAACATTTAAATAAGGTCCTCTGAAAAATTAGTTAAGCAAGAGCCATCAAAACATTAAACTGTATATTCCATAAGTGATAGTTTTAAGCACAGCAATCATTAATTTTATTTTACAATCCTTCCCAAATCAATGGAGTTCTAAATCTATTGTTGTTAGGGTAAATATTTTGGTACTGAAATTGACTGTTTGTGTCATTCTATTTTCTTGTCCTCTCAGGTTATCTTCTGATGAAGTAGATAGACCTTCAGAAGGGGGGCTGCCTAGGGCTTTGACACCTTCTGCATTCACTTAAATCCAAAATTACCCTCTAACAACCAAAAATTTTCTCCCTGACTGAGGTAACTAAAAATGGTAATATTTTCTGTGATTTAAAAAAAAAAAAATGTCTCTCTCCCACTCTTTGAGTCTGCGTGTTTCCACTCTGTGTCTCAGCGCATTGGAGCTACAGTTTCAAGTCTCTTTCACTGAATCAGCCTTCTCAGCTTGCTGACAACAATACTCTCATCTCTAGTCCCAAATAGTCTCTCTCATGGCTGCTGATCCCAAAATCTCAACAGTCTCTCTGCTTTTTGCCCAGAGCACATCATGAATGAATACTTGTCCTGCTGTCATCCTGTTGAGTGTGAATTAGAATAATGTCTGTAACTTTTTTAGTGTTTCCAGTATGCCAGATACTGTGCTACTTCACACACATTATCTAATTCAACACTCAAAAATAAAAATGTATGAAGGAGGTACTAATATTAGCCTCTTTTAGAGGTGAGAAAACAAGATCAGAGGAATGTTTTATAGTAAACATAGTTACCAGGCTAATAAATGACTCAAGCTTTTCTGACGCCAGGGTCTAAACTCGTGTCCTCAATGGTGTGAGAAATAGTTCCAGGCAAAGTGAGACCAGGAAAATATACTCCTTTCTCTGAACATGTTCTGGTCAAAGCTTGCCATCCTATTTCACTAAAGCAATAATAGTCTGCTTAATAAGCAAAAACATGGCTCTCAGACAAATTATTAATATTGGCAGGAAGTAAAGATTCTATTTTAGCTTTTTAAAATATTTTTCCTCTTCCCTCCCATCAGTGAGCTCATACTGCATGCATAGTTAATTTTTTCAAACAAACAAAAACACCTAGCTGTGTTTTCCATAATTAAAGTTGTACAAAGCCCATAACCAGTGCTGTTTCTAGAATTCAGACCCTTTGAGAAAGACAAAGGAGTTATGGAGATGGAAATCAAAGAACCAACTTTGTTACTGATATAGTTACTGTAGAACTTGGTTCAGGTTAATTGGAATTCGGTTGAGTCTCCTGTTAAGTCAGGCAGTGCTCCCATGAAGGCCAGCGTCAAAGCACTGGTTCTCCACTGGAGGTGATCCCACTCCCCACCCATGCCTAGAGGACATTTGGTGATGTCTGGAGAAAGTTTGGTTGTCACAAGTTGGGGAGTGTTACAGGCATCTAGGGAACATAGGTAAGCCAGGGATGGTGCTAAACATTGTACAAAGCACAAGAAAGTCCACCCAACAAAGACTTATTGAGTCCAAAATGTCAATGGTGTCATTGTTGACAAACCCTGAGCTAAGTTTGTGCAAAGGGCCAGCACAGAGAAGAAAGTATTTTCTCAGAAAAAAAACAAATCCCCAAGAGAAGGAAGAGTGATAATGTTGAATGCATTTACCCAGTTCCTGTATATTAAAATTTAACAATCAGATAGTTTACTCATATTGCCCTGGTAAGGAATAAGGGAAGGAGCTAACAAGTTCAAGGCCGTTTTACACTAATTACTGTCCCTCAACAGAAGAACCTACAGCGAGGAGGAAGGAGATTCCCCATCCTAATACCTAATCACATATGTGAGTTGTTAACATTTTCTAAATTGATTCTCATGGCATAGGACCAGGATAATTTGAAGGTAGTTTGACTTTGTAGCATACATTTGTTTAAACCAAGCTCAGAAAAATAATCAACCTTTTATTTGCATTTAGGTCTTTCACACAAGAAAGGAGTGACCCATTGCATTGGGTATTTTTATATATGCTATCTTTTTAAGCCCTATTGAAACATATACTTAAACTTTCCTTAGATGGAGGAAAAAAGCAAAACTAATATGGTTTGCAGAAGGCATATTTGCTTTATTGATTAAACAATTCAAATTGGACTTGACTAGTTACTACAGTGTCTCAGAAACACTTAATTAGCCCTAATGTTAAATTTAATCAGAGGAAACAGGAAAGAAGGTAGATAGGCAGAGTCACTGGCATTGACACAAAAATTGAGGTTCAGTTCACTGAAGCCAAACTCAAGATGGATTCCAAAAACATCCCCTAAATTTCCTTCTTTCTTCCATTTCCAGCTCTTCTTGCTCCTTTTGCATCCTGAAATAATGTCAGCTTTCCCTTTTCTTATCTCCCTTTTTTGAGCCTGAAGAGAGGTTAATTCCTGAAGGTTTTAACCAGGCAGGTTTCCATTCTCCACTGGTCTGATGTCTCTACAAAATAATCTAAAGCATTAGCTAGAACTAGTAAACATCAAAGTGGAAACCTGTCCTCCTTGACACCACCAGGCAATTCACACTGAAACATGTGGTGTTTTTAAAATAACAAGAATAACAGCATACTCCTCATTTTAAAGCTTTAGGGAGGAGCAAAGGTCAAATCCCAAAACAGAGGCAATTTCTAATAATCATATAATAATATTTAACTTTTGTTAAATGTTTACAATGAACCAGACAGTATACAGAGCCAATGCTGTGTCTCATGTCATTCCACCTTCACACTTTACATCTGAATAGATTTTATAATTGTCTCCATTTTATAGATAAAGAAATGTCCAATGTTAGAGTATGGTTTGGTAGACTGGGATCCAGACTCCAGTTTGTTGACTCTATACCCATCTTAACTGCTCTATAAAAATGACTTAATTAAAGAACAATCATAATAATAAATGTTTCTGGGATTCACTGGCCGCTAAATGTAAAAAAACCATAAATATCATGGCAGTGTTTAAAAACTTCGAAAATCTTCCTTGTCTATGTTATAAGCCTTAATTATATCTAAACATTTTCCTTCAAATTCTTTTCTAATTAAATATAGATTACTTATGCTATGTGAAAAGAGCCCTAAATGACTCCCATATAATTTACTTGGGCAATAATATCACCAACAGAAAATGACGGAGTCCTTGGTTAAGAACTAATGTAGAGAAAGAGAAATAAAATTTTAGAGAAAGATGAGATCAGTTGGGAATTGTGTAGAAATGTTGTTCCTGAGGGTTTGGAAACATTCTTCCTTCCTCTGAAATTAGAACGCTTTTTTCAAAAGTGGATATCATACTATGTAGTTCCAGAGGGCTCACCCCTTCTTCATCCTTAGCAAAAGGGTAGACACAGAAATGAGGTGTCATCAAGCAGATTACAACATCCCTGTTAACACAGTGAATATTTAAGTATAGTAGGTAATGCAACAGGGCTATTAGAAGTACTTCCCATAAATCTTGTTGGTACTATATGAGAATAGTGAATGTGAGCTATACATGGACCTCAACTTGTCAAAATTATCTTTGCTACCATGTTATAGAGACTTCTTGCTATGATACTTGCACAGAACAGAGGGAGACTGACTCGTCGCTTGAACACCTGTACCAAAATATGCACAAAAGTAGATTTTCAGTTATGAGATCCAAACAATTCCCCTTTTTAAAGAAAAAGTTCATTTGAACTATATACCTGTAACTTGTGATCAAGTATGTAAAACATAAAATGTTGATATGGCACAAAGGCGGTAACATTATTAACTCCCACTCCCCTTGACTCAACTTCAGGTAGTATTGTGTCCACTCTGCCCATATCCTGCAGTACAGATTCCGGGGTATTGATCTTCTGTCACCTCACACTGAAATGTTAGCTCTCCTGGAGCCGCGTTAGTTATCACCATTTATTTGAAGTCATGCCATATCACTCTGCATCTTTCCCAAATGATCAATACAATTCCTCCATCTGCCTTGGTATCTTCAACACCTGGCTCACTTACTTCCTCTCCTCATGCTTAAACATTTATAGTTCTTTTAATAACAATGCCCATGATTTATTGTACTCTTCAATTCAATCACCATTATCATTCAATTCTCTCCTTTCTAATCAACTGACTTTTAACTTTACATTACTCAACTTTCCTTTCAGGATTTTCACATTCATCTTGGTCATCCCCTAGAACAGTTCAAACCTCAAAAGCCTAAGGACTTTCCCTTTTATAATGGCCTATGAAAACTATTGTATTTCATTCATTTCTTTTGACCCTTACTATGAACTCCCTTTCATCAACCCTCTTCAAATTATACTTGATTCATTTTTTGATTTCAAATTTCTATTCAAATATTTCAATATTATTATCACTCTTACATTATCACTTTTAAATTTTACTGTATTATTCACTCATTCATTCCTTTTTCTTTTCCCAGTCTTACTAGAAAATAGCCCAATATCCATCCCATTGACTTGATACAGCTTTCTCCCTCACCTGCAACATCTCATCTTTTTTCAAATCTCCTTGATTTCACTTTTACTTCCGAATATCAATTTCATTGTCTCCATATGCCTTATTTCCACCTTTGTCTGGCTACTTCATGCCTTGTTCAGACTCCTAGACTCCCATATTATCTGGTCTCATTTAATTATGTTCCTCACATTTCAGTTGTTTTTTAAGTGAAATGTTATGATAACATCTCCAATTTAAGATAGTTTAAGTACTACTCCTTACTTCTAGAGAAAAACTCAAATTCTTGGGGCCAACAGGTCTCAGTGGTCTGACGCTACCTACCTTTCTTCTCTCTAATCTCACATTACGTAACTGCTTGCTCTTTTATGACTCAAAAGTACTACTATTCTTTTCATTCCCTGATTTTGGCCTGCTTCTTACCACTTGTTCTTCGCATATTCTTAGCCTCTCATTTGGAATGTCCTCCCCTCTGCTCACTTTCACCTAGTTAATTATAATTAAATATATTTCTCTCTCATTTAAATCCTCAGGGAAACTTTACTTGGTGCCTCAGCTTTTAGGTCAGGCTCTGGTCTTATATGGATTTCTACTACTGTATTATTTCCTTTTCCTTGGTTATCTCAGTTTGTAATACTGAAAACACTGTGTTGGTGATTGTGTAATATTTATTTCCCCCACTCAATAGCAGCTCCTAAATGCATACTTGCTAAATTAGTAAATAGAAAAATTATTAAGAAGATATTATGTCTGAAGCACTGTAAACTGTATATTGGATATGCAAAAAACACATGGAAACTGTGGGCACATATACATATATATGATAGGTCAGGTCCAGCCCAAGCTCAGGTTAAGATAAGTGTCCAAAAGAGGATCCCTGAACACAGTCTGAGTACAAATTTAATGGAATGGCTGGAGGTGGAGATCTAACTTAGGAAGTGGAGAGGTAATGCCGCACCAATTCCAAAACCCATAAAGCTCTCCATTCTTGTCTCTCCTGGGTGAACTGCTCTAATAGAAAAAGACAAAAATGCAATTCAGTGCTACTCCACAATCAATTATTATTTAATTCATTTAGCAGATTTTCATTGACTGTCTGCTATGTGCCAGACAGTGTGCTAACCTGGAAAGGCAGAAATGAATGAAATTTTATTTGTCTTCAAATATTTCCCAGTCCAGTTTGGCAGAGAGGCATTTATGGTACAACATGATAAAAGCATTCAAAGGAAAGTGCCAGACAATATGGGAGTACCATGGAAGGCCATCTAAGTGACCTGATGAATCTAGGAAATTTCTCTCATTTGGTAAAAACTGACATGAGTCTAAGAACATGAGTAAGATTTAAAGACTTGAATAGGATCATCACAAGCAGAATGATCAAAGGGCAAATTTGGGGAAATGCCACTCATGTTATAAAGTGGAGAAGACATTTCAAGGATGATTGAGAGATGAGTCTGCAGATGTGGGCAGGGGAAAATAAAGAAGTCTTAAGAGCCATGAGAGAAGCTTGGATTTTGCTAGGAAATTATTGGGATTTTAATTTGAAAGTAACATGAGATTTGTTTTTACGAAAAATAATTTTGGTGAATTTTAGAAGAATATATTGGAAGAATAGAAAATCAAGAGAATTAGTTAATCTTCCTAATCATGCGGAATTCCACTAGATGCTTCCCAAGGAGACAGCTCCTTACATCTGCTGCCACAGAGCCCTGTGCTCACCTCCATCAAAGAGCTTACTTTAGAGTACCAAACTCTTTGTTTATAAGTAGGTAGTATCTAGCATAATCTGTGTATATAGTAGACCAGATGAATAAGTCTGGAGTTAGGGAGTGAATGAGAAAAAGTCAGTCAGTCTGTGAGAGCTCTGAAGATTCCTAACAGCGATTGATAAGGTTTATATGGTTACCTTTTCATATGATACTAAATCACACTGAACTTGATTTCTTTTATCTATCTAAATACTTAATATTCCCCTGGAAAACTTTATATCATCCCACTGAGTTCTCAGTGGAACAAAGCCAGTTATCTGAAGAAGATAGGAACTCTAAGAATCGTTGAGTCAGTCTTCTTTTTTTCTGAATAAACTACATATATGTCAGATATCAGAGTGACTATTTGTTCCTACAAGAGGAGCAAATATTAAGTGAATGCACCTTTTTTTGATGATAAAATATTAGAATATTAAATCAAACTATTCACTTAGGACAAAGGATTTCTGAGTGGTTTAGGTTTGAGAAAAAGTAATAAATATATCTCTTACATATATCACTTTCAAAGGTATAGTAGAAAATGTAGAGAGGCTGTTTGTTTTTAAACATCATTATTTTTGTTATTCTAACTTAATAAAAATCTTTCTGCTAATTTATTCAATCTCTCTTAGTTAATTTAAATAGCACATGAAATTTAGACAGATGTTACATCATAAATATCCAGAGTATAAATATCAAAATTATGCTTACAAGTATAGAGAAGATCTATTTTTATTTTAAGTAATTAGCACATTTTTGGAATGTTTTACAAATAATTCTCAACTATCAGAAAGCAGCAGCATGGATTATTCAAAATTATGATAATCCAGAAGGCATTTGTGTCCAATTCGGGAATGTATTTTTTTTGGTGACAGAAACACATTACTAGTTTTGTGTTACTTAAGCAAAAACTCAAATTAGTTTACACTTCCTGTGTACATGGGGATGGTTTATTAACTGAGCTGTAAAGTTAGTTGATGAGAAATATGTTGGCTTTTGGGAGGAAGGAAAAGCTCATCTACATATAATAGATTTTCTTGATTTTGACCAGATTTTATTTTCACATTTGGATAATCCACTTTCTTCTGTGTTATTTTTGTTGAAACTACTAATATTTAAAGTGATTAATGGTAGCAATTACTTGAATGTACATTATGCAATATTAAATAAAACTTTACATTTCCTGTGGAAAAATTGAATGTCTGCCTATAACCAGTAACACTTAAGGATAAATAGTAAATTGCACCTAACATATACTGTCAATAACAATTATCTTTGAGTATATACAAACTCATTAATTCCTTTTTTTAATTCATATAAAAACTATTAAATGTGTGCTACCCTGTAGGAAGGATTATATTAAGACCTGGAGACAGAGAAATTGTTGAAATAGAATATCTATCCCAATGGAGCTTACCTTCTAAAGGTAAGTTCCTTTGTCTAAATGAAATAAAGTAACTTTGTTGAAATAATTTTGGATTTTGGATACTATGAATATTTCATAGCTTAGTTATTTATATTTTGATATCAAAATGTTTTAGAATGAAATGTATACCCACCTACTACAACAGAGGAAGATGGAGTTGTGAGTGGGGATGAGACAGAAGCACTGATGTAAACAAAGGCTGTTTAGTAGAGGAAGCTGAGGCACGCATATCAGGTTACAGAGAAGGGAGCATAGCTGTGTCATTCCTAAGGAGCTCTGTAAATAGTTGCTTCCAGTGGTTAAGCACATGATATTAGGGGACAGGGTTTCTCTTTAGAGTGTGACACTGGAGAATCTATGAGGAGAGTGACTGTAAAGGCCGATGGAAAGCAGTAGTAAGCATTTTGATTAGACTATACAATATTAGAGATTCCATTTAGCAGAGAATAATAAAAAGGAAGAAATTTTCCAAAAGAAACGAAACTGGCCAAGATGAGCAAGTCAACAGAAGCTTAGGTGCCTGGGCTAGGACTCCAGTCTGTGAATGAGATTAGAAACAGGGAGAAGAAGGAGAACCAAAAAGGTACACCCTGGACATTTGTTTTTTGAAGACTGGCTCAACAGGGAGAGGAGTTTACCCCTGAAAGAATGGATCCCAAGTGTGGCTAACATTGAAATGAAGGAGTGGGCCCCATTGGACTGGAGCAAGATGGAGAGAAGTGAGGGTTCATAAGCAGTGCTGGATTATGGATAAATATATTTTTCTATTAATAAAAAAAATCTATAATTTCCCTAGGGCATTAGCCTGCATGGACCTCAAAATTGTGAGGTAGGGAATTTTTAATATGTCAACTGTCATGAAAATATGAAAGTAATCACAATGGGAAGATCAGAATATTTTTGGATTATTAACAATTAGACTTTTAAAATTATACATAAGGATGGGACTCATTGTTTTACAAGCTTTATTGCTTCTAATAATGTTATACCCCGGTTGCATCAAGTGTGTATTTTGAGAAGGACAGAGTGCCTGTTGTACAAAATATGTTTCTGCCATGACCTGAGCCTATAAATGTAAGCAGAATATTGGTAAATTTATTATTTTTGTTGTTTTCAATTTCACGTCTGTCATCCATGTAATTTAAACATGTGAAGGTGACAAGGATAGTTACCAGTGCATTACAGGTGGCCAATAATCAATAATAAACTTCATTCCTTCCCCCTTGTCTTCTCAACCTCCTTCCTTTCTTAATCTCTTTATCCTCCTTCATTACTCAGCATTGATAACACTGTAGTCAAATATTTAAGTCTTG
>JAVSCE010011219.1:0-23773 GCA_032199065.1 Smutsia gigantea
AGTTAGAGCATCAATAGACTCTAGTTGTGAAAGAAAGCTTTGTGACCCCAACTTCTAAGTCCTTGCTGAAAAGCTCAGCTTCCCGACTTCTCCAGGCAGGCCAGATTGAGGAATGGAGTCAGGTCTGCTTCCCCTTCTCTCACTCCAATCTTGCCTTTGTCAGTAAGTGACAGGGAAGTGGGGGAAGAGGGAGGAGGCAGTAGAGTACCCTGATGGGTATAGAACTCAGAAGGGTGGAAGTGCGGCTTTCCTCCCTAGTATCACACCAATTTCACAATCAGATCTGTCTACAAAACAGACTGTGGTCACAGAAAGCCCATCTACCAGCCACAGGGAAGGCAAATGCCAACTTGAAGCCCTGGTTTCTTACAAGCACCCAGGCTCATCCCGATTACAGGAGGGTTCTAGGGAAGAGGGAGGAGAGCCCTTCCCTGGGCTGCAACCCAGCTTCTTGAGATGGACCAGATTGTAAGAGGAGGGAGAGGAAAAGGCTTTGGAACTAACACAGACCTCCTTGCACTCTGTTCTTCAAAAAAAACTAGAAAAGCGGAGCTTCTTAGAAATCCTGGCATCCTCAATTGTTGCTACTTCTTTGGTGGAATTTACAGAAGTCCACTGTGTGCACTGATTCTTGTAAATGTTGTCTTCCCACCTGTCTATATGCCCCAGTGCAAAGGCTGCAGGTGGATCATACCAACATCATCGGATTAGCCCACAGCCATTTTAAAAATTGAATTAGTTGCCGGTACTTAAATATCAGAGATTTCACATATACCTGACCCCTAATTTCTCTTGAAAAGTCAGAAGAGCAGCCACAGCGGACCTGCCTTCTTGCAGCAACTGAGGCCAGAGCTGCCCTTTCTCTGCCATAAGCCTTGGCAGAGTGCACATTACCTACCTACCTGGCCCATTACAGGTCACTTCCCAACCTCTCAAAGTACCTACATTTATTTTTTTAAAGGCTAAAGAAGCTACCAGTCCTCACCAAAACTAATCTCCCACCTAACTCATTACCCTCCCTTCCTGATCATCTCTGAAGTGATGCCCAGACCCTCTTCCCACAGGGAAAAGCCAGGAGTGCCGACGCACACAACAAGTATCTAGCTAGGACTCTGCCTTGCATATGTACCAACCGCCACACACATACACACACACACATACACACGGGGGAAACGGGTGACTCGGGGACGTCACACACATGCATCCGGTTACCGCAGGTCTCACACACATACGCAGGTTATACGTGAAGTCACACACGCACACACATGCACCCAGGTTACTAGGCAGGTAACACACAGGCAGCCGGGTCACCGGGGCAGGTCACACGCACCCGCATTAGTGCAGAGGCGCACGGCTGGGGGCGGCGGCCCTGGAGTCGGCCGCCCGGGGCTAACCCGGTTCTGCTGCTCCGCCTTCTGGCCTGGCTGCAGCCCCTCCGTGCCCAGTCATCTCCTACGTAAAGTGAACGCGGTAATAGCGCCCATCCCCTGCACGACGAGCTCCCGGCTAGCTGACACCCAGCGGCTCGCGGGCCTCCGCCCCGGACGTCCCCTCCCCCGGCCCGCGCGGCGCCGGCGCGGAGAGACGCTTTACCTGGGGAGCGGCCGGCGCGCCGAGGTCAAAGGCCGGCCGGGGCGTGGGAACCGCGGCCGCCCGCCTGCCCCGCCCCGGCGCGCAGGTCCCGCCCTCCTTCCGGTCCGGCGGTGCACAGCCTTCCGGGTCGCGGCGAGCCGGTGGCGGCGGTGGCGGCGGCGGTAGGCAGAGCTGCGTCCGTTGTCGGGAGTGTGCCGCGGGAGGCCCCCTCCTCCCCGGCCCGGCCCCGAAATGGGCCGCCTGCACTGGGGTCCCTGTGGCCCTAAGGCGTACTCACGTCCACCCCCTGCCTTTAACCCGCGCACGGTTTAGACGCGGGTACCCTTGGCCTTCCCCAAGGAAAGAGCCCCCGGGGAGACCTTCTCTCCCTTTGGCCCTAAGTCAGGATCTCAGACCCTCGGGCCTAAAGACCCTACAACCCCCACCACCGCCAGTCCGCACAGGAGAGAGCACGGCGGCCTTGGGAAGTCTGAGCTGCCAAGTTCTTATCTGGTGGATGTGTGCGCCTGGGTCACAAGAGGCCCCCCGCCGGCACCAGGGGCCTCTGGGTCCCCGGTGTGGAAACACAAAGCGCTGGCTTTATTCCTAAGGTTCCAGGGTAGAGGGAGTTCCAGTTTCCTGGGCAAAGCTGAAGTTGAGGAACCTCCTGGGAGGGTGCAAAGGGTATGAGCGGGTGGGATAATAGAAGGGCCAGGGAATACTTAAGAGAGATGTAGGGAGACCCCCCTCCCCCCCCCCCTCCCCGCAGCCATCCACATACACCAGAGCTGGCCTTGAGCCATCTCAAATCGGAAAAATGGCTTCCGGGGGATTTCCAGAGACTAACCCGCTTAATCCTGACAAGCAGTCCTGCTACGCAGGCATGGTTGTCATGGCCGTAGTATGGATAGGAGAACCCACGAGAGACAGTGGCCCAGGGCCATCCCGGTGGGGAGTGTCAGAGGCCAGGCTCCACTCCGAATTTGCGGCTCAAAGCCCTTGCGGGAGCCAGCACTCTGCCTGGCTTTCCAGGTGCTGTGGACACCCACAGGGTGGGCCTCTTCACACTGCCAGTCATTTTGTTTCTTGTTTTTCTATTGAATGGGAAAGTATTTGGGGAGTGAGTGTATGTGTGTGTGTGTGTGTGTGTGTGTGTGTGTGTGTGTGTATGCAATACCTCGTTTATTTTTCTTCAAAGATACATATATAGAGAGGTATATGCATAACAAAAAGTTATGCATACTTAAGGCGTATAACTCGATGGATTTGGGGATAGGTACATACCTGTGAGACCATCATCACAGTCAGTGCCATAACCATGCCCATCCACCACAGTGTTTCCTCCCACCCCTTTTTTTATTATTGTCATTTGTGTGTGTGTGTGTGTGTGTGTATGTGTGTTAAGAATGTAACATAAGATTTCCCTTCCTAGCAAACTTAGTATACAGTCAGTGTTGCTAACTGTGGACTGTGTATAGTACATCACCTGAACTTTCCTATCTTTGATAAGTGAAATTTGATACTCTTTAACTCTCATCATTTTGTTACTTCTGTTTCTGTCCCTGTTGGGAGAAAGAGCCTAAACCCAAAGTGCTTCCCCAGCTGCAGTGAAATAACCCGATACTTTGCAGAACAGGAGCTTTTGCTTGAGTTCTGGTGACTTGCAAGAGTGGAAGTTAAACTGAGGCTGAGAAAAGCCCAACTTTGCTGTTGTCCCTAGGCTTCGACCTGGGTGAGATTCTCTGGTTTCTCTGCGGGCAGCTCCCTCTGGCGGCACATTGAAGAACTGGGCCTGCCGACTCCTTCCCCGGAGGTGAGGCACTATGCTGAGAGGAGGGACGGGCTGTGTGCTGGAAGGGAAAGGAGCATCACCAGTGGAGGCCCTCTCTTGGTGAGCTGTAAGTCAGGCAAGCCTTCAGCCATCAGTCAGCCGCCTGGGGAACTTCATTGTGATAGGATTGAAGTCATAAAATGATTGGGAGCACTGAAGCCCATAACTGGAACACACAGCACCGCATTCTCATAATGGCCCCTGGGCGTCCTGCAAAGGGGGCTGTGTGAACGAGGTGCACAGTGGGATCTCCGTCCTGGTGTGAGGACAGTGCACTGGCCCAGAATACAACTAGCGCTTTCATCATGCCTACAGTTGGAAGGTCTGGCTGGGTGACCTTGGGAAAGTCATTCAACTTCTCTGTGCTTCAGTTTCCTTATTTGGGAAGTGACAATAATAATAGTACCTGTCTCATAGGATTGTCCTGAAGATTAAAGGAGGTAATGTGTAGCAATCTAGATTATTCTTGTTTACATCATAGGCTCTGAAAATGAACAGCATCTCCCAAGTCCCACATGTGAGCCTCGTGTGCCCAGAGGGACAGGACATCCAATCCCACCCCAGCCTTCACAACGCACCCTCTTGATGGGCCTAAAAATCCCCTAGGGTGCCAGGTTGTGTTCACAGAGCCAGCTGGAGCCAGAACTCAGAGGGTGCTCCCTGATGCCAGCACCCTGATCCCCCATTTCTAGAGTGAGCAAGCCAGTTCCTGGCTTCTATGGCTCTTTCAGGATAAATCCACCCAGACCCAGGGGTGGATAATCCCACACACAGGTCACACACACATAACCCTGCAACCTCTTAATAAGAGCACACAAGTAAACTTGCTGTCATTTTCAAAACTAAAATTTTATGGTCATGTTCTTTTTGTTTTGAATTACATTAGAAGTCCCTTTTCTGTGTGGTGCTCAGGGACTCCCAAGGAACTTGATCCAGCCTCTTAGCCAGTCATATGCCCCAAGGCACCCACAGAACCAGGGTTTTGGGTCAAGATATGCTCCATCCCTATGTGTTGGGCCCAGGACACCCCTCTTAAAGACTTCTGTGTCCTTTGCCCTGGAAGCTAAGTGGGGGAGGTCTCCCCTGCCCCCAGTCCTTCCCCCAGGATCCACGCTAGTTTTTCATACATGAAGTGTTCAGCATAGTGTTGGACACATACCCAGTGGATTCGTTTGCTAGGGCCCCATGACAGAGGATCACGAACTGGGTGGCTTAAAATAGAAATGTATTGTCTCACAGTTTTAGAAACTGGTCCGAGGTGTTGGCAGGGC
The DNA here is from genome assembly GCA_032199065.1 of Smutsia gigantea. NCBI lineage: Eukaryota > Metazoa > Chordata > Mammalia > Pholidota > Manidae > Smutsia > Smutsia gigantea. The sequence continues at coordinate 4,675 of JAVSCE010011219.1, forward strand.
CATGTCCCCTCTGAAATCTTTAGGGGAGAATCCCTCCTTCCGTCCTCCTAGCTTCTGGGGGTGGCTGTGAATCCTTGGCATTCTTTGGCTTGCAGATGCATCGCCACCTCTGTCATCAAGTGGCATTCTCCCAGTGTGTCTGAGTGTCCCAGTTTCCCTCTTCTTATAAGGACACCAGTCATATTGGATTAAAGGGCCACGCTTATGACCTCAGCTTCATTAAATCTGCAAAGACTGTAGTTCCAAATAAGGTCAGAATGACAAGCACCAGGGGTTAGGGCTTTTACATCTTTTTGTGCAACACGATTCAGCTGGAAACACTAAGTATTCAACAAGTGCCAGCTGTGATGAATATTACCTGAGCATGCACATGGCATGTGCTTGCCCAGTGAAAAGGCTCATGCCTTGTGTCAAAATTGTGGGCAGGGGGACCATCCAGCTGCCTGTCTTTAGCCTTGGGAAAGCTTAATTCTGAAAGGGTTGTTAAGGGACAAGGTGGTTTGGGGACTAGTAATGAGCTCATCCTGGGCTTCATCATCATTCTTTTAAATAATTAATTCATCTTCTTCCTTGGTGTTTACATCCTTCAAATATTTGTAGATGGTTATCGTGTCCCTTTAGTCATCACTTAGCACCACTCTACATATTTGCCCTGGTGCTGAGCAAGTGGTCTCCTCCTCCTCACTCTTATCATTTCCTCCTGGCCCACTTCCTTAGTCCCTCAGCCACCATCATCACTGCTTGAATTTCCTCCAGGTTCCCAGCCTTTCAAGTGCCAAGTTACTGGGGATGGAACATTAGAAGTCAATAGTGGGAACGAGGGATGGCTCGTAGGCCCTCTGGCTCCCTACTCCTCTGTATTTTTGTCTGTTTCCCCAAAGCCACAAATAAATAAGCAATAAAAAAAAAAAGCAGTATGCTTACAATGCAAATCAGTTTCCGGACAAATCCCCCTGCCCCTGTTTCCATGTAGATAATCCTCCCCTGCTCTCATCATCCTAGGATCGCTATGAGGACCAAATGAAGAGTGGAGTGGGAAAGTGGGAACTCCAAAGCAGGGAGTGGTGTCAGCCACAATGCCATACGGCTGGATGTGTGCAGCACTGTCCAGGGGTCAGCTGTTCTAAAAAGCTAGAAATTCTAAGTTAGAATTTACAAAATGAACTTGATAGAACTGAGATTCACCTTAAAATCTGTTTGCTGAAAGAATATAGAGATGTGCTATTATTCGATTTTAGTATTCCAAATAAAGTGTGGAACTCGGAGCTGAACAGCTGTGGAGACATGTTACAGCTGGCTCTGTGTGGGCTTTGGAAGGAAGTGCTGCGGAAAAGATAAATCTACCTCGTCTTCCATTTCAGAGCTTGCTGAAGAGTACTTCTGTACCTGGAAGACCTTATTTTCAGTCTGGAAAGAATCATTGTCAATGGTTTTGTTGAACATGCAATTCTTATAGTATTTCTGTAATTGTCCTGTTTCAGTTATAATACAGTTTCTGGAACAATAGGACTTTTATTGTATTGCCATATCTGTTACAATAGATGTTTTATTACAGAAAATTATGGTAGAGTCATTGTTATGATTCTGAAGTTTTTATTTAAAATTGCTCATAAGATGGAAATTCTTTCTTTTAAGTAGCTTTTACGCTAATGCTGCATTGGTTGCTTTTCAAAATATTTTTAAAGATTTGGTGCATTTGGGATTTTATTCAATGGCCAAATATTTTCTTCTGCTCCAGTACATACTTGTGGCTGAGAAGTTATCCCTGGTGTTTATTTGCTTGTTGTTAGCACATGGTGCACACAATTTTTTAAAATGCTATCTAGATTATTCTATATAGCTGGTTTGCTTTAGTCTACTTAAGTCGCCATAATAAATACCATAGACTTAGTAGCTTCAACAACCAAAATTCATTTCTCTGGAGGCTGAAAGCCCAAGATGAAGGTGCTGGCAAAGGTAGGTTTCATTCTGAGGCCTTGTATCTTGGCTCGCAGGTGGCTGCTCTCTCACTGTGTGCTCACATTATTTCTTCTTCGTGCACTTGTGAAGATTGGGGGAGGAGGGACCTCTCTGGTGTCTCTCAGTATGAGAACATCATACCCTACCCTTATGACCTCTTTCAACCTTATTTATCTCCCTCTAGGCCCCATCTCCAAATACAGTCAAATTGGGGGTTAAGACCTCAAGATATGAATTTTTAGTGCATGCAATTCAGTCCATAGTCCTGAATAATTTTTATTATTATGGCTGAAGAAATACCCAGAGCCCTCGTATTAAATGATGCTGATAAACTCTATTTTGAGAAGGAATAAATACTGTTAATGGAAATAGAGAATTTGAAACTTCAAGCATAGTTAAACTAAGCAACATTTTATTTCAAGTGGTAGCCCACAGTGGGAGAAGACTAAGGGTTGGAGTTTTTCTTGGTTAATTCACTGGCCTCAGACCTTGAGTGGGTAGAAGCCAAGCTGGGATCTGGAAGCATACTGGTTGATTTAGTGATGGATTTAGTCACCAGGAAGTTACCAAAAGGGAAGAATGGTCTCAAATCTTGGACATCAGGCCTAGCTGTAAGTCCAGTTGACCTTTCCACGGTGGAAGGGTTTAAGGACTACAGAAAGTTCCCAAATATCTGCCCACAGCACTCTAGCACCATCAGAACCTGCCTCTGAGGTTAGCCTCATTTCCACACGTCCCTGTTAAAGCACACTAGGATTAGAGCCCAGAACCTGATGAAGGGACAAGTCCTGGGCCCTGGGAAAAACAGAGCCCCTCAATCACCGTCTTTAACTAGACAGAGCTCAAGCCATCTAGGCTTCCCAGTTTCTGAACTATTTCTTAGGCTTGCCAAGAAATGGAAAGAGGAAGGAACTTCCCATGTTTATAACATAAGTAACAGAATCAGAGCAAAACTCCAAACCTGTCGGCCTCCCAGGCCTCTGTTCTTCCTGGAACACACTCACTAGCAGTAAAGAGGAGACCCTAGAAAGTACTGTGTAATACAGAGAAAATCAGAAAGGAGAATGTTAGGGAAATCCTCCAACACGGAAAACAATCAGCTTGGAGCTCCCACCAGAGGGGCCCCTTGGAATTCACAAGGCATTCTTTTGAGACTCAGCTATATTGGGAGGTGGGATCTTTGGAGTATCTGGGGACCCCTCTCTCTGCTTCCACCATTACCACCCCACAGCTGCTGTCCACTGGAACATTCAACTGCCCTGGAGCTGCACACTCCCGACTTCAGGGTGGAGGGCAGTGGGGAGAGTCATCCATTTTACACACATTTGTGTTTCACGCCCTTTTCTGGCCCACCCTTCTGTTATGAAAGCAGGACTGCCCTGTGTTACCATCAATGCTTCTCCATGGGGACCTCGGGTAAATGATGCTCTGTTCACGCCAGTGCTCAGGCCCTGATAAGGGGGACTTTGAGGTGACTATCTGGGGAGACAAATATTCATTACCACTGACAGATTCTGTGGGGTAAGCGCACGGGTGTGCTGTTTCTACCGTGGGCTTCCTCCCTACAGGCCCTAGGCTCGGGGGTGGGGGTGGGGGTGCCTAGGCCTTAAGCATTCACTTCCCCTCGATGGCAATCCCAGCCATTGGATTTTCTTTTTCAGTTGCCATTAGGCTTTGCCCCCGTAGCCCAAGGCAGAAGCTAGCCAGGCCCGAGGGCACGCAGAGCCCCGCGTCTGGAGGGCAGGGGGGTCAGAAGCCCACGCCTGGGTGGTGGTGGGGCCTCAGGGCCAGCGGCTCGCCGACAGTGATCTGGGCGAGCCGCTGAGCACGACCGGAGCCCTACCAGGGCTCTGGGCGGAGCGGGACGTGCGCTCCGGCGGTACCCGGGGTCCGGGGCCTCTTCCAGCGAAGTCTCCTCAAGGGCTTTGGGTGTTTTTTCAGTGACATTTATTAATCATGGCCGAGTGTTTGTTTTATTTACCTGAAGTCTTCCTTTCCCTTATAACTGAGATAATCCGGCCTAAGCAGGATCGCGGTGGGCAAAGGGGTCACCTCCCGGCCGGCCCTCGGCTTCCCGTCTGCGGATCGGATGGCCAGCTCGCTGCCCCAGCGGCCCGCAGGCACCCCTGCGTCTGCTCTGCTGTCCGCCAGGGCCTCGGAAATGCACGAGAACGTCAACCCTCTCACTTTCTTCCGCCCGTTCATTTTGTGGTGGAAGCCCCCCAGGCTGGATGTGGGAAGGAAAGGGCCTGAAGTTTGAGGGGCTTAAAGTTGCCTTTACAAAGTAAATAAAATTTACTAAGGTTTTCGTCACTGCTTTAAAAACGGAGACCATCTTCCAAAATTCCTTTTCTAAAATGTATATAAGACCGAGGCAATGTCAATAGTTGGATTAAGGAAGAGTACCGACATCGCTGTATTTGTTACTATGGCTGCATAACAAATGACTTCAGAATTTAGTGACTCGAGACAAGAAGTGGACGTATCCCACAGTTTCTGTGAGTCAAGAACTCGGGAGTGCTTTAATTTGGGTTCGCTCCTGACGTTGCAGCCATTTGAAAGCCTGATGGGGCTGGAGGATGTACTTCCAGTGTGGCCCACTTACGTGGCTGTGGGCAGGGAGGCCTCAGTCCCACGAAACACGGTCCAGTCCACAGGGCAGCCTAAGCATCCTCATGAAGTCGTCAGCGAGCTTCGCTCAGAGTGAATGATCCAGGATGCAAACCCAAGCCACGACACCTTTATGGTCTAGCTTTGAAGGTTATACACCATAACTTCCTCGGCATCCTATTGGTTAGGCAGTCCTGCACTTATCAGCATGGTAGGGGTCTACACAAACGTATGAACCCAAGTAGGTAAGGATCATTGAGGGCCATCTAGGAGATTGCTCATCACAAATGATTATTATTAACATTATTTGGCAGAGGTTTTTGAGAGTCTGGAGGAGAGTACTATATGGCTATTTAACAGTTATTAGCCTTATTGGTGTCCCCAGGTCTTTCAGGTTTAGTGGAAGTCACCCAACATTAATAAATAAAACTAAGTCAACCTCTCAACCCACTTACAGTGGATCATCAGCCCAGAATCCTACAGATTGCTGAGAGGGACGGTGAAAATAAACTCTTCATTTCCTCTGAGTGGGCTTGTGTCTTCCTGGTCCCCCCTCCACCATCTCCCTTCCCAGCTCCTGCCTTTGTAGTCTCTGCTTATTTGCCTGGCCCACATGAATAGAGACTTCCCCAGAGCCTCTCTATCACTAGGTACTTGGTGCCTCAGACTTTGACTGAAGGGTTTGCAGTGGCCAGGGAGGGTTAGATGGAACAGCATGACCCATCAGGTGACCTGAGAATACTGGGATATCCTGGTTCTTGAAAGTTACTGAGGCCCAGCCAGGCTTTCCCCATCTCATCGGGCTTCTTGCTACTCTTCTGGATTGACCATCCTGGGTGCACTCCCACCGGTCAGTGTCTATGATATACACGCAGTCCAGGCCTCAGCAGTTGGGGGTCTAAAGCTCAGAACTGGTGCCTTACCCTTAGGGTGGTCAAAACTTTACGCCTGGTGCCCACCCTTCTTCTAAATGGAGGGAAGCCATGGGTATAAAAGTTTACTCTATTCCCATAATGAATTATGTGATATCTCTTTCACCATTGAAGACATTAACACCTAGTCAAATTTTCTGGTTACTTTTTAAGTGCCAGTTTTCATTACAGCTACACCCAGATATACATACATGCCCCAGGACTGCTGATTAAACAAAGAAAAATCATCTTGAGAAAACAAATCTTGAGTGCTTTTTTTCAAGATCTTTTGGTGTATTATATAATATCACTCTGCAGAATAATTTGTTGTCAATGCAGTGACTTTAGGGGCTTTCTAAGATTCTCTCTTCTCACAAGACAATTTTTTGGAGAGGCGGCACAACTGAGTGAATCACAGCCATTTTGTGGACAGGTGGACTGAGGGAGAAGTTCAGGGGGCATTCTGGAGTGATTTGCGACGTCTCAGACAGAAATATAACATCTTCTTTCATCCTCTGCAGAGCTGGAGCTAAATTCACACCTTTTTTTTTCTTCCCATCACTTAAAATCAAATTCTCGCCCTTAATACTTCCTTTCAAAACTACACCAAAAAATGATTGTCTTCTCCTGCATATGAATTACCCGCCGTGTATGAGAATCAACCCCACTCGAGTGTGCTAAAGCCTTAACCTAACGGAATTTAAAGCAGCTAACCCCTGATTAAGGCAAAGGTGTCTTATTTTATAAGACATTTAGGACAGTTCATATCACCCTGCGTCAATGCACTGAAATCAATTGTGGGGCGAACTAGAAAGAGAGCAGATGCCCTGAGCAAAGTACAGTGATGAACTCCACTACGGAACTGAGGCAAACAGCAGCATCTGCCTCGCCAGCACACGCCTGTTTGGGCATTGGTCTAACACCCTCCTCCGCTGTTCATCTGTAGGAAGTAGTGCGTTTTCCACTGAAACCTCATGCTCTAGCATGACCATACCGACACTCAACAGTTATTTGAGGAAGGAACAAAGCATAAAGTATGGCATTTTATTCTAAAAACAGATGACGCAGATTTATCTTCCAAAGGTTCAAGCACCCGATAACTTCTTCTTACAGAAAAAGCCTGTCTGCAACAAATTTCCACTAACCATAGTTTTTGCGGACGCCGAATTCTGGGCTTCCTTGTCGAGCTCAGTATGTGAATTGAAGAAACCACTAGGGGGTACTAGAGATCAGGAAATCCAGGAACCATGGGTGCTGGCACGAGCTCAGATGCAGCTCGATTTTAATCTAACAAATGAAGCATTTCACTTTGTGAGAACTGTGCATTGAAAATGACTTATGTCCTGCGATGATGAAATTATCCTATATAAGCCCAAGTTGGTAAATTTATGTACCCTGTGGCAACATGGAATTTCAAGACTGACTACAGGTCAGTCTTGTATTACAGACACCAAGTATCCTTATTTTGTGCACATATCTTTTTAAACTTGACCCAGACGATATCCCAGTCATTTTCAGTCTTTTTTCTGGGGAGGTCGGAGTTTGGAGATGCTGTCTTAATCCAGATTCTTCCCAAAAGCAGAACCTGAAAAAGGAACTTAAACAAAAGCAGCTATTTGAGAGGTGATCCCAGGAAAAGGGATGAGGGACCAGAGAAGTGTCACAGGGAAGAAGAAAAAGCCAATACAAGATTGCATTATCAAGGCTAGTTGGTCACTGCCATAGACAAGCAGGGCTCAATCCTGTGGGGATTTAAGAACAGTACATAGAAGGCCTCTCAGAATTATCTGCCTATTCCCCATTGGCTGAGGGTTTCCAGGGAATGTTAATCTCCTCCCCTCCCAGACTGCACACGTGGGGTGCATGTTGAATGGATGCTTTCTGCCATCCAATTCCACGACATTAGGGAACGCTGGGGGCCAAAGGAAAAAATGTGCTTGAGGCAGGGTGCTGTCGGAACCAGGCAAGCTGAACCTTGCACATAACCATTCACCACAGTCATAGCTGGAGTAGAGTTGAAGCCAGGAGGATGTGAGGCAGTGTGTAAGACATGTTCGAGGCAGTCCGCAACTTGTGACACTCAGATCCATTCATTAAATCCCATCTGTCACCAAGTCTTCAAGGCAGAGGTCAACCAAACTCTCTACTGTAAATGGTCCTGGAGCCATAACTGTTCTCATCATCTCCCTCCCACCCCAAACAGCCTAGATTTCCTTCATTCTTGGTCAGCACTTCAGCTTGTCTAAATTGTATGCCAGGTAAAGTGACCACACCTCCATTCCAAAGAATTCTAAGTTTTTAGTTGTTCTGTCTTTTTGGCTTCTAGAATTCCCACTTACCTTTATTGCAGAACACAGACTCACTAAAAGGCATCCCAGTGAGTCTTCTGAGACCAGACATTCCTGGCCCTCCCTGACTGTGGAGCAACGATGCTCTTTCTTTATAATAATCAGGACTGATTTTCTCTACCACTATAATTTTATCTTTATTGTAGTAAAATATATACAGCATAAAATTTCCCATTTAAAGCATACAATTCAGTGGCATTGATTACATTCAAAATGTTGTACAACCCTGACTACTCTCATTTCCAAAACTTTTTCATTACCCCAAACAGAAACTCTGTATCCTTTAAGCAATAATTCCCCATGACCCCTCCCCACAGCCCCTAGTAACCACTAATCTACTGTCCATCTCCATGAATTTGCCTATTCTAGATATTTACTGTAAGTAGAATCATACACTATGTGTTCTTTTGTGACTGGCTTATTTTATTCAGCATAATGTTTCAAAGGTTCATCCATGTTACAGCATATATTAGAACTTCATTCCTTTTTATGGCTGAATAATATTCCATTGTATGTCAATACTGCATTTTGTTTATCCATTCAACTGTTGACTGAACCTTGGGTTGTTCCTGTCTTTTGGCTGTTGTGAATAATTCTGCAAAAAACATTGCCATACAAGTATCTGTTTGAGTCCTTGCTCTTAATTTTTTTGGGTATATACCTCGGAAGGAAACTGCTTGATTGTATGGTAATACTATTTTTAATTTTTTAAGGAACCTCCATTCTGTTGTTTTCCATAGCAGCTGAACCATTTTACATTACCACCAACAGTTTACAAGTGTTCCAATGCCTATTTTTCCTTTTTTATAGCGGCCATTCTAATAGGCATTCAGGTTCTAATATGCTTAGCACAGCACTGCTCCTGCCTTCATTTAAAATTTTTGTATTTGACTCATCATGGATTTTTTGTATTAATTTTGACTGGACTGTTGATAAATTTGTCACCCAACGTGAGTGCTGCCTTTGCTCCAGCCTTGAAGGCAGCAGTTTGTCTTTAGTTCATGCCAACACACTAAACCAGCGCACCTGTGAACCAGGTCCAAGTTTTCTCCTCTATCAGCTTGGTATAGGGGACCCCACTCTGCCTGCCCTGCCATATGCCCAAAAGGTTATTCCTCAGTCCTTTCAGGCTGCTATGGGTGGCTTATAGCTCTGGAGACTAGGAAGTCCAGGATCATGATGTAAGCAGATTCACTATCTGGTGTCAACCCTCTTCTGGTTGCAAACTGCCAACTTCTCCCCGTGTCCTCATGTAGTGGAAGGCACCAGGGAGCCTTCTGGGATCTCTTTTATAAAGGCACTACTCCCGTTCATGAGGGCTCCACCCTCATAACCTAGTCACCTTCCAAAGGCTCCACATACTAATACTATCACCTTTAATGGTTAGGATTTCAACATAAGAGTTTTAGGGAAACACAAACATTAAGCGCACAGCAGGCCACAAGTGTGAGCTAACGGAGAAGTATCACTGCACCAGAAACAGCTGCTATGGGCATCTAGGCCACCTGTTGATGTAACTCACATGTTCCCACTGCACTTCTTTGGGCTTGATCCGAAATGCATCATTTTTATTGCATGATGGACTGCTGTTGTGCCTTCCCAATCGATGACTTGATGGATCTGACAATGCCCAACTCATCATAGCCAGTTCCGTCAGCACAGTCACTATTCTGCTATGGGTAGGCATCGCATCTCTGCCAGGACCCAGTGCACACCAGGAGCTGGTTTTCAAACTGTAATTAGTTCTCTGCAGCAGAAGGAATGGCCTTACTTCAGAATGCTAAAGTTCTACTCTGTGACTCTCCTCTTGGGGCTCTCCAGAGCTGGACCACAGCATCCTTATCAAGCACAGTGGATACTGAATCTACCACCACAGGTTCTGCTGATGCTGTCATAGATGCTGAGTGAAGAGCAGATTATGTAGAGCCTTCTCTTGCTCTGGACTCCCCCAAGCTGGCAGGCTTCCAAATCATCTGATAAATGGATTAGAGAAACATTACCGAGACTGCTGCTCCTAAAGTCCCCAGGGCGCACCAACCCCTGTGCTCCTTTCTTAGCAGTAGGTGATACAATGTTGCCATGACTGGCGCTTTACTTTGGAAGGGATGTCCTGGCATGTCCCAGACCAACGGGGCCTCTAAAAACCTTGTCAATGTGGCAGACCTCTGAATATCTCTAGGGTTTACCTCCTATACTTGGCATGCAAGTGTCTTCTTACCATGACATGCAATCCAGATTTGCCACATGCTGCTCACCAGGTTCACATGGCAAGATGTTCCACCAGGGCATACTGTGCCGGTCAGACTAAACTGTGATTAGAGCATTGAAGTGTTATTTTATTCATGACATTTTGATTCTTACGTTAATAAAGTCACTTTGAGGACGGGATCTATGTAGGATTCCTTTCTGGTTTCCAGCCGCTCCTGCCCTCTGTCCCTGGCACATGACAAGCGGTCAGTAAATGTTGGTTGGATGGATAAATGAATGCAGTAATGGATTTCCATCTCCCTGGAACTTCTCCCAAGAGATCAGTCCAGTTGTCCATGTAAAGCAGGTTCCCACAGGGTCAAAACAGCAATTTATGGTGCAATTTGAATGAGATCTATAGATTACATAACAGCACCATATCTTGGCTATTTCTTGATTTTGATCATTGAACTGTGATTGTATAGCAGAGTGTCCTTATTTTTAGGAAATAAACAAAGAAATATTTAGTAAGAAAGGAGAATTTCTCCTGTAACTTAATATCAAGTGTTTCAGGAAAGAAATTATATATTGTATTTATTTCTATCAATCAAGAGAGAATGATAAAACAAGTAAGGTAATTGAGAACATTTGGAGAATCTGGGTGAAAGATACATATTTTTTTGTCCTATATCTGCATCTTTTATTTAAGTTTGGGATAACTTCAAAATGGAAGTTAAAAATAAATATGGTAATAATTTTAATTAGCAATTTGCTCAGTCATAAATAAGTCAATTTCATTAAAATCCAAAGCAAGAAACAAACAATAAATCTGACACCTTGAAGGTAGATACGTGACATCTTTGTTCACTGAGACCTAAAATTGGACAAAAAGCTTCAAATAGAATCCACTTATAATGGGTGAAAAATATAATTTCTTTATTATTTTCAAGTATTGAATAAGTTTATTTTCAATATTTTACTGAAATAAGCTAAAACCTAGGTTATAATCACCACTATGCTCTAAATCTTAGGATAAAGAATCAACTATTTTTTATTGTTTATGTAGAACTTTTACACTTTTATTTATGGCTTTTATTTCTGGAGGGAGAATGCTTTTCTGGAAAAAGTATATGATACGATACGGCATCCTTACTTATGACTTTCACAGGATGATCACAAAAAGACTATTTTTCTAAAAATATGTGAGGCTCCAACTATTTGGTATTCAAATACTTCTCTTTCAGACTCCTGTCACATCAACATTCTTGTCGATCTTCTCTTTTCTGATCATTATCTTGTCTGACTCGGCCAGAGTCTCAAAGGCTTGTCACATGATCCCAGCAGCTCTCCAACATCATTTTTGTCAATATCATGAAATCCTTCCTTTTTGTCAGGATTGTCAATATAACTTCACAAATGATTTGCATCCCCTCTTCATTCTTTTGGAAGTTTAGAACATGCTACAATCAGACCAAGAGGCTGACATGCTGGGCTGGGAAAGAGTCTAGTGGTAAGAAGAAAAAAACATTTGGAAGACGTGTGTGTGTGTGTGTTTGCTGAGAGGATTTCTGCTTCCCTTGTGATGCATAACTGCAGACCTGGGATGAGGAGGGCCCTGCACTCTCTCTAAGCAGACTGAGCCATGGGCAGGGGACTGCAGAGGAGACTTTTCTCCTGAGGAGTTGGTACGGAGCCAAGCATCCACCCAGTGTCATAGTTCTACCTGGCATCAGGGTTCCATGAGGCTGATGGCTTCTGTTTTCCTTTGGAGGGTAGTAAGAGAGAGAGGTGGAGACATCTGTAAAAGCCAGCAGCTTCTCTGATCTAATGCTATAATTGTATAGTCAAAATCCTCCTACTTGGTTCCTGGGAGTTCCTCAGTTTTTAATACTCAAAAGAATGAGTATTAAATGAAGGTTTGGACCTTCTAAAAAAGTGATTTGAAAAAGGGAGGCAGGGGTGGAATGAACAGGTGGAGCACAGAATATTTTGAGGATAGTGAAAATACTCTGTATGACGCTACAGGGATGGATACGTGTCACTGTACATTTGTCCAAACCCGTAGAATGTATAGCACCAAGACTGGCCCCTAAGGTGAACTGTGGACTTGGGGTGATCGTGATTTATCAGTGTAGGTTCCTCAGTCGCCAGAAATGCACTTCTCTTGCTGGGGATGCCAATAAGGTGGGAGGCTATGTGTGCGTCAGGGCAGGAAGTGAGTGGGAAATCTCTATACCTTTGCTGAATTTTGTTGTGAACCTAAAACTGCTCCAAGAAAATTAAGCCTTAAAAAAATGGAAGAATTTTTTAAAAGTCACTTCAATATTTGAAATTGGAGACAATCACCATAGCTGCTATTCAGGGCGAGCTTACCGGCTCTGGGCTGTGAGCTTTATGGCTGTGGTTGCTTCTCTGTGGCACCTCATCTCACGGATGTAAAAAGTATCATTTTACCAAATACCAAACAGCCAGAGGGTGTCTGTGCCACCATCCAGATCACACCCTTGTCTTTCACAGGGACTGTGGGGAACTACCGGGTCTTTATGTGAAAGGACTAGCCCAAGGGTGGGGTTTTAGCCACCAGGTCCCAGCTGGGGAGGTGGTGGTGGTATCTGATTGGCTGGCCTTTCACCCAGCGGCCAGTGGTCGCTGTTCTCCACGGTGCGCCCATTACAAAGGCATTCTCAAGGGCAGGCTTCCCTTGCTCCTTTTTAAGATCTGGCAGGCGGCTCTTTGGTACTTTAAAGAATGGACAGGAGGTAGCCTCTTGCCGTCACCCCCCACCCTTTGTCCTGCAGAGGCAAAAACAAGGCTCAGGTGGGAGAGGACATCCGCCACTAGAGCCCAGCTAGGGAGGTGGCTGTGCCGGGGCGTCGACTGGCCCATCGCTGCCCACCCACTGTCTCCCTACAGGCACCTGTGTGCACACCAGCAGGACTCTTCCAGTCCAGACTTCCAGCTGTCCAGCCAGAGGGGCCTCTCTGGGGTCCAGCCCCGCCTCTCAGGGCCCCACTGGGGACCTAGGCGTATTGAGACAAAGGCCAGCCCTGTCATTAGGCCATTTTTCCTAACATATACTTTCACTTGGAAGGAAGGAAGATCTTTGATTATTTTGCTTTTAAGTGACCAAGATCAACTTTAGACTCTAAAGAGTTGCTAGAGAAATGCTCTTTGATCAAAATACCACCCCCACGCCAGTGGGTCTGATATGTTGTCTAAAACCCCATTATTTGTGCCAGTCCTTTCATGTAAAGATCCGGGAGCTCCCCATAATCCCAGTTAAAGACAAGAGCATGACCTGGTTGAGCGGCACATTGCCCACCAGCCTTAACGGCCCATTGGCTCGGAGCATTTATTTGGTCAGGTGCTTGTCTCACACAGTCTCAACGGAACTGGACACAAGAGAGGTACTTTTGATGGTGTGGGAAAAGGTGGGTGTACTGTCCATGAGAGGTGGAAGCTGCCTGGGGAAGAAGGCTTCCAAGCCTTCAGAGAGAACTGCAGAGCGAGCGTGAAGGGCTGGCTATCTCTGTTTGAGAGTCAGGGACTGGGGTTGGGAGGAGGCCAGGAAGCACGGGGCCCTCATTCATGCATTTCTTCAACGACACTCTACTCCAGAGGTCTGCTCAAGGAGGGACCTGAAGGGTGGGAGGCAGCGGGCAGGCGGGTAGGGAGCTGCTGAGGCTCTCCAGAAGGCAGCCCTGTTAAGGCCCTGCCCTCACAGCCCCCACACTCCACACATTTCCTCATGTGCCTCCCCTGACCTGTGCTGTCAAGCAAGCTATGCCCTGGGTGAGAGGACTGTCATGGCATCTATAACTGTGCAGAGGGTCCCCCAATTGCAAACCATCCATCTCTGCAGATTCATGCTGTGTCCACATTTGGAGGCCCTCCTCAGCTCCCTAGTCCTCTACTCTGAACCCCCAGCCTCTCTCCTCTGGCCCCTCCCCGGTCTGGCTAAAGAGCTGAGTGTGTTTTTGTCTATTTCCCCAGGAGCTGAGCTTCTCACAAGCAGGAGTCATGCTGCCTTCTCTGAATCCTTGGCTCTGAGCAGAAAAAAAGGTCAGGCACCAAGTAAACAAGTAAGGAAAGTTTGGTGCCTACATGAGCCCAGGCTGTCAGCAAAGTAAGTCAGGACATGAGACTGCAGGCTAGGTAAGTAACGCAAAACATCCTCTGATGGTCTGAACACCTAGCCAGGGAATGAATGCTGCCTTTGAAGGTAGTGATTAGCCCATGCCTGGAGGTGTCCAAGAAGAGCCTGCCCACTGTTCAGGGGTGTGAAGGGCGAGGAGCTTCCTGCAGTGAGGGAAGGTCAGCCTAGAAAGCCACTGAGGCGGTTCCCACTCGGGGGACCTCCCAGCCTAAGAACAAGGCAAGAACGGTCATGGAAAGCTGCAGGATTCACTGTTATAATTCCAGTTTGGCACTTAAGATTAAGCTGAAAATATTTGCCAACCTATTACAAATAACAATATTTGGAGCTTAAATGCTGCACAGCTTTGAGCTTCCATCCAGACAAAGATGTACTCGCTGCTCTCAGAGTAAATGACCCCAGGAGCTTAGAAGCCTAACTGCGGGCATCTGCATCACACTTGCCCCCTGGGGCCACCTGGATAACCTGACTGCAAATAGAGTGGGGTGTTGGTAGGGGGCGGTTTGCAGGCCAGAGGGCTCCGTGGGCCAGGATGGGGCCATTTTCTAGCCCCATGTCCTCCTCACGCCAGCCCACACACACCTTTCTGTTGTCATGGGGTCTCTGGACTGTTTTTCCTTGGGCGCCTAAGTGGTTCTCAGGGACATCTCCACTGCCATGTCCAGGGTCTGGCAAAGCCATCCGGAAAAATGGGAAACAAAGGCTACTGGAGTTCTCAGACGCTGAATGCCTCCACGCGCCTGTGGAGGAGGAGGTGTCTCTCTTCTTTGGGGAATGGCCAACACCACCCTGCGCTCTGTGTCCGCAGGGAATGTCTGCACAGAACGCGGGGCCAGGGGAAGCATGTAACCGTCAGGGGCCTCCAGGGAGCCTGTGGCAGACGTGCGGCTCAGGTCGACTTGACCATGGCAGGAAGCTCATCATCCAGGTTAACGGAGAGTGCACAGCCGGGACCTGCTTGGGGGCTGGCTCCATCCAGGGCCCACTTCTGAGCGGGTGCCGTCTTCGCAAAGCTGCAGCTCCAGCTTATATTCGCACCCAGGACTGCTAAGCAAGAGCCTTTTTCTGTGGCTCCATCTCAGTCCTGGGGTCTTTCCTTGTCATGGGCCCAATTTGTGCCACTGTGATGCCTTTGCTCTTGCGGGTGGGGGGCTGGAATGTCACGGCTTGTCCCGCCCAGAGGGCGAGGTCCCAGAGTGGACAGAGATGGCTTCTCAGAGGACAGCGGGGGTGCTCTTCTAAGGAACAGAGGGTGGGTGCTGGGCAGGGGCCACGTTCCATTAGGGAAGAGAAAGAAGGAGAGGAGAAGAAAGAGAAGGGAGGCAAGGACTGGCCATCCTGCCACTGTCAAAACACCAGTGCTGGCCACCAGCGTAGGCCGACTCAGAGCAAGAGAAGGAGGTCTGGATCGCTCAGGCCTGCCCTCAGACACCTAGAGAACAGGAGAACTAAAGCATCTGCAATGAAAACAGTAAGTTTTAAAAACACCCCCCACCCAACGCTTACACCTCAATTCAGTTTTTCAGAGAGGAAATATCAGAATAATTTAGGAAAAGCACCTCTGGGGGTGAGGACACAGCACGGGCGGTCCCTGTGTGACTGGAGCCTGGATTTCCCGTCTCGACCATGTGCTCAGCAAGGCTCATTCTGGAGCCTTCATTCACCTTGGTTTCACAGACACCTGCCAGGGCTCCTGCCACACGCGCCGGCCCTGCTCTCACCACTGATCTGTGCAGTTAAGTAGAGAGAAAGGTTGCTCTCTGCTCCAGAGAGGTGGCCGAGATAATTCAGATAACAGTGGAGGGACAGAAGAAATAAAAGGAGGCGAGAAGCCGGGAAAGCAGGGCACGCGGGAGCACCCAGGGAGGCCTCTCTGAGGAGGCAGCCCCGCCCTAAGCTCGGCAAGGAGCCAGGCGAGGATCCGCAGAAGAGGGTCTGGGCAGGGTGAGCAGCCGGAGGAAGGGCACAGAGGCTGGGGGCTGGAAGGGGGCCTGGGAGCCCCTGCCTGCTCTTTCTTGAGGGGCTCTCTGGCCTCTGAGGACGGCCCCGACAGGTTCCCGGAGCAGAGGCGGCACCCAGACCGCTACCCACAGGGAACCAGAGGCAAAGGCTCTAAGAACAAACACCCACTCACTTCCATCATTTTCCTGAAACAAGAAAGTAGATATTTAAAGCAGACGATACATAACCACTGAGTTGTCAGGTTGGCAAAGTTTGTTATTCCTTACCCAGAACACCCCCTGTAAGTCCTCAGTGCAACAGGGCAGTACCCTGGGAGTTTTCTCAATTCTCCTACTTTTAGGAAAGAATCTGACCACCCCAGGCTTGCTAACAGGCTTGACAGCAGCTTCTGGTCAGGCCCACCGGGAAACAGGGGCCATAAGAATGTCTTCTTGACTTCCGGGAAGATGGCGGTGTGAGCAGGGCGGCAGAAATCTCCTCCCAACACTATATTTATCTACGAAAACACAGAAAATACATCTATTCCTAAAAGAGAGATGAGAATACACAGGAAAGCGCACAGCGTGCAGCTACACCCGAGAGGACTCGGCACCCCAAGAGGTGGGTAAGATACGGAGCCGCGACCCGGTGGGACCTGAGCCCTCTCCCACCCCAGCGCACCAGCGGGAGGAGAGGATTCAGAGCCGGGAGGGAGTGGAAGCGCACCCCGCGAAGTAGCCAGCCCCAGGGATCTGCGCGGGGAGCGCTGACCCACATTGCGCAGTGCAGCGGAGATTGGAGAGACAGAGGGGCAGGATCTGAGCGGGGAACGCGCCAGGGTGCTTGCAGCTGGCTCCCGGGAAGGAAAAAAAAAAGCGCACGCTTTCTTCAGCGGTCTTAAAGAGACAGGAGCCCAGCGGAGGAGCCGGATCGCCCCAGCACACTCAGCCCAGCAGGCTGCGAGTCCTGGGGAGTTTCAGACGCCTTAGCTGGCGACTGAGGAAGCGTAGCCATACTTAACACTTCTCACTGAGATCAACAGCCTCCTATTCGTTCCCACCCCTGCCAGAGCGATAAAGGGCCCTGCGGAGCAGCACAGTCACAGCTGTGGAATAGTGGGGCAACAGCGCCACCTAGAGCATTCCCACAGAATCTACGTCCGGTGGGCATTTTTTTGTTTTTTTTGTTTTGTTTTGTTTTTGTTTTTTTTCTTTTTTCCTTTTTTTCTTTCTTTCTTTCTTTCTTTTTTTCTTCTCTTTTTAAAGTCTTAAAGAGCCCAGCTGACATACGTGGCAACTATCAGTGACCAATTCTATAGCCATGAAAAGACAGAGGAATATGGTTCAGACCAAAATCAACCAGACAACCCCAAAGAGGGAGTCTGAAGGGATGGAAATGCACAGCCTTCCTGAAAAAGAATTCAGAATAAAAGTCATAACCATGCTGATGGACCTACAGAGAAATGTGCAAGAGCTGAGGGAGGAAGTGAGGGAACTGAGGAAAGACAATACAGAAATCAGACAAGCGATCGACGGGCTTAACAGCAGAATGGATGAGATGCAAGAGACTGTTAATGGAATAGAAAACAGAGAACAGGAGTACAGAGCAGCTGAGGCAGAGAGAGATAAAAGGATTTCTAGGAATGAAAGAATATTAAGAGAACTGTGTGACCAATCCAAACGGAACAATATTCGCATTATAGGAGTACCAGAGGAAGAAGAGAGAGAAAAAGGGATAGAAAGTGTCTTTGAAGAAATAATTGCTGAAAACTTTCCCTCGCTGGGGAAGGAAGTAGTCTCGCAGTCCACCGAAGCTCATAGATCTCCCAACACAAGGGACCCAAGGAAGACAACACAAGACACATAATAATTAAGATGGCAAAGATCAAAGATAAAGACAGGGTATTAAAGGCAGCTAGAGAGAGAAAAAGATCACCTACAAAGGAAAACCCATCAGACTATCATCAGACTTCTCAACAGAAACCTTACAGGGCAGAAGAGAATGGCATGATATATTTAACGTAATGAAACAGAAGGGCCTCGAACCAAGAATATTGTATCCAGCACGATTATCATTTAAATATGATGGAGGGATTAAACAATTTCCAGATAAACGAAAGTTAGGAGAATTTGCGTCTCATAAACCACCACTACAGGATATCTTAAATGGACTGCTCTAGATGGAAGCACACCTAAGGCTAAAAAGATGACACCAGAGGGAAAAAAAAATCATAGCAAAGAAAGCAGACCATCCAAATACCAACTAAAGGCAAAGAATAAAACACCTATTATAGAAAGAATGGAGGAGGAATAAGAAGGGAGAGAAAGAATGAAACATCAGACTGTGTTTACAATAACTTAACAAGAAAGTTAAGTTAGATTGTTAGATAGTAAAGAAGCAACCCTTGAACCCTTGGTAACCACGAATCTAAAGCCAGCAATGGCAATAAGTACATATCTATCAATAATCACCTAAATGTAAATGGACTGAATGCACCAATCAAAAGACACAGAGTAACAGAATGGATAAAAAAGCAAGACCCATCTATATGCTGCCTACAAGAAACTCACCTCAAATCCAAAGATATACACAGACTAAAAGTGAAGGGATGGAAAAAGATATTTCATGCAAACAACAAAGAGAAAAAAGCAGGTGTTGCAGTACTTGTATCAGACAAAAATAGACTTCAAAACGAAGAAAGTAGCAAAAGATAAAGAAGGACATTACATAATGATAAAGGGGTCAGTCCAACAAGAAGATATAACCATTATAAATATATATGCACCCAACACAGGAGCGCCAGCATATGTGAGACAAATACTAACAGAATTAAAGGAGGAAATAGACAGTAATGCATTCATCCTAGGAGACTTCAACACACCACTTACTCCAGGGGACTGATCAACCAGACAGAAAATAAGTAAAGACACAGAGGCACTGAACAACACACTAGAACAGATGGACCTAACAGACATCTACAGAACTCT
>JAVSCE010011221.1:0-22543 GCA_032199065.1 Smutsia gigantea
ATGAGAACAATTTTCATGGTATCTGGAGGGATATTTTGAGTTAATCAGAAAGAAGGCACTGTAAAAATGTAATATGGGGCTGTATATTCTCATTAGTCATTTTGAAATTTAAGGCTGTCATTTATTTAAAAACTATTATTGATTATCTTAATCCTGTAGGGGTGAAAAAGCACTTGTAAAAATATTCTCCCTTCCATTTCCTGTCTCTAATTCTATTTTTAAGCAACAAATAACTTAGTTATTCATGTTTTCCTATGTTATTTGTGACATTGATAAGAGTCACAAAATACTACAAAGAAATCAGAGTCACAGAAAAATAGGAAATCTAATGAAGAAATCAAAGGAAAACTAGTAATCAAAAGAAAGCTTTTCAGTTGGAAATCTGAAAACAGTAAAGCTGAAAGAGACATTCAGATAGCAGTGAAGGTGAAATTAGAAATAATCTTGTATGTTGTACTACTCCCCCAAAATAGCTAATACAATTTTGGCTGTGTATGAGGAGACATTCCCCAAGGTGAAAGGGAAGCAAAACATAAATGTTTGAAAACAGACAAGGTTATAGAGGACTGCTATCTTCTGACATCTTACAAGTGTGGACATAGCTTCCTTTGGCTGGCATGTGACTGACAGGCTGCTCTTTGCCAGACTGGTTCTCATTGGGGCTAAAATTTGGGTAAATGCTGCTGCTGAGGCTCATACACTCTCAGCCCCTTCCAGATGCACTCCTTCCACACCTCTCTGGGTATGTACATTCAGTCTGCATGCATTCAAGGTGCAAGTGTTTATTTACACTATGGACCAGACATTGCTGCACGTGCTAGGGATGTAGCTGTGAATTACAACACATGAAGGCCCCATGTGGAACTTACATTCCAATACTGGTGACAGACAATAAACAATATGAGTAAGGAAATACATAGCATATTAGATAGTGGTAATTGGTAGGAGAAATATAAAGCAGGAAGAGAGGGCCTGAGGTATGTGTGTGTGGAGGGGAGGACTGGAATTTGTAGGGTGGTAGCCAGGGAAGGCCTCGCTGAGAATATGAGTTCTAGGAATTCCTTCTAGCTCTAATCTTCTGTTAGCTCCCACTGATAAAGATAGCATTTGCCTATCTGATGTTAGAGATCCTTTTCCTAGACTTCAGGATACCTTCTTAGCTCTGTATCTCTACCCTTATTTATTTCCTCCCAGTAGTCCCTTGTTCTGGGTCCTTGAAACCCTGACCTTCTCATCAGACCCACTTTACCAGTCTTCTAAGGTTTATGGTAACCATAAGCATAACCATAAACCAGCAAGCTATTAAGGTTTTTCCATTTTTCCTTAAATAACACATATAGAAAAACATAATATTTGTGTGGCACCTTGGGGTTCACAGACAAGGTTGTTTATGTCCAGAGGCAAATGGACAGAGCCACTCCCTGGGGATCAATATTTTGACATACCTGTGACCACTTTGCACCAGGCACATAGGGTGGAAAGCTCCACATTCTCACCAGCTTCATTTATCCACCTACCATTAAGGAAATACCTGACCCTAGATTCACTAAAACTTGTGGTCCAGATATCAGCATATTTCCTCCCAGAACTTGATTACATCTCGTTCTTCCTCACCCTGTTCATGGCTTGAGACAGTTTTTTCCCCATTATTTCAGCTTACCTAGCACACTTGATATAAATCTGTGTACCTCAAAAATTAGAACAATAACAGCATAAATGTTAAAAAAAAAAAAAGAATAAAGAAAAAAGAAAGAGGGAAAAAAAGGAAATCACAGTAGATGGCTTAGGAGTTATGGATTAAACTTGAAAACTTAAACTTTATTTAGACAATCCCATCTTGGTTTTGGACATAGAAAGGAGCCATTGATAACATGTACCTAACTGTCAAGCCCCGTTTTCCCACCAGAACTGAAAGTAGAAAACTGGCAATTTCTAGGTGTATTTCAATTTTAGAAAGCCTGCTGGTCTAGCCCTAATTTTTCCTTGCTTAAATAGTACAGAATGACTGTTTATACTGACTGAACTTACTATTTGCTAAACATTCACTTCACTTTATGCTGAAAATATGTCCTAAGGAAATGACACTACAGAGTTATATCTCTTCTTTGTTAGTGAATAATCATGTCCTCCTAAAGATAGCAATGAAAAATCAACACTAATTGCTTCTAGAATGTGGTGTCATTCAGAATGTGTAGACAAGTTGAGTTGTCTAATATGTTTTTAGACACAATTCAAATGAATTAAGTAATTGAAAATCTATATTTTGCCTTGTAAAACAGACCTCAAAATTCAAGGCATATTAGCATATATAATACTGGACCACTTTTTGACTACACGTACTGCTCAAGAATTGTAGCATTCCTCTTTGCAGTCAAAGGATATATATTCTAATCCTTAAAGTGATGTTTTCATTAACTAAATAGCACTTTTCAGGCGGTTTTTGTTCATTATTGTGGAATTGGCCTTATAGCTGTTGTTCACCAGTTAGTTTCCCTATTCATTGTTCTATGCTACCTTATAATTATTAGGTAATGTAAGGATGAGTACTCTTAAGGTTGACCACCAAAAACTCCTGTGTTTTCAGTGAATCATTCATTGTAATTAGCTGGAATCAGGAACCCTGGGGAAATAACTGATTAAAGAGTCATTCAAAATACCCAATCTAAATATATTTATGTAGATCACCAGTATTTGCCCTGCTATACATACTTATTAATCAGGGCCAATATTATCCCATGATTTTTTTACTCTTTCAGTTTCCAGTAATCACATTGAATATAAGTAGTCTCACTCCAAAAAAATCTCACTTAAAAAAAAAATAGCCACCATGTATTTTACAGCTTTCTGAACCAATTTGTGAAGAATTCTTCAAAGAATTTGGCAGTAAAGGTGGCAACTCTCCTTTTAGAGAGCTAACTCTTCCCTTTGAAGTTAATTTAAAACTATCTTTGGAATGCTTTTGGACAAATAACCAAGTAATATGAATTTGTATTTATATTTGAAAATTATAAGTTAGGAGTTGGCTTGGAAGAGCTGTTACTTTTACTGTCCTCATAGCAGTGTCTCGTGGCTCTTAATGCTGCATTCCTAATTGTTGGAAAAATAAGTCGGACACCAGTGGTACCCAAGACAGAAATTTTCATCCTTTCCCATATCCTAAGTATTGATCTCTCTTCCCATCGCTGTCCACATGTCACTTGGCCTCTATTTCTCCTTCCCTCTGTCAGCTCTGTCTGGGCCACTGCTCTTGATGATTCTGGGTCTGAATATTGCCCTCTGACTCCTGTCTCTAATCTGTTTAGTCTCTATGTATGACTCTTCTTACAGTTTAGGCTTCTCTGTCTCCGGGCTTCAGTCTCCCCTGCCTAGAAACTCTCTGTTCGGCAGCCTGTGTAACCGCGTCAGCCCCACGTACAGTCTCTGCCTACCCCTACCTGACCTGTGTGGTGTGCCTGGGTCCACTGTGCTTCCCTTCCCTTGACTCTGTGGTAGGTGCTTCCCTAAAGCCACAAGGTCTCTGCTCTGTCCCACACATTCCCTGTCTGCTACCATCTATATGCCCTCCCTGCCTGCTCTCTTGTCACGTCAGACATCAAGTCGCCAGTGATAAATCTTGTCTGCTGGCAAAAATATTCCCAAAACATACCTCCTCAGAGAAACTGCATTGCTTTCTAGAAGTGATTCAGAAGGTCTAAAATAAATATTTTTTGGTGCTGGAATAAAAATTCAAAGCGAACCTCAGGCAGCATAGGTAGGCCAAATATTTGTGATTTATGAAATCCCAAGGTATTCTAGGTTGATTATCAGCACTTTAAAAGCAGGGGTATATGTTTTAAAGATTTCGTTTCATCGCAGTTCTTAAAATATACTCCTTCTTTAAAGGAAATAGTTTTATTTAATAAGTTTTGAGAGACAATGTGTTTGATGAGCAACTTCAGTTTTTAGGTATGAGAATTAATTACACTGAAATATGTCTAAATATTCTTTGAGAATTGGTACTAGTATTTATGTGATATTGTCTGTTAATATCCCTTCAGCCATACATGTCTCACCCCAAGTATTCAATATATTAGCCAATAAATAGAGAAATCGTATACCAGCTAGTTTACAGATGTTTTGAATAATCTTGACAGCATTCATTTATATTACATAATTTCTTAATATCTAAAATAGTATAGAAGTTAGTTGTTGAAAATTTGGGCAAAGAAACTTAAGCATCACTAAGTTTTATGTAGCAGTAATGTCTAAAAATGACACTTTTATAAGGACCCTAAATTAAATTATTCTCATAGCCTTCTAAAATCAATATTGGCTTAGAGATTCTTTTATTTATTTTTTTTGTGTGTGTGTGTTTAATTTTTTTTTATACTTTACTTTGGTATCATTAATCTACAATTAAATGAGCAATATTATGGTGATTACACTACCCCCTTCATCAGGTCCCCCCCACCAACCCCATTACAGTCACTGTCCATCAACGTAGTGAGATGCTATAGAGTCACTACCTGTCTTCTCTGAGTTGTACAGCCCTCTCCGTGCCCCCTCAACACTAAATCTGCTAATCGCAATGCCCCACTTTCCCCCTTGTCCCTCCCTTCCCACCCATCCTCCTCAGTCCCTTTCTGTTTGGTAACTATTAGTCCGTTCTTGGGTTCTGTGAGTCTGCTGCTGTTTTTTTCCTTCAGTTTTTTCTTTGTTCTTATACTCCACATATGAGTGAAATCATTTGGTACTTGTCTTTTTTGGCTTGGCTTATTTCACCGAGGATAATACCGTCTAGCCCCATCCATGTTGCTGCAAATGGTAGGATTTGTTTTCTTCTTATGGCTGAATAATATTCCATTGTGTATATGTACCACCTCTTCTTTATCCATTCATCTACTGATGGACACTTCCATTTCTTGGCTATTGTAAATACTGCTGCAATAAACATAAGGGTGCATATGTCTTTTTCAAACTGCACTGCTGCATCCTTAGGGTAAATTCCTAGGAGTGGAATTCCTGGGTCAAATGGTATTTCTATTTTGAGTTTTCTGAGGAACCTCCATACTGCTTTCCACAATGGTTGAACTAATTTACCTTCGCACCAGCAGTGTAGGAGGGTTCCCTTTTCTCCACATCCTTACCAACATTTGTTGTTGTTTGTGTTTTGGATGTTGGCCATCCTCACTGGTATGGGGTGATATCTCATTGTGGTTTTAATTTGCATTTCTCTGATGATTACTGATGTGGAGCATCATTTCATGTGCCTGTTGGCCATATGAATTTCTTCTTATATAGGCAGAGGAAATTCATGTCCTCTGCCTATTTCTTAATTGGATTATTTACTTTATGTTTGTTGAGGTGAGTGAGTTCTTTATATATTTTAGATGTCAACCCCTTATCAGATATGTCATTTATGAATATATTCTCCTATAATGTAGGATGTCTTTTTGTTCTACTGATGGTGTCCTTTGCTGTACAAAAGCTTTTCAGCTTGATATAGTCCCACTTGTTCATTTTTGCTTTTGTTTCCCTTGCTCGGGGAGATATGTTCATAAAGAAGTCGGTCATGTTTATGTCCAAGACATTTTTGCCTATGTTTTTTTCTAATAGTTTTATGATTTCATGACTTACATTCAGGTCTTTGATCCATTTGGAGTTGACTTTTATGTATGGGGTTAGACAGTAGTCCAGTTTCATTCTCTTACATGTAGCTGTCCAGTTTTTCCAAGACCAGCTGCTGAAAAGGCTGTCATCTCCCCATTGTATATCCAAGGCTCCTTTATCAAATATTAACTGACTGTATATGTTTGGGTTAATGTTTGGATTTTCTATTCTGTTCCACTGGTCTGTGGGTCTGTTTTTGTGCCAATACCATATTGTCTTGATTACTTTGGCTTTGTAGTAGAACTTGAAGTCAGGGAGCATAATTCCCCCTGTTTTATTCCTCCTTCTCAGGATTGCTTTGGCTATTTGGGGTCTTTTGTGGTTCCATATGAATTTTAGAATTATTTGTTTCAGTTCATTGAAGAAAGCTGTTGGTATTTTGATAGGGATTGCGTTGAATCTGTATATTGCTTTAGGTAGTATAGCCATTTTGACAATATTTATTCTACCTAGCCAGGAGCATGGGATGAATTTTCATTTGTTAGTGTCCTCTTTAATTTCTCTTAGGAGTGTCTTGTAGTTTTCAGTGTATAGGTCTTTCACTTCCTTCATTAGGTTTATTCCTAGGTATTTTATTCTTTTGAATGCAATTGTGAATGGAATTGTTTTTCTGATTTCTCTTTCTGTTAGATCATCATTAGTGTATAGGAAAGCAACAGATTTCTGTGTGTTAATTTTGTATCCTGCAACTTTGCTGAATTCAGATATTAGTTCTAGTAGTTTTGGAGTGGAGTCTTTACGGTTTTTTATGTACAATATCATGTCATCTGCAAATAGTGACGATTTGACTTGTTCTTGACCAATCTGGATGCCGTGTATTTCTTTGTTTTGTCTGATTGCCATGGCTAGAACCTCCAGTACTATGCTGAATAACAGTGGAGAGTGTGCATCACTGTCTTGTTCCTGATCTTAGATGAAATGCTTTTAGCTTCTCTGTTAAGTATGATGTTAGCTGTGGGTTTGTCATATATGGCCTTTATGATGTTGAGGTACTTGCCCTCTACACCCATTTTGTTGAGAGTTTTAATCATGAATGTATGCTGAATTTGAATTTTGTCTAATGCATTTTCAGCATCTATGGAGATGATCATGTGGTTTTTGTTCTTTTTGTTGATGTGGTGGATGATGTTGATGGATTTTCGAGTGTTGTACCATCCTAGCATCCCTGGGATGAATCCCACTTGATCATGGTGTATGATCCTCTTGATGTATTTTTGAATTCGGTTTGCTAATATTTGTTGAGTATTTTTCCATCTATGTTCATCAGGGATATTGGTCTGTAATTTTCTTTTTTGGTGAGGTCTTTGCCAGGTTTTGGTATTAGAGTGATGCTGGCTTCATAGAATGAGTTCAGAAGTATTCCTTCCTCTTCTATTTTTTGGAAAACTTTAAGGGAGAATGGGTGTTATTTCTTCTCTATATGTCTGGTAGAATTCAGAGGTGAATCCGTCAGGTCCGGGAGTTTTGTTCTTGGGTAGTTTTTTGATTACCACTTCAATTTCGTTGCTGGTGATTGGTCTGTTTAGTTTTTCTGTTTCTTGCTTGGTCAGTCTTGGGAGGTTGTATTTTTCTAAGAAGTTGTCCCTTTCTTCTAGGTTTTCCAGCTTGTTAGCATATAGATTCTCATATATTCTCTTATAATTCTTTGTATTTCTGTGGGGTCTATCGTGATATTTCCTTTCTCATTTCTGATTCTGTTTATGCGTGTAGATTCTCTATTTCTCTTAATAAGTCTGGCTAGGGATTTATCTATTTTGTTTATTTTTTCCAAGAACCAGCTCTTGGTTTCATTGATTTTTTTCTATTGTTTTATTCTTCTCAATTTTATTCATTTCTTCTCTGATCTTTATTATGTCCCTCTTTCTGGTTACTTTGGGTCTCATTTGTTCCTCTTTTTCCAATTTCAGTAATTGTGTCTTCAGACTATTCATTTGAGAATGTTGTTCCTTCTTTAAAAAGGCCTGGATTGCAATATACTTTCCTCTTAGAACTGCCTTTGCTGCGTCCCACAGAAGTTGTGGCTTTGTGTTGTTGTTGTCATTAGTCTCCATATATTCTTTGATTTCTGTTTTGATTTGGTCATTAACCCATTGATTAATTAGGAGAATGTTGTTAAGTCTCCATGTATTTCTGAGCCTTTCTGTTTTCTTTCTAAAATTTATTTCTAGTTTTATACCTTTGTTATCTGAGAAGTTAGTTGGTAGAATTTCAATCTTTTTGACTACTGAGGTTCTTTTTGTGGCCTAGTATGTGGTCTATTCCTGAAAATGTTCCATGTACACTTGAGAAGAATGTGTATCCTGTTGCTTTTGGGTGTAGAGTTATGTAGATGTCTGTTAGGTCCATCTGTTCTAGTGTGTTGTTCAGTGCCTCTGTGTCTTTACTTATTCTCTGTCTGGTTGATCTGTCCTTTGGAGTGGGTGGAGTGTTGAAGTCACCTAAAATGAATGCATTGCTGTCTATTTCCTCCTTTAACTCTGTTAGTATTTGTTTCACATATGCCGGCGCTCCCGTATTGGGTGCATATATATTTATAATGGTTATATCCTCTTGTTGGACTGACCTCTTTATCATTATGTAATGTCCTTCTTTATCTCTTGCTACTTTCTTCATTTTGAAGTCTATTTTGTCTGATACAAGTACTGCAACACCTGCTTTTTTCTCCTTGTTGTTTGCATGAAATATCTTTATTCCATCCCTTCACTTTTAGTCTGTGTATACCTTTGGGTTTGAGGTGAGTTCCTTGTAGGCAGCATATAGATGGGTCTTGCTTTTTTATCCATTCTGTTACTCTGTGTCTTTTGATTGGTGCATTCAGTCCATTAACATTTAGGGTGATTATCGATAGATGTATACTTTTTGCCGTTGCTGGCTTTAGATTCGTGGTTACCAAAGGTTCAAGGGTTGCTTCTTTACTATCTAACAATCTAACTTAACTTTCTTGTTAAATTACTGTAAACACAGTCTGATGTTTCTTTATTTCTCTCCCTTCTTATTCTTCCTCCTCTATTCTTTATATACTAGGTGTTTTATTCTTTGCCTTTAGTTAGTATTTGGATGATCTGCTTTCTTTGCTATGATTTTATTTTCTCTGGTGACATCTTTTTAGCCTTAGGAGTGCTTCCCTCTCGAGCAGTTCCTTTAAGATATCCTGTAGAGGTGGTTTATGGGAGGCAAATTCTCACACCTTTCGCTTGTCTGGAAATTATTTAATCCCTCCATCATATTTAAATGATAATCGTGCAGTATACAATATTCTTGGTTCAAGGCCCTTCTGTTTCATTACATTAAATATATCATGCCATTCTCTTCTGGCCTGTAATGTTTCTGTTGAGAAGTCTGATGATAGTCTGATGGGTTTTCCTTTTTAGGTGATCTTTTTTCTTTCTCTAGCTGCCTTTAATACTCTGTCCTTATCTTTGATCTTTGCCATTTTAATTATTATGTGTCTTGGTGTTGTCTTCCTTGGGTCCCTTGTGTTGGGAGATCTGTGGGCTTCCATGGTCTGAGAGACTATTTCTTTCCCCAGCTTGGGGAAGTTTTCAGCAATTATTTCTTCAAAGACACTTTCTATCCCTTTTTCTCTCTCTTCTTCCTCTGGTACTCCTATAATACGAATATTGTTCCATTTGGATTGGTCAGACAGTTCTCTTAACATTCTTTCTTTCCTAGAGATCCTTTTATCTCTCTCTGTCTCAGCTGCTCTGTATTCCTGTTCTCTGATTTCTATTCCATTAACAGCCTCTTGCATCTCGTCCAATCTGCTGCTAAGCCCGTCGATGGCTTGTCTCATTTCTGCCTTGTCTTTCCTGACTTCCCTCACTTCTTCCCTCAGCTCTTGCATATTTCTCTGTAGATCCATCAGCATGGTTATGACTTTTATTCTGAATTCTTTTTCAGGAAGATTGTGCATTTCCATCCCTTCAGGTTCCCTCTCTGGTGTTGTCTGTGTCTGGGTGAGCTTGGTCTGTACCATATTCCTCTGTCTTTTCATGGCTATAGAAGTGGTCGCTGGTTGGTGCCACATATGTCAGCTGGGCTTTTAAGACTTAAAAAAAAAGCAGGAAGACAGAAAAGAAAAAAAGGAAGAAGAAAGAAAGAAGAGAAAGAAAAAAAACCGCCACGGGAGTAGATTCTGTAAGGATGCTGTAGGTGCCGCTGTTGCTCCACTATTCTGCAGGCGTGGCCTCGCAGCTCTGCAGGGCCCTTTGTAGCTCTGCCTGGGGCCGTAACAAATGGGAGGCTGTTGTTCTCTATGTGAAGTTTCAGTGTGGCTACTTTTACCCAGTCGCCAGCCAAGGGGTCCGAAATTCCTCAGGACTCCCAGCCTGCTGGGTCAAGTGTGCTGGGACCATCCTGGGCCCTTGCCTCTTTAAGACGGCCAAAAAAAAGCGCGCGCTTTCCTTTTGTCCCAGGGTACCTGCTGCAAGGACCCGGGCACGTTCCCAGCTCAAAACCTGCACCTTCTGCCTGTCCAATATCTGATAACACCACGCAATGTGTGTCAGCGCTCCTGGCGCAGATCGCCAGGGCTGGTTATTTCACGGGCCTATACTTCCACTCCCTCCCAGCTCTGAATCCTCTCCTCCCACCAGTGCCCTGGGGTCGGGGAGTGCTTGGGTCCCGCCTGGTCGCGGCTCTGTATCTTACCCGCCTCGCGGGGTGCCGAGTCCTCTCAGGTGCAGATGCAGGCTGTGTGCTGTCCTGTCTATTCTGGTCTCTCTTTTAGGAATAGTTGTATTTGCTGTATTTTCATAGATATATATGGTTTTGGGAGGAGACTTCCACCGCCCTGCTCATGCCGCCATATTCCCAGAATTCTGAGATTCTTTTATTTTTAGCTAATGTTTCTGATGTCTTTAAAAAGCAATATGAATTATTTCATATGTTTATTTTCTTTCAATAAATTGCCTTCAAAGAAATCTAAGTTCTTCTCTTCATTTTGATTTACGTGGCAAAGCAGCCAAACCTTTCCTGCTTAGTTTTCAGAGGGAGGTGATTAAAGTTAAAATAAGGCATTGTTTATTTAAGGCCACAAATATAAGTGATTAAATATAACCAATATGTGGGAAAACTATTTTTAAACTAGATGGTATACAGTTTGGATCTGACAGTGAAAAGTATAGTGTTCCATAACTATTGTTTAGATTTCATAGAACTTTTCTTATGAAGCAAAAATCCCTTAGAGTTACTTGGTTTTGCTTTTCTTCAAAAACAGTATCAAGCATATAAAATCAACATAGATGGAAAATCTTAAATTTTAGGGAATCAAAATTTAATTATGTTTGCAAATTAATAATTTAAATTGGTTTCACCGAATATTAGAGCCTAATTCCATGTCTTACCCCAAGCAAGTTATTCTTGATTATTTTGAGAAAAGAAACTAACTAGAAATATGTATACCATAATTCCACAGATTTATTCATCACTTAATATGTACTAGACACTAGTTTAGACTCTAAGGGTATAAAGATTGCTAGACATGACTCTTGCCCCTCAAGAGCTCATAGTCTCCTAGAAAAAAAAAATCTTCTGTTTATTTTAAGAATAATAGTAGATAATCTAGAAATTATAGTGTTCCTAGTTGGAAGACTATTATTAAAACAGGTGGGGTGGGGTGGAAGGTTTTGGACTCATAAACTCCTTTAGGACCCAAGAATAACTCTCAGTTCACTGACACCCTCATTTGTTAAATGGTACCCCATGGG
Source organism: Smutsia gigantea (assembly GCA_032199065.1). Taxonomy (NCBI): domain Eukaryota; kingdom Metazoa; phylum Chordata; class Mammalia; order Pholidota; family Manidae; genus Smutsia; species Smutsia gigantea. The sequence goes on from JAVSCE010011221.1 coordinate 11,358, forward strand.
TATCTAGAGTCAGTGCATCTTCTGAAAGTATCCTTCTTCCTTCCATACTGTTAGGAGGCCCTAACTTCCAGATATATGTTCCAAATAAACATGTTGGTTATCATTTCAAACTTTTCAATGGTACTAAGTCAGCATTTATAAAGAAGAGCTTTGGATTCATGATGACTGTGGGATATTTGTATTCTCCCAAATATGTAGAGAATTAATTCTATAATATGGTCAGATGAAGATCTACAATCACACTGTCTATAAAATGGGGATAATGTTAGTACCATCTCATTGGGTTATAGTCAGAATTAGGTGAAATAATCCATATAGGAATATTAAAATAGTACCTGCAACACAGTTAGGACTCAATAAATTCATATGGTTCTTGCTTTGTACAGTTCCAGTATACACAAATCTAAGTTACATAGTTTAAATAAAACCAATCCCTGCAAAACAAGGCACAGATTTCACTTATCACAATATACTAACTGCATTATTGCATTAAGCAGAAATCTCTATGTAAATAATAGACGCATATCATGATCAGTGGCCAAACACATCTCTTCTTTCAATATCTGTCACAGACCATTGCATATTGGTTATTCAGTCCATGCACAGGTAGGACTATTTTCCATTTTACAAAAAATGGATTACAAAAAGAGAAACTTGGCCAACAAAGATGAATCAAGTGTAGCAAAGAAATGAAATGCTGGAAGTGAAATTGGAAAGTGTGATGAAAAAGATGACCATGTCCCAGGGGAAGTGATGCTAGCAAAAATACTTCACGTCAAATGAACTCTGAGAGATATTCATGACATTGGAAGTGCAAAGGATAAAATGTTGGAAGCTGATCCAAACTTAGGAGTACAACAGTTTGCCATGGTACAGAAAACACTTGCTTGAACTCTGTCTTAAATGATATAACAAGAAAGCAAGCACTGTTCAAACTTCTTTCAATAAGTCTTTTACAATTTTTTCATTCCCCTGTTTATTTTTAGTTGACAGTAAGAGGATTTCAAATGTTTTGACAAAAGAAAAAAACTTAGAGGTCATGAAACAACCATAGTTTTTCTCATGGATTATTACCATCACTGCATGGTTTCCCTTTGCACAGTCCCATATTAGTCCCACATTTCCATGCAAAGTAAGGGCTTCCTATAGTTATTATTAATTATTTTATCAGTAAGTCAATTACTATAGTTTTAGAGAAATTGTTTATTCCTCTTTAATATTTGAGAAAGAAATACTTTCTTTCATTTCTCTTGTACTTCTGTTTTTGTATTTTCTAGGTTATCTAAGTCCTGGTTCTATTCTTGTCTCATCATAGGATTACTCTCAGAGAACGTCCCAGTATATCTTGTACAGTAAACTTAATTTTCCTATTCCTCATTATTCTCTCTTAATTTCTCCATTCTCCTAAATCCCATACTGACCTTTCCCCTTTCATTCTTCTTCCTGCTAATGTCTTACGCTTCCATAATCTCCCTATCAGTTCTTGGATACATTGTCTTCCTTTGAAAATGACACCTGCCCTAGAACAAATCCGTGTAAGAAACGTCTTTAAATTTACTGGCTTCCTCCTTATGGTTCTTCTACCTTTCTGTCAACCAGAAAAGACAAATGTTTTTCTTGAATTTAAATTATTACAAGAAATTCTGGGTAAATGAAATTCTGTGTAAGCAAAATTCTGTTTAAGTAAAATTCTAGCTGGAAATTGGTCAGGTTAACACTTGCCAATGATGCCATGATTGACAACAAAAGAAAAATTTTAAGTAAATGCTGTGCATTTTCAGTATATACCCCTTTATACTTCTTGAACCCTGTGAATGTAGATAGTTTGAATATTCAAAAAACACTGAGTTAAATTTTCATTAAGTAAATAGTGATAGTTAAAATTTTGTTTCCAGCTTTTCATTCACAGATTATTTGATATAATCACTTCCTAGAGTTCTGAGGCTTTCAGAAGATGAAAGCTGCATCAGCCTGACGTTACCTGCACACATTGAGAATGGGGAACAGGCTCCTGGGAGCTGCCTGGAGCTCTAGACAAATACATGTGGATTCAGGCATGAGTCTTTTGCTCAAAAGAGAGGCTTGATAGCTTGGTTGGTTCTTTTTAAAACATTTGGAACATAGTGAGGTGACTTAAAAGAGGATTCAGCTTTATAAACTGACTACTCCCTCACTGTCTAAGGCCAAGGGCTTTGTCAGATTTAAAATGCTATTTTTAATCTACATATTTAGATATAGTTATTGTATTGGAATTTATCATTTTCAGTCTGGTACTACCTCTTAAATTTTCCATGGTCATTACTGCATTTCAGGTTACTGAATATAAGTGTTTGTTTTTCAAAAAAAGATAATGAGTGTCTCTGTTTGGCTTGCTTCAGTTTGTAGTTTCCTAAAGATATTCCAGGGAAATTCACAGAGGCCCCAAACTTACGATGGTAAAGGCACCCAAATCAATTTATTTGGAATCTCTTTAACAAAAAATAACTCTGACAGCACCAAGAAGTTATCTCCTGTAAAGAGAAATTCTATTCTACTTCTTATTTATTTCTCTGAGGCCATGTCACATCGTGAATTACTGGTTTCATTGGTCATAAGCTCTCATTTCTGTTAGATGCACTTTACTGCACAGTATGACAGAAAATATTTCATTAAACATGTGTATATCTTCTGCTCTAAAGTGTAAGCAGAGTACAAATTTGAATGTAGAAGACAGTGACTTCATCCTGACTAGAATTAAAGCTTTTCTTCTGTAACAAGGACAAACTCAGCTAAAAAGTTTGTGTAAACCCTGCTTGGCATTAACAAGAACCTTTAAACTTTATCTGTCACTATCTATGAATGAATATACTGACTTATGACCATAGTGCCTTTCAGCTGAGCCCTGCTCTGCTCAGCTGCTCTTCTTGTCTTACACAGATATTCAGAATTCTTTGAGGCTTCTGGTAAAGGCTGCAGGGTTTTTATACTTAATATTATTTTACAGTACAGGAAGTTCATTGTTCATGAATATCACAGATCTACAAAATGTAATGGAAGAATTTGTCTCTGTACATGCTTAATCTCTGTATAGTCTTAACTAATGTGGTTATGTCATATTTGTGTCATGAGCTTTTATTTCTAAGCAGCAATTATATCATAGCAGTCATTTTTTTAAATAACAGAACAACAAAAAAAGTCCTTCACAGTCTTCATCTGAAATTAAGGTAATTGAAGACCTTCTGTGTTGGCAGCACTATGACACCCTAGTTTTTCCTAACTTACTTTATAGGAGTAAAAACATCTTGTACTACTGCTATTCACAACTAGCTGTCATGTTGTCCTTGTTTTCTCCTATACAGACAGTGCTATTGTTAACTGTTTTGTGAATTTATCTCACAGAGCAATAGATGATTCTGTGTAATGACTATATTGATTTGATTAACTCTTTTCCCATGTTAGTACCACTTTGATGTTCTTATTGAATGCCTTTTACCTTCAGGTATCAGTGTTTCTTAATTGCAAAACTTATCTTTGATGTCTCACTTCGTCTCAGTTTTCTACTTACAAATCCACACAAAGGTTTGACAGTTTAATCATTTCAGTGTATTTTGAGGCAGTTTTCAGTGAACTAACTTGTTCTATGGGTGGTGTTAACTCTTACTGTGAGGCAGGGGGCATCTGCCCTTACCGTACTCTGCTGCCACAGTTTTCCTGGACCCCTGTCCTGACATCCTCACCCCAGAGAGGGCCCTCCCAGTGACTGGGCCCTGGATCTTGGCTCTGGCCTTTGCCTTCTGTCTTGCTGCTACACTAATGTCGTTTCCTTCAGGTGACGGCCTTTACAAAGCCCTGATGCCTGACCAGTGCTAAGTTACTAGGACACCTGCAGAGTGAGGAGAACTGTAAAATTCGGCAACAGCTAGTCTGCCTTGCCCTCTCAGTCTGACTTGTGCATCGTTCTTAGATCTTCTGGTCTGCTATGTTGATTTAATTACATTCAAAAAGTTTTTCTTTTTCTTGAACAAAGTCCTGTCCTCCCTCTGGAGCATGAGCAGCTTTGAGAGAGCTGCATTTGGAGAGATGAGGAAGCAAGGATCATCTTCTTAAGCCAACAAGATAACTTACCAACAGGATGATGTAAGTCAAAGCCAGATCGCCCTCATATCCAGGCGTTGTTAATACAGAGCATGTGGATAGGTCGTGCATTAGCACATTGTTTGGCACACAAGTATAAAACAAATGATATCTATAACATCCATTTTGGATCTTCCTTGTCTCCTGCATGAGGAGCTAAGACATGAAACCAGCTAACTGCTGAAGGCAGCCAGTGAATCTGAGTGGAGAGGTAGTAAGTTCAGAGGGAGACCACTGTGGCCCTGAGAATATGCACAAAGCTTTCCAAAGATGAAACTGGAACCAAGCCCTACAAGGATGTTTATTGTTAACTTTTCCTCCACTGTTTCCTGCTTTTTACCATTAGTGAATCTTGGCCGTTCGTTTTACCTCCTTGTAAGAGAGAATACTTAAGGCGAGCCTAATATAAATCCTGATACTTTGTGTATTTCTGCTTCAAACTTCACTTCTCTTAATTCCAAAGATCCTAATAATAGAAAACTGCTCAGCGCTCTTTGGGCAAGTGTAGCTGTCCTGCTCTCCTGACAGTTTCTCTTCTCCCCATTTAGATTATAAATGCACAGGGGCCTGGGACGGTGTGTTTCTTATCCTTACTTTCAAATTCCCTGTGAATAAGACTGGCCTGCTTCTTACATTGTAATCTAACCACTGACTAAGAGGTCTTTGTATTTGTGAAGGTGATGGATTCACCTTCCAAGCACCCAGCCTGGACAGTGCTGGCTGTCCTGGACACTCCCATCATCTTCCTTCCTCCCACCTCAATTTCCCTTCTGATCAAATGTGCTCCTGCTTTTTTTTCCTGATCATCCCATTTCTACAGCACATTAAATATACTTTTAAGGAGACGGCAAGATGTCCCTTATGAATATGGGCTTTTCTTGTGACCCCCCATATGTGTGAACTAGGAGATGGGCACAGTGGCGGAGGAGCCCTGGCCAAGTGCAGAGCAAACCTGAACTAAGAGCACCCAAGTTGATTTTAAAACCCATTCAGGTAACGTAGCCTTCCTTTTTAATTCAGTAAATGTTTTTAGCTACTATGTTCTAACTCAGTTAATATAATAAGCTTTCCTCAAATTCAGCTGGACTCACTTTTTTCCAATTCACTAAAAGCATTTTTAATTCAACTATTGTTTTTAGACAACTAATGAACTTTTTTCTGTGGTTCTCTTTTGCAACTGGGCTGGTTTCAACATGAGGGCCTTCATTTATATAATTGCTCTCTTTTATTCCTCATTGTAATCCACCTTTTATTCTGTAACAGACACTGGCTTCTTCTGAAATTGTGAAAATAAATGTTATATAGGTACACATGGAAAGAATAGGTATCAGTACAATTATTCTCAAGTTAAATTTAGTATATTGTAAGCTTTTTCATAGACTATCATCCTGAAACCTAACTCAAAGCAAATATGAAAGCCTTTCACCATTAATGCTGCAGAGATTCATTTATTTAACATTAAGTAAGTTTTTACTGACCTCCCACTCTGTGCCAGAAATAGTTCTGGGTGCTCAGGATCTAGCAGTGAGCCAGACGACCTTGATCTCCACCAGCACACATTCTAGTGGATTGCAGTGGAGATGCAGACAACAAGCAAATAATCAAATACGCAGCCTGTGGAGATGGAAATTGATTTCCCAATTCTCTTTCCCCTCTGCCATTGCTTCAAGGCCATATCCACAACCTCGTTACCTGTAGTGTTGAGTGAATTCAGTTTTGTGGAGCTTTCCCCACATCTAGTAAGAGGGTTGTTTAAGCATCTTGTTCTAGTATGGGAGAGAAGGGATGGAGAGGCATTGGGAGAGTCAAGCTTCTCATTTGTTAGACTGGGACTAAATGTGCTTTACTCTCAAAATTATAAAGATGAGGGGATTCATTCATTCAGCAAATAGTTACTAACAGTGGGTCAAGATTTGATTAAGTTTCAGCCTTTATACCACCTACATGCATGCACTTAAGTACCTCACACTCTACTTGGAAAGCAGAGACATAAAATAATTACTGATAAATGTTAAAATAAAAACCTATGTCAAGTACAAGGGATGTACCACAAAAGCAGTGACTAACTCTGCCTGAGGGAAGCCTGCACCATAGGGTCACCTGTGAACTGCATCTTAAAGGTGACTGGAAGTACATCATGCTCTGTTTATTCAGAAAATGTTTACTGAACACCCTCTGTAACCCAAGTACAGTTGTAGGCACTGTAAACACAGCCGTGAACTAGACAAAGTCCCAGCTCTCTTGGCAGCAGAGAAACAGACAATAAAGTATTACAACAATTGATAATCATTTACCTTATAGTAAAAGATAATTATATATTAGGTGTTGTTACCTGCTAATACCAAAAAGTAAGGGTTAATAAAGGGAACAGAGTGATAAGGGGTACTGTTTAGATAGGGTGGTCAGAAGGCCTCTCTAATGAGACAACGTTTGAGCATAATCCTGATTGTATGAGAAAATGAGACAAAGAATCAGGGGGGAAGCCATTTCAGACAGAAGGAACAGCATGAACAAAGGCATAATAGTCATGAAAAGCATGGAGTCTTTAGTACAAAGTAAGAAATTCTCAGTGCTCATGGGGTAAGATGGGGTCCAAGGAGTTAGGAGGAAATGTAGTAAATGAGGCAGGGGAAAAAGGAAGGAAGGGAGGAGCTAAATGCTGAAAAGCCATGTATTCATACTGAGGAATTTCAGAGTTCACACTGTTGTTTGGGAGAAAACGGGCTTGAGTTTGAAAAAAAGAAAACAGTTAAGAGGAAGATGACATGGCTAGGCTTTGGTTTGGTTTGGTTTTTGGAAAATTATTTCTTGTAGCAGTATGCAAGATAACCTTGAAAGGAGAAACAGAAGAAACCAATTATAAGGTTATTGTAGTACTCCAAGTGAGAAATCATGTGGCCTAAATTAAAACAATAAGGTGACTAAGAGGAGATGGTAGAGTTCAGATATTTTAGGAGACCCAGTATATAAGATCTGATGCCCTTTGGAGTTTGGGAAAGGTCAAGAACGAACAGTTCCTACGTTTCAGCTGGGGTAACCGAGTGGGTCATAATGTCATTAGCCAGCTCAGGAGCCCTGGAAGAGAGGCAGGTTTAAGAGTGCAGATAATGAATTTTATCTGAAGCAATAGAAAATACAGATCTATAAATTAGAATTCAGAGCTGAAATGTAGATTTGGCTGTTATTTCATGAAAATTAAAAAAGGAGAAAAAGAGTAGTAGCATTTTCAGATACTGCAGAGAAGTTTAATAGGATGAAGATCTTTACAAAGCCATCAGATGTGACAGTTGGAAGCTCAGCAACTTCAAGAACAATTTCAGTAGATATGGGTGGGACAGAGCCACATCGTGGTTGAGTTGGAGAGTGAAGGGGCAAGAGGCTGGGATTGTCCAGTCAAGGTTGCCATCCTCTCCCCTTTCCCAGAGCTGCTCCTTGGAAGCTTTGAACCTGAGGTCAGATCTTCCCTTCCCCCTCCCTCTTTAGTTTTCTCCAGCCAAGGCCTAGAACTGGATGCCTGAGCTGAGGACACATGGAGAGACAAATATTCTAAGGTCTTTGGGTCTCTGATAACAGAGAGGTCAGGGAGAGAGAGGAGGCTGGTGTTGGTGAGTCGAGCATTTTCAGGGGACAACAGTGGATCAGGCCAGTCCAGAGACCTGACTCCAGATAGGGAGAGCTATGCAGCACGTAGGTCTCTGTGCATATGGAAGCTCTGGACGAGGGAGCTGAGGTAGGATAGAGAGCAAAGGACTTGAAGGACTTGTGGGGGAAACACGGAATCTGGCCAAGTGTGGGGGTAGGGGTAAAATCTGGCAGTAAACTGATGTTAACTAGAAATTCAGGCAGGGCTGCTCCTAGGGCACAGCGACTGAGCTGTGCAGAGGAAAGACCACTGGCAGTACTAGTGACCATAAAGACAGCAGTGAGGGACAGCTAATGGATTCAGAGGTGGTCCTAGCAGTACCTGGCACGTAAATGTTTAACAAATATTTGTGAAGCCAAAGGGGTAGTTCAGGTTTTGTGGAGGAAAGGGAATAGATACCAGAGTTCTGAAGAGCTGTAAGTAGATGGCTAGGTTCTTTAGAGGGAGATGATGGAGGCATCCTGTCTGGAGGGATCCCAGACAGCTGGGAGTTGCAAAGTCCTGGAGGGATACTTGTGCAGTTCAGGGCAGGGCACCCACCCCCTTAACCCTGGGTACACAAGGAATGACCAGGCAGCCTGCCAGATCACCCCATTACCACACGTACACACGCTCAACCTGTTTCTCTCACCTGTACAGCCATCTCCGCCCACTGGGGGGCGGGGCTCGAGGGTGACGCTGGTAACCGATCTGTAGCCTCGAGAGCCAACAGCTCGTACCAGACTGTCTGCTGGGGTGCAGTCTTACCCCATGGCCGGACACAGGCTCTCAAACTTCTCCCTGCTGCCAGGCAGTGGTCAAGGCGGGCCCAGAGGCTCAATGCCAGTGCGGGTTGACGCTCCGATCTGGTTGAGCGCCCAGGCGGCCCCGGGCCGACTGATAGTCCAGCCGGGGATCGGACCTGGAGTCTGTCCAGGCCCTGAGACATGGGAGGTGCCCCTGAGTCCCCAGACGTACGAATTCCGGGGCGAGATGGTGCCCTGCGGGCGCCTGGTCAGAGCTGGCGAGGTGCAGGCCTGGTTCCCCAGTCCCTTTCAGGGCGCCATCCCTGGACCCCACATCGTGCTGCAGTGCATCCCCAGTTTGGTGCTGCCACAGGACGTCTCGGTCATAGAGAAAGAGATGGAGCAGCTGGCCAAGGAGCTGAGACAGAAGAGGCTGACCCTGGGGTACTCAAAGGCTGACGTGGGGTTCGCCGTGGGGGCTCTTTTTGGAAAGGTGCTTAGCCAGATGACCATCTGCCGCTTTGAGGCCCAGCAGCTTAGCCTGGCTAACATGTGGAAGCTGCGACCGCTGCTGAAAATGTGGCTGGAGGAAGTGGATACCAAGAACCTTCTGGGCTTATGCGGAATGGAGATGATCCTGCAGCAGGCTCGAAAATGGAGACAGGCAAGCAGGGAGAGGCGCATCAGAAACAACCTGGAGAAACTCTTCCTGCAGTGCCCAAAGCCCACACCCCAGCAGATCAGCTGCATCTCTGGGCAGCTCCAGCTGCATAAGGACCTGGTCTGACTTTGGTTCTATAACCGGAGCAGGATGAGCAGTCAGCCGGCCAGATATTTCTCCCCACCAGAGGAGAAGATGGCAGTCGGACTTACCTTCCCAGGGGGACTGGTGTGCTTTCCCCTGTCATCAGGGCTCCATTTTGGTTCCCCTTACTATGGGGGCCCCTACTTTACACCCTTGTACCCCTCTGCCCCTTTCCCTGTGGGGGGAGCCCTCCGCTCTGCCCCAGCCACCAATATGGGCCTTCCCGGGCTTTCAAACCGAGGGGCCTGCCCTTCTGGAGAGGACCATGCTGGGGAAACCAGTCCCTGGCATTCCTTCCACAGCTTTTAGCATTAAGTTCTCCATTCACTGTCTAAACAAGTTCAGAATAAGTAGGGGATGGGGGTTTTAGGAAACTATAGGGAAGTTGAGGTTTATTGTTGCTTCGTGTTTTTCCCTAGCATTGGTTTTAGGGTACATTATAATACATAGATGGTTTCAGATAGTTTGTTTCTCATTTTTTAATTAAAAATAGTTATTCCTTGTGGTTATTAGTAAATACAAGGATTGATTTTTTTCTTATAAACTGGGTATTGAGTGGAAAAAAATCACAGAGACAATTTCAGTATCCCATTTTTATAAAAAACAAGCAGATTTTGTAGAAACACAGAGTCCAGGGTAATAGTTTCCTCTGGGGGAAGGTTTGAGGATGGGTAAGAAAATAGTACACAGAGCCTACCCAGATCCCTTGTTGGAACACACAGATTTTCTTTTTCCCCCCACTTTCTTGGAAGGCACATCTTTTCTAATTAAAATGCCCCAGCTCGAAAATTACAGACCAATATCCCTGATGAACGTAGATGGAAAAATACTCAACAAAATATTAGCAAACTGCATTCAAAATTACATCAAGAGGATCATACACCATGATCAATAGGGATTCATCCCAGGGATGCAAGGATGGTACAACATTCAAAAATCTATCAACATCATCCACCACATCAACAAAAAGAAGAACAAAAACCACATGATCATCTCCATGGATGCTGAAAAAGCATTTGACAAAATTCAGCATCCATTCATGATTAAAACTCTCAACAAAATGGGTATAGACGGCAAGTACCTCAACATCATAAAGGCTATATATGCCAAACCCACAGCTAACATCATACTTAACAGCGAGAAGTGGAAAGCTTTTCATCTAAGATTGGGAACAAGACAGGGATGCCCACTCTCTCCACTATTATTCAACATAGTACTGGAGGTCCTACCCAAGGCAATCAGAAAAAACAAAGAAATACAAGGCATCCAGATTGGTAAAGAAGAAGTCAAATTGTCACTGTTTGCAGATGACATGATATTATACATTAAAAACCCTAAAGACTCCACTCCAAAACTACTAGAACTAATATCTGAATTCAGCAAAGTTGCAGGATACAAAATTAACACACAGAAATCTGTTGCTTTCCTATACACTAATGATGAACTAACAGAAAGAGAAATCAGAAAAACAGTTCCATTCACAATTGTATCAAAAAGAATAAAATACCTAGGAATAAACCTAACGAAGGAAGTGAAAGACCTATACACTGAAAACTACAAGACACTCCTAAGAGAAATTAAAGAGGACACTAACAAATGGAAATGCATCCCATGCTCTTGGCTAGGAAGAATAAATATTGTCAAAATGGCTATACTACCTAAAGCAATCTACAAATTCAATGCAATCCCTATCAAAATACCAACAGCTTTCTTCAATGAACTGGAACAATAATTCTAAAATTCATATGGAACCACAAAAGACCCCGAATAGCCAAAGCAATCCTGAGAAGGAGGAATAAAACAGGGGGAATTACACTCCCTGACTTCAAGCTCTACTACAATGCCACAGTAATCAAGACAATTTGGTATTGGCACAAAAACAGACCCACAGACCAGTGGA
>JAVSCE010011223.1:0-104148 GCA_032199065.1 Smutsia gigantea
TTATATCTTCTTGTTGGATTGACCCTTTTATCATTATGTAATGTTCTTCTTTGTCTCTTGTGACTTTTTTTGTTTTGAAATCTATTTTGTCTGATACAAGTACTGCAACACCTGCTTTTTTCTCCCTATTAGTTGCATGAAATATCTTTTCTATCCCTTCACTTTTAGTCTGTGTATGTCTTTGGGTTTAAAGTGAGTCTCTCGTAGGCAGCATATTGATGGGTCTTGTTTTTTATCCATTCAGTGACTCTATGTCTTTTGATTGGTGCATTCATTCCTTTTACATTTATCCTCTCCTCCACCATATCTAGTCTGTTTTTAATACCGTCCATTGTGCTCCTCAATGATTGGATCTCCAACCAGAATTCATTCCTCAGTTCTTGAATATCTTTGTACCTTCATGAGCATATTAATGATTTTTATTTTGAACTCCCTTTCAGGAAGAGTCATGAGGTTGGTGTCATTTAAATATTTCTCAGGAGTGGTATTAATAATTTTACTCTGACCAAGTTCCTTTGGCATTTCGTATTTGTATATGGTGCCCTCTATTGCCCTGAAGCTCTACTCTCTGGAGCTGCTAGGCCCTGAAACAATGTCAGGGGTTGCAGGGGAGTTGTACTGGTGCCTGGGGGAGGGAAAGAGCTGTTTCCTGCTCCCCGGCTGCTATGTGTGTCTCCACAGCCTGAACCAGTGGGCCAAGCACACAGATATAAGCCTCTATGCTTTGCGTTTATAGTTGCTTTAGATCTTCCCTCTGGCTGGCCTAATGCCAGGGAGTTTGCGAGCCAGGTGGGGTTGGCCAGGAGAAAGGCACAGTAGGCTGCGTATCACGGAGGGGGTCCTTGGAGCTGTGTAGCCAGCCAAGGAGCTGGAGTACGTGAAGATCATCTAAGGAGGAAGATTTCTTTTTCCTCCTTAAATATGAGAGTCTATATGGCAAAGCTCCCAATCTGCTGGGCAGAGTGCACCCGGACAATTTTGTCTACCTGTCCTCTCCCCTGAGCAGTAAGCTCTGTGCAATCCTTGCCCCTTTGGCAGCCTTCCTGCTAAGGGCTTCCTTGTTAGGAAGCCTCTCAGACTGCCCACCCTTCTTTTGTCCCAGAGCAGCTGGATATGGATCCTTGCTTTCCACAAGTGGCTGGAATCTCAGTCTCTCCAGGAATTCTGCCTGTCTTAGCTTTCCAACCCCCTAATTATGAAAATATCATGCAAGGACCATGAAATGAAGGTTTGTGCTCCCAGAGCATATCTCCGGAGTTAGGTATTCAGCAGTCCCAGGCCTCCACTCCCTCCCTGCCCTGTTTCTCTTCCTCCCGCTGGTGAGCTCGGGTGCGGGAAGGGCTTGGGTGGCACCGGGCCACAGCTTTTGTACAATATTCTGTTCTGTGAGGTCTCCTTTTTTCTCTAGGTGTATGCAGGCTGGTGCAGTCCTCTTTCCTGTTGCTTTTTCAGGATTAGTTGTATTAATTATATTTTCATATTATATTCGGTTTTAGGATGAAGCCTGTGTCTCACCTCTGATGCCACCATCTTTAATCCCCCCCTAAATTCTTTACCCTGTTCCATCAAATCACTTCTTTCCCCCTCTTTTGGTGCTTTGTAACTTCTTCAAATCTTCTAATGAGATGATCTAATAAACTCGTTTGTATTAGAGTATAATTGGTAAGGTTTATTCGAAGTATGGGCACTCTACCTGCACCTTATTCACCTGCAGATACATATGCAACAATCCCAAAATAGCTATGTATTTTAATAGAGGACAATAAAAAGAAAGAATGGTGCTCTCCTAATAGATAACATTGAAAAGCGAGAAAAGTACATTGCTCCCTCTGCAGATATCAGGTTAGTAAAGACTTACTGACCACTGCTGCTGAAACAAAATTATGCAAGAATGTCATAAACCATCTATGAAAGCAACCAGCCTGTCTCTTTCTTCAAGCTTTTAAAATTCTAACTACTTTATCTTGTGCAGAATATAGAGACAATTGTTTGAAAACAGAAAAGAAAAAAAAAAAGTTAACATTGAAGCCATGTCTGGCTTTAGATTGAGGTCAATCAGGCAATTATTATGAATGTGGTTTAAGGGAATCTCACTCAAAAACATCTCTCCTGTTTCTTTACCAAATTATCTGCTATCATTTCATTAGAAATTATTGCCTTCAGATTACAGGACACTTTCTAGTTAAATTGGAAACTGCCCTGAAAAGTGGAACACAATAAGCCCAATTCAGCAATTAACACTTTATGTGACTGGGGTTCAGTTCTTTTCCAATATAACCAGGTAATATCAGCTTTCTCAAAAAGGAAATCCACAGGTAAGATGTGTCTGAAAGGGAGAAGGCAATGAGAAATTTATGACAAGTGACAACCTGGGTTCAGCTTTACAATCCTGTTATTTAAGGAAAGGTACTGAGACTCAGGGAAGAAGTCGCATCAAGACAAGAGATTCTAACAAAAAGCAACTGGAAATGTTTGCTGTCATTATGATAGCGTATGAGCATATAAAGATTAAGGCATGATGACTGCCCTCAACGATTGCTTCTGTAACAAATGGCAAGTTCTTTGATACATATATGGACTGGTTACTGGTTTATAAAAACCCTGAATTTATATGTCAGGAGATCTGGGTTCAAGTGTTGGCTCCGCTTTACTAGCTGCGAGTCCTTGGACAAATCAGGAATTTGTACTTTCTAAAGCTTAATTTCTTCATCTAACAATGGTATAACAGTCTTTTCCCATCAGGTAAACTCTATTATTTAAATTAAATCTCTATTTTAGTAATCTAAAAAGTAGTATGTAGTTGGGAGCTGTTGTGACATAAAATAAGCACTGACTACTTGTTTTGTCATGTGTTAATCCCTAAAACCCACCATCATCATTAAGTGTCCAAAGATTATGATGGATATCAATTATTTCCTATAGGTTAACAGTGTGATGCTAGAGAAGAGAAAAATCACTACTCTAAGTCCAAAGGATTGAAAACCACTACTCTGAATCCTGGATGGTATTCATCAACAGTTAGCACTTTCCTGGAGATTTAGGAATTACCTGGGTTTAAGCAATGGAAATGACTTCAATCTGCAAAAAAAGGGAATTGAGAATATTTTTATAAAAAAGTAAGAGCATCTGGGTTTCTTTCGGGTTGGGACAGAGATTTATATGAGAAGCATTGTAGAAAATAGAGGAACAATGCACCTTAGAAGGATTTGAATCCAATTTATACATTTTAATTGTATCCCATAAGTAAGGGAATCCTCTTGACAAGAGTAATGACACAGGATACACAAGATAGTTTGAAAAATGTAGAGGCTAAAAAGAACCAGGGAATCTAGTATAGAAGTTAGTGTAATTGCTCAAGGATAAGTTAATAACAGTTATTTTAATAGAGGGTGAGATCATAGGTAGTCAGGGTTGTAGGTAGGGAATAGTAACAGTGAAAATGGAAAAGAGTTTGATTAGATATAGATAGAACTGAAAATTCTGAGAGGGCTGAATGAGGATGATAAGAGAATAAAACATTTATAGACTAAAAAGGAATTTTTAGAATTAAAAATTAGCATGCTAAATAGCCATGCTGTAAGTCATCTATTTCAGTTTTTCATTATTTAGATATTAATAGTGAGGTTCAGAAAGTCCAAGAAATTTGGCTGGGTGGCAGGACAACCATTATAGGTAGGTTTTCTGCTTTTAAGTTTATGATTTTTCTACAACTCAGCAACAACGACAGCAAATTCAATCCTGGAATAGTAGGAGTAGAGAACTACTTTTAACTGAAATAGGCTCATATGAAGACATTGTTAATGAGTTTACATAATAGGCTATTTTGATGTGAAAGAATATTTAAGTGGAAATTCCCTACAAGCAGCTAGAAATGAAAGATTAAAACTCAGAAAAGAGATTAGCAATAAGAATATATAATTGAGCTTAATTTAAAATAGTCTTTGTGTTCTAACCCTTAAAATTTTCTCACTGGCATTTTTGGAAAATATGAACTTGATTGTGACAATGTAAAAGGAGAGTGGAGTACAATTGGCTGAAATGTCCCTGCTTTGCCCAAAACTACTCACAAGATAGAATTCAGATTTCTTGAAATGACTTAAAAGTCTATCCAATATTTAGGTCATTCCTATCATTCTAGGCTTATCTCTTACCATTCTTTATCCCTACATTATGATCCAAACATAGAAAACTATTATATATGTGCCCAGTTTGAATGGATAAAGGAAAAATTCCCAAAGGTACTGTCTGAGTGTTGACTGATACATGAAGTGAGCTGGGAAAAGGGTTTAGGAGTGGAATGAAAATAAGAAGAAGGAGATCTGTGCAAAAGACAGAACAGAGGCAAAATCACACGATGTGAAAGAGAACATACTGTTCAAGGAACTTCTAGGGACTCGGTGTGACTCCTATTCTAAAGTGAAAGTGATGGACGGTGAGAGGTGGAATTAAGATCACAAAATACATAGTGCACATCGACCATTTTCAAATTATTATCTGTATTTCTCCAAAAGAACAATACACCGGCAGGGATTACATGCTACTTTTTGTGGGGCTGTGTTACTGACCACAAAATAATTTGTATTAAACATACACTCACAATTTTGGAGGAAAAAACATAGATTATTTCAAGGTTCCACAATTTCCAATCCTTTAAACAATTAAAAATATATATTTAAAATACCATGATCTTGATGATTTGATGATTTATTTTATTTGGAGTCTGGTATAGACACCAGGTCTTTACCAATTACATATTCCATTTTCTAGGTTTTTCCCTGAGAGAGCCACCTTCCATTGATTTCAATGACATTTTTAATGGATATGTTTGTATTGATTTGGCTCAAGGTAATTCAAAATTGAAGTCCTAGGTGATATTTATGTTTTATCTCTTCACTAGGCTATAAGCTCCCTGAAATCCATATTTTATATTTTTACATCCAAATAATTGCACAGTTCCTATAATATAGTAGCATTTCAATACATGTGTATTGAATAAAGAATTTAAGAAACAATGTGATATCATTTTGGAATAAACAGTAGAAACAGTAAGTGTTATAAGAAAGAAACAAAGAATCAATTAATTAAAAATTAAAGAAACATTTGTTGATGATGTACTCAGTCTTGTACAAATCACCAGTTTTATTAAAAAACAACACAATATCGGTTAGCTTAACATTTAGAAACATTAATGAATAAATTTAGGAATATTGTGAGGACATTGGGCCAGATGTTAGCTACTACAAAATACAGTGAAAACTAAGTGCAAAAATTAGGTAACAATCAAAGAGTGCAAACATTAAGAAGAATCAGGTTGCTCAGCCTGAAATTCTCTTGTGAATTCATATGGGAGCAGTTTTTCAATGGAGGATTAAACAAAAAGAAACTATCTGAAATTAAATAATATCACACAATTTCAATCCAACTGAAAGGGAAAAAAAATCAAAGAATTTTCAGGAAGTGTGATGGGTTCTTTCAAAAAAATAATTTTTTAGGGGTCCCTGAACTCCAATTTTTGTTCCCATGAATCTGCAGAAAATACTGTGCAGTTTCCTTGGCCACCCAGCTGTAGCTTTAGGAATAAGAAAATGACTGGAGGGAAAAAACTATGCTAGAATCACCTTTCTAGGTTTTGCTTCTTTTCAAGATAGTAGCTTCCCAAGTTGTTTCCTAATATTTGCCTACAGATTTACTCTTAATATTTTGTTCAACATTTCTCGTGGTTCTCAGCAGGAATCGTAGTCCGAAACATCTAATCTGCAATTGCTGGAAGAGATACTCCCCACATGATGTTTAAACCCTTGAATTTCATAGAATTCTGGTGTTAAGAGTTCTAGGGCTAAGACTCAATGCTTCAGGATAGGATAGTCTACCTCTGGCATAAAGATAATTAATTGGTGGCACTAAGAGAAAACTAATTATCTGCAGGCAGAAACTTCCCGAAGAGTTTATCCACAGACTATGCTTTCACAGCCATTGTCAATAAGCAGTAATTCTGCTTAGATCTTACACAGTATCTAACTTTAATTCTGTTTTTGGCAGAAAAGCTTTTGAAATCCAAATTCTTAAACCCCCTCCCCAAATTCCAGGAAGCAAAAACAGCCTGAGGCTAATTTTTTGTCTCCAATGTCCTCACAGTTCAGGGTTCTATCCCATTCCTTTTGCTTTTCTTTATATGCCCAGACACAATTTTTCTGTCTCCTGAGTGTTCAAGACATTTTAATGCCCATAATTTTCCCCCACAGATTCCATGTTCTGTAATTTCTTTAATTTCTTCCTTTCTTTATTTCAAAACCCTGTTTCCATCACCTGGTATTTGGGGGTTTTGTTTGATTTTATTGTTTTCTTATGAGTGACTGTTGTACACATTGCAGAATGACTAGCATTCTTTATACCTGGGCACTAAATACAAGTAGCAATCCTCAGTCATTCCTGAGAGTAAATATTTTGAATTATGTACCCTTCCAATTTCAAATCGGCAGGCATGTTTTAGGATGATGTAGTGTTTAAGGGTTGAAGACAAGGACTGGATACATTGAATCAGGCTGTTTAAAATGCATAGCTTTTAAACTGAGATTGTAGTTTTGCTTAAGTTTCTCTAAATAATAGTGTTTCTAAACTCAATAAAATGGAAGGGAAAAATAAAAATCTCAAAGGTCTTCTTCAAAGTATTACAGTTACACTATACACTACTATTCTCAGAACTTGTGCAACAGTTTTTCAAAATCCCGAGTATAAAATGTCTTTTTTTAATAGGAAGAAAATGTGACACACCATTGCTAAGGCCAACTTCTCGGAGCATGAATGACTAGTGGTCTATGCTAGCAAAATATGCTAGGCTTGCAAATATTATTCTTGCCTTTCTTTTTTCATTTCCATTTCCATTTATAAATGTATATAATTTGCTTGGTACAGCAGACCAAAGAATGTTTTTTGGCCCAATTCCCATCTGTTTAGAAATACATCCAGCTCCCCAGGAGTTCAGTTGAGGTCAGATAAGGTACTAGACTGGTTTGGTTTAGTGATCAAAATAAATAAATAAAGGTAGTAAGTAAGTACATCCATTCAGTTTGATGTACAATTTGTTATACATCATGGTTATATGAACAGAAAAGTAATAATTTAAAGACTCCAATATGTACCACTGGCCAAAATGGATAAAAGACTCAGAAGAAAAAGTATTTGCTATATCAGCAATATTTCATTTCCTCTCTCTGTACTGAAAAAAAGCTCCATGTAAGTGGGTATGAAGTGAAATATGACCTTAAAAAATGTATTCCAAATTCAAGAGGAGTTAAAGATTTAAAATACAGCCACAGAGTAAATAGAAAATAATTTGTTTTATTACAATAAAAAAACATGGATTTAAAAGGCTTCATTACTATTGGCAATGTAAGAGGTAATTGGGGGAAGGAAAGGAAACTTTTCTTCAATGGCAATGGCAATCATAAAGGGAGTTATTCATTTTGGTAAATACAATTGAAATCTGCCAATCTAAGCTTAGAAATTAATAATGAAACTCATACTAACTTCATCATAAACCTCTCTACCTTTTTAGGTAGATCTCACTAAGGAACATTTGATTTATTTTTTTGCAGGGCATGGAAACATTATTATAAATATTCATTATTGCACATTAATGCTCTCAGATGGTACTGAGATATAAGGAACTGCTTTTCTTTTCATTGCTATGTTATTTTGAATTTTGACTAACTCTTCCTTGACAACCACTACTTCAAGCAGCAGTTAGTATATCTACCTCTAGCAAAGTCACTTTACTTCTCATTCCCCTACTTGAAATTGTTGTTCTAATGTTTCACAGACTAGAAAACTAGATTGCAAATTTATTATATATGTGTGTAATATTGAATTAATCTTTGAATCACATCATGGTCTGTGGTTAAACTAGTATTAAAAAAATAAATGAGTATGCACACTTTGTGATATTTATTTTGGGTGTTTATAGACTTTAGACTGAGTTTCTGACTTTTAGAATGCAATTTATCAGGTAAAAGACATTTGGAAAAGTGGGGAAGGAAGATTTTCCTTTCTAGTGATAGTAAACTAGGTAATTCAGAATAATATTCCAATGCTACAACTAGAAATACTGGAGAAAATTTAAATGTATACAATGTGTTTATGTATGAGATATATATGTGTGTAAAGCACAAAGAACCACAGAGCTAGGTAAATTGTAAGAAATTCCCAATCTGGTACCAGGGAGAATTAAAGCAGATGACGAATTTGATTCCAGCAGTTGTGTTTGCTTTTCCTGTCAGGGAGTGAAAGTTCTGGAGATCATATCTAGGAGGTGGAGGAACACTTTTGACAGCCCTAAAAAGCTTGGGATATAAATATCAATATCCGGGGCACTCCAAGAGAAACAATGACCCCTCTTTATGACTGAGATCCCACAAAAGAGCAGCATCAAAAAAATAAGTATGAACCCAAAAAGCAGAAAGGCAAGGCCCCTTTAAAGCACTTCTTCATATATCTCACCTCCAAATGGACCATATGGCCTAGGATTTCTAATGAACTCCAGTGCCTAACAGAATCAAAAGTAAATCATCTTTGGAGAAAAACATCATTCTAGGTAGTGAATACATCTGTAAATACTTTTCCTAATGCCATCTCTAGAAGACAGTTAACAGTAGCAAAACTCTTCTGAAGATTTAAAAATAAAATGTAAATGTTTTACTCAGAAAAAAAAATCTACAGTGAAACATTTTCAAAGGTGTTAGATATTGGAGATTTTAGTCATGGCCTTCAAACTGTCTGTTGCTACTCTGATAAAGTATCTAAAATAAAAAACAGAGAGAAAAATTAATAAATAAATTAGCCCCAGATATGTAGTAACTGCAGCAAGAAAGTCTTATGTATTGTACTTGGAATCCTAGAAGAGAAGGAGAGCAATGGGGTAAACTGATAAAAGACAGGAAACCACACACACAAGAAGCCCTAAAAAGCTTAACCAAGATATAAAGCCACATCTAAGATTACTAGATTTTAATTGTTAAAAACTAAAAACAAATAGAAAATCTTAAAATCAGAAGGAAAAAATAAAAACTTTCCATACAGCATCAGTTAGTTTGGCATCTGAGTTCACAAGAGAAACAAAAGAAGCCAAAATATAATGAAATATTTTAAAACATAAAGTAAAATAATTTCCAACCTAGAATTCTATATCCAGCAAAGCTTATCCTCTCAGAATGAAAAAATTAAAACAATGGGGGAAATACTGAAAAAAAATGACCATCAAAATTATACTGAAAGAAATACTAAGTAAAGACTTTTCTTTAGACAGAAGAAAAATCATTCCAATTGGATGGCTGGAAATGCAAGAAGACCAAGGAAACTGGTGAAATGGTGAACTATACTAAGTATTCACATAAAAAATGATAATAATTACTTCGGGACTTAAAATGTAGTAAAAATTTGAATTCATGATCTACAACTGTAGAATATACATTCATGGGTACACATTGAATTATTCTAAAATGAAAACATATGCTGGGTTATAAAGCCAGTACTATGAAAATTAAAGTGATTGAGATCATGCAGACTACATTCTGTGATGACAATGTAATTTATCTAGAAATCAATAATAAAAAATAGCTACAGAATCACTCTATGTTTGGAAATTAAGAAATGTACTTAACAGTCCATAGTTCTGCTGAAGAAATAAAACTTAAAATACATTAGTATCTAGATAAGGAAAATTATTTAAATGAAAATAATAAAAATTATAAAACTAAAAATGTGGTCTGCAGCTAAAAATATGGTAAGAGAAAAATTTATAGCCACAAGTATATTGTTATAATGAATAATCTACAATATCTTTATAACTCTTGGTTCACATTTAGCTAACAAGAGTCCGAACATAATTTTCAAAAGTTAAAAATATGGCTCCAGTAGAAATATAGAATGAGTATGAGTCAAATATTTCTTTTTTTTTAATTTTGATATCATTAACATAAAATCACATGGGCAACATTGTGGTTACTAGATTCCCCCATTATCAAGTCCCCACCACATGCCCCATTACAGTCACTATCCATCAGCATAGTAAGATGCTATAAAGTCACTACTTGTCTTCTCTGTGCTATACTGCCTTCCCCATGCCCCCCTACTACATTATGTGTGTTAATCGTAATGCCCCTTAATCCCTTCTCCCTCCCTCCTTAACCACCCATCATAGTCCCTTTCCCTTTGGTAACTGTTAGTCCATTCTTGGGTTCTGTCACTCTGCTGCTGTTTTGTTCCTTCAGTTTTTCCTTTGTTTTTATGTTCCACAGATGAGTGAAATCATTTGGTACTTGTCTTTTTCTGCCTGGTTTATTTCACTGAGCATAATACCCTCTAGCTCCATCCATGTTGTTGCAAATGGTACGATTTGTTTTTCTTATGACTGAATAATTTTCCATTGGGTATATGTACCACATCTTCTTTATCCATTCATCTGCTGATGGAAACTTAGGTTGCTTCCACATCTTGCCTATTGTAAATAGTGCTCTGATAAACATAGGGTGCATATGTCTTTTTGCAACTGGGATCCTGCATTCTTAGAGTAAATTCCTAGGAGTGGAATTCTTGGGTCAAATTGTATTTCTATTTTTAGTTTTCTGAGGAACCTCCATACTGCTTTCCACAATGGTTGAACTAATTTACATCCCCACCAGCAGTGTAGGGGGGTTCACCATTCTCTGCATCCATGCCAACATTTGTTGTTCCTTGTCTTTTCTATGTTGGGCATCCTAACTGGTGTAAGGTGATATCTCATTGTGGTTTTAATTTGCATTTGCCTGATAATTAGCGATGTGGAGATCTTTTCATGTGCCTGTTGGCCATCTGAATTTCTTCTCTGGAGAAGTGTATGTTCATAATCTCTGCCCATTTTTTAATAGGGTTATTCGCTTTTTGGGTGTTGAGGTGTGTGAGTTTTTTATATATTTTGGATGTTAACCCCTTATCAGATATGTCATTTACAAATATATTCTCCCATACTGTAGGATGCCTTTTTGTTCTGCTGATAGTGTCCTTTGCTGTACAGAAGACTTTTAGTTTGATATAGTCCCACTTGTTCATTTTTGTTTTTGTTTCCCTTGCCCGGGGAGATATGTTCATGAAGAAGTCACTCATGTTTATGTCCAAGAGATTTTTGCCTGTTTTTTTCTAAGAGTTTTATAGTTTCAGGACTTACATTCAGGTCTTTGATCCATTCTGAGTTTACTTCTGGGAATGGGGTTAGACAATAATCCAGTTGCATTCTCTTGCATGTAGGTGCCGAGTTTTTCCCAACACCAGTTGTAGAAGCAACTGCATTACCCCATTGTATATCCACTGCTCCTTTGTCGTATATTAATTGACCACATGTGGTTGGGTTTATATCTGGCTCTCTAGTCTGTTTCATTGGTCTATGGGTCTGTGCTTGTGCCAGTACCAAATTGTCTTGATTACTGTGGCTTTGTAGTAGAGCTTGAAGTCGGGGAGAATAATGCCCCCATTTTATTCTTCCTTTGCATGATTTCTTTGGCTATTCAGGGTCTTTTGTGGTTCCATATGAATTTTAGAACTATTTGCACTAGTTTGTTGAAGAATGCTGTTGGTATTTTGATAGGCATTGCATTGAATCTGTAGATTGCTTAAGGCAGGATTGCCATTTTGACAATATTTCTTCCTATCCATGAGCATGGGATGTGTTTCCATTTATTGGTATCTTCTTTAATTTCTCTCATGAGTGTCTTGTAGTTTTCAGAGTATATGTCTTTCACTTCCTTGGTTAGGTTTATTCCTAGGTATTTTATTCTTTTTGATGTAGTTGTGAGTGGAATTGTTTTCCTGATTTATCTTTCTGTTAGTTCATTGTTAGTGTATAGGAATGCAACAGATTTCTGTGTATAATTTTTGTATCCTGCAACTTTGCTGAATTCAGATATTAGATCTAGTAGCTTTGGAGTGGATTCATTAGGGTTTTTTTTATGTACAATATCATGTCCTCTGCAAAGAGGGACAGTTTAATTTCTTTCCTGCCAATCTGGATGCCTTTATACTTTGTGTTGTCTGATTGCTCTGGCTAGGACCTCCAGAACTATGTTGAATGAAATTTGGGAGAGTGGGCACTCTTGTTGTTCCTGCTCTTAAAGGAAAAGCTTTCAGCTTTCTGCTCTTAAGTATGATGTTGGCCATGGGTTTGTCACAGATGGCCTTTATTATGTTGAGGTACTTGTCCTCTAAATCCATTTTGTTGAGAGTTTTTACCATGAATGTATATTGAATTTTGTCAAATGCTTTTTCAGCATCTATGGAGATGATCTGTGGCTTTTGTCCCTCTTTTTGTTGATGTAGTGGATGATGTGGATGGATTTTTGAATGTTATACCATCCTTGTTTCCCTGGAATAAATCCTACTTGATCATGATGGATGATCTATTTGATATATTTTTTAATTCAGTTTGCTAATATTTTGTTGAGTATTTTTGCATCTATGTTCATCAGGGATATTGGTCTGTAACTTTCTTTTTTTGTGGTGTCTTTGCCTGGTTTGGGTATTAGAGTGATGCTGGCCTCATAGAATGAATTTGGAAGTATTCTCTCTTTTTCTTCTCTTTGGAAAATTTTAAGGAGGATGGGTGTTAGGTCTTCACTAAATGCTTGATATAATTCAGTGGTGAAGCCATCTGGGCCAGCAATTTTGTACTTAGGTAGGTTTTTGATTACCATTGAATTTGTTACTGGTAATTGGTCTGTTGAGATTTTCTGTTTCTCTCTGGTTCAGCCTTGAAAGGTTGTATTTTTCTAGAAAGTTTTCCATTTCTTCTAGGTTATCCAGTTTGTTAGCATATAATTTTTCATAGTATTCTCTCATAATTCTTTGTATTTCTGTGGTGTCCATAGTGATTTTTCCTTTCTCATTTCTGACTCTGTTTATGTGGGTAGACTCTCTTTTTTTCTTGATATATCTGGCTAGAGATTTATCTATTTTGTTTATTTTCTCAAAGAACCAGCTCCTGCTTTCATTCATTCTTTCTATTGTTTTATTCTTCTCAATTTTATTTATTTCTGCTCTAATCTTTATTATGTCCCTCTTTCTACTGACTTTGGGTCTCATTTTTTCTTCTTTTTTGCAGTTTACTTAATTGTGAGTTTAGACTGTTCATATGGCATTGTTCTTCTTTCCTGAGGTAGGCCTGTTTTGCAATATACTTCCCTCTTATCACAGCCTTCGCTGCATCCCACAGATTTTGCGGTGTTGAATTGTTGTTGTCATTTGTCTCCATATATTTCTTGATCTCTGTTTTTATTTGTTCATAGATCCATTGGTTATTTCGGAGCACGTTATTAAGCCTCCATGTTTTTGTGTGCTTTTTTATTTTCTTTGTGTAATTATTTCTAGTTTCATAGATTTGTCATCTGAGTAGTTGGTTGGTACAATTTCAATCTTTTTGAATTTACTGAGGCTCTTTTTGTGGCCTAGTATATGATCTATTCTTGAAAATGTTCCATGTGCACTTGAGAAGAATGTGTATTCTGCTACTTTTGGATGGAGTGTTCTGTAGCTGTCCGTTTAGTCCATCTGTTCTATTATGTTGTTCAGTGCCTCTGTCTCCATACTTATTTTCTGTCTGGTCCATCTGTCCTTTGGAGTGAGTGGTGTGTTGAAGTCTCCTAAAATGAATGCATTGCATTCCATTTCCCCCTTTAATTCTGTTAGTATTTGTTTCACATATGTAGGTGATCCTGTGTTGGGTGCATAGATATTTATAATCGTTATATACTCTTGTTGGACTGCCTCCTTTATCACTATGTAATTTCCTTATTTGTCTCTTGTTACTTTCTTTGTTTTGAAGTCTATTTTGTCTGACAAAAGTACTGCAACCACTGCTTTTTTCTCCCTGTTAGTTTCATGAAATATCTTTTTCCATCCCTTTACTTTCAGTCTGTGTACATCTTTGGGTTTGAAGTGTGTCTCTTATAGGCAGTATGTAGATGGGTCTTATTTTTTTATCCTTTCAGTGACTCTATGTCTTTTTATAGGTGCATTCAGACCATTTACATTAAAGATGATTATCAATAGGTATGTAGTTATTGCCTTTATAGGCTTCAGATTCGTGGTTACCAAAGGTTCAAAGGTAATTCCCTTACTATCTAACAGTCTAATTTAACTCACTTAGCATGCTATTATAAACAGGACCTAAAGGTTTTTTTTTTCCTCCTTTTCCTTCCTCCTCCATTCTTTATATATTAGGTATCATATTCTGTACTCTTTGTCTATCCCTTGATTGACTTTGAGTTAGTTGATTTGATTTTTCATCTGCTTAGTAGTTAATTGTTCTACTTTGTTTGCTGTAGTTTTATTTCCCCTGGTGACAGGTATTTAGCTTTCAGAACACTTCCATCTATAGCAGCCCTTCAAAAATGCACTCTAGAGGTGGTTTGTGGGAGGTAAATTCTCTCTGCTTTTGCTTATCTGAAAATTGTTTAATCTCTCCTTCAAATTTAAATGATAATCTTGAATCAAATATTTCCTAAGTCACTAATAAGGAAACCAGTAAGCTGGGATCCCAAGACCACTTGAAGAACTGGGAATTATATTTTTTAAAATAAATAATAGAAATAAAATTGCTAGATTAAATACAAAAATGTCTAACAACCTACAAGGAAATAATCTTTAAAGTTCTCTTTTCTATCAGGAACTACAAGTAAATTTATAACTTCAAAATATTTGTGCTTTAATTAAATGGCAAAACAAATTGAAATGCAGGTGAATTTTCCTAGAGAATTATATAATCCTTGTTTGAGTGTGTTAAATGATACCACTAGAATGACACTGAAAGCACAAGCTCTTTTCTTTTTTGTCTTATATCCAATCTTTGCATGAATTTACTTGGCCCTAGTATTTATACTATTTAAAGTGCCATGGTAGGTGTAACAAAGAAAACATAATCCTGACTCTAGGCATTTTCTGTGTAGTTCATAATACAAGACAAGAATCAAAGACAGAACAACACAAATTGTTTTAATTAATGCAATGAATATTTAATAGTTAAATAATTCTTCATCTGCAATAAGAAGCAAGGGAACTATAGCAGACTATCAATAAAAGGGAATTTTCAATTCTTCCCAATTCTATATAGGTGAAACAATGAGATCTCAAGTAAGATTTTTCAAATCTATAATCCCCTGCCCTTGCAAACTTCTCTTAAACTTTCATTATGGAAATCAGTGGTGGGAGAGAAAGCAGAGTAAGAAGGCAAGGCAGAACCTCCTCTCGCACACATACCAAGGAAGCAACTACAGCAAACACTACTAAACCTGAAAATGATCTGAAGACTTCAGAACAGACCACCTATACCTGGTGAAGAAGTGAAGACCATACAGAGGATGGTAAAGTGGCAGAACCATGAGCAGTAACCCAGGGATTCCTCATCCCAGCCCACAAGCAGGAGGAAAAGACAGGAGTTAGGAGTGGATACACACTCAGGAACTCTCCACACCTGGCCCTGGAAATCTGCTTTGGAAACATGAGTCCACATTGCATTGAGTTCTGGTGATTAGCAGGGCTGGACATCAGAGAAAATTGGAGCACTCTGGAAGGCTGAGACTTCAGCCACTTGTGGAGCACTGACACAGTCCACTAATCTCACTCAGACCCAAAACAGAGGCAGCAGTATGAAAGATTTGCCAGTAGTGGGATGGTTTCCAGGGGTGTGAGGGTTAGAAGGAGCTCTCTCTGCATGAGATATGGCAGGTGGACAACATTTCCCCAGCCCTCCCTTGGCCAAGAGGTTGGGCAATCTCAGGAGCCACAAATCTTCTATCTACTTCTATGATGGTTCAGGGTTCAGCCCTAGGGTGGTTCCCAGTGCATTGTAAATGCCTCATCCACTAAGCCCAGCAGCATCAGGCTCTTACACCTGACAGACAGAGCAAGTATTTTTTGGTTTTCTTGGCCTTCTCTCAGCCCAATTAAAGAGGTGCCTGCAGGAGCCAGCTCCAAGCACTCCATCCTCCTGTCAGGTGGTCAAGACCAGTCTTCTGTGCCCCACCACCATCACCTGAATGAAACATGCCCTGTTGCTATGTAACTTGCCACCACCACAAGCCTGCCCCTTAGCTATGTGAGTACCCTGGGCCACCCCATTAACTCAGAAGGACTGCCATCACTGTAGACCAGGCAGAGGGCAGTCTAGCCTACAGTGATCCCAGGAGAAGCCTGCTGCTCTGATCACAAAGGGTCCACTGAAACAAACTGGTCAGCAGTGAACTGAGATAGAGCACTGCCAGAAAACAGGCAGAAAGATAGCCCTGTGCATTTCCCAACAACAGGAATAGGGACTCCACCACAAAGGAGAACCAGGCACTGATAAGCAAAAATGTCTTGAGCTTCTGGGCACCACAGGACACCTTCTTCAAAAAGCCGTTGCTTTCTAGACCAGGAAGCATAGCAGGTCCATTTAATACAAAGGAAGAAAGAGAAAACCTGACAAAATGAGTAGGCAGAAGAATATGTTCCAAACAAAACTACACCTGAAAGAGGGCGAAAGGAAATGGAGATCACCAACCCTCTTGATAACTATTTCAAAGTAACTCATAAATATGCTCACTGATTGGCAGAAGTTAACAATCTTGGGAAGGACTTCAGCAAAGAGATACAAAAGCTGAAAAGAGCCACTCTCAGCTGAAGAATACAATAATTGAAATGAAAGACATACACAATGGAGGAAATGAATAATAGATTATTGCTAGTATACAAGACAATCAATGAGATGGAAATTAGAACAGGAACACAATGAAACTGAGGAACAGAGAGAAAAATAATCTCCAAGAATGAAAGAATATGAAGAGCTGTGTGACAACTCCAAATGAAACAATATTTGCTTATTCGGGTTACCCGAAGAAGAGGGAAATAAAATAATAGAAAGTCTCTTTGAGGAAATAATTGTTGAAAGCTTCTCCAATATAGGGAAGGAAATAGACACTCAGTTCATGGAAGTATAGAGAGCCCCTAACAAAAGTAACCACAGAAAAACACCAAAACATATAATAATTAAATGACAAGATTAAGGATAAGGAGAGAATACTGAAAGTAGCGAAAGAGATAAAAAAAAAAATACTTATAAGGGAAACCCCATAAGACTATCAGCAGATTTCTCAGTAAAAACTTTAAAGGTGAGAAAAAATGGTATGACATATTTAATGTTCTAAAACAGATGACCATCAACCAAAAATCCTCTACCCAAGAAGATTATCATTCAAATTTGAAGGAGAGATTAAACACTCCACAGATAAACAAAGGCTGAAGTAATTTATAACCACTAATCCAGTATTACAGGATATGTTAAAGGGACTGCTGTAGATGGAAATGTTCCTAAGCCTAAATACCTTTAACCAATGAAAATAAACCAACAGCAAACATAGTAGACCAATTATTTACCAAGCAAGCATGAAATTACAACAAAAAAATTAGAAGTAGTAGAACCAACTATACACAAAATATTGAAGGGATTCACAAAAAAATGCAGATTATGACAACTATTATATAAAGTGTGGAGAAGGAATACAAAGAAAAAAAGAAGTACTTTTAGATTGTGTTTGAAATAGACAATCATCAACTTAATTTAGACTGTTATATAGTTAGAAAGCCATCCTTGAACCTTATGGTAACAACATACCTGAAGCATATAATAGATACGTAAAAAATTAAAGAAGAGAAATCCAATTACAATGCTAAAAAAAACCATCAAATAACAAGAGAAGAGTATAAGAGAAGAAGAAAGGAACAGAGCAGAGCTATGAAAACAACCAGAAAATTAATAAAATGTCAGTAATACAAAGCTCTCAATAATTATATTAAATGTAATGGACTGAATTCGGCAATCAAAAGACATAGATAGGCAGAATGAATAAAGAAACAAAAGCCATCTACATGCTGCCTGTAACATATTCATTTCATATCTAAAGACATATATAGACTGAAAATGAAAGGGTGGAAAATATATTTCATGCAAATAATAAGGAAGAAAAAAGCAGGAGCAGCAGTGCTTATATCAGACAAAATAGACCTCAAAACAAAGAAAGTAACAAGAGATAAATAAGGACATTACATAATGATAAATGGGACAGTCCAACAAGAAGATATAACCATTATAAATATCTAAGTACCCAGCATAGGAGCAACTAAATATGTAAAACAACAACTAACAGAATTAAAGGGAAAATATATTGCAACTCATTCAGTTTAGGAGACTTTAATACACCACTCACATCAATAAACAGATCATCCAGGAAGAAAATAAATAAGAAAACAGAGACACTGAAAAACACATTAAATCAGATGGACTTAACATACCTACAGACCATTCCACCAAAAAGAAGCAGGTTACACATTTTTTTCTCAAGAGTACATGGAACATTCTCCAGAATAGATTACATACTAGGAACAAAAAGAGCCTCAATAAATCAAAAAATACTGAAATTGTTATCAAGCAGCTTTTCAAACCACAATGATATGAAACTAGGAATAAATTACAGAAAGAAAACAAAAATGCCTATAAATACATGGAAGCTAAACAGCAGCTTCTAAATAATCAATGGATCAATGAACAAATTAAAACAGAAATCAAGAAAAACATGCAAACAAATGAAAACAAAAATACAACAGTATCCAAACTTTGGGGGATACTGCAAAACTGGTTCTAAGGGGAAAGTACATAACAATAGGCATACCTCAAGAAACAAGAACAATCCCAATTAAACAATCTCAACTCACAATTAAAGAAATGAGAAGACTAAGAAGAAATGAAACTCAATGTTAGTAGAAGGAGGAACATAAAACAGATAAGCACAGAAATAAATAAAATAGAGAATAATAAACAATAGAAAAAAGTCTGTGAACCAAGAGCTGTTTCTTTGAGAAAATAAACAAAATATACAAACCCTAGCCAGAGGTATCAAGAAAAAAAAGAGTCTATACACATAAACAAAAACAGAAACAAAAAAGAGATAGTCACTATGGATACCACAGAAATACAAAGAATTTCTACAGAATTCTATGAAAAATTATATGACAATAAACTGGACAACCTAGAAAAAAAGTACAAATTCCTATAAAAATAGATCTTCCAAGATTGGTCCAGGAAGAAACAGAATATCCAAACAGACCAATCACCAGCAATGAAATTAAGTTGCTAATCAAGAACTCAGGAGAAACAAACTTCCAGGACCAGATGGCTTCACAGCTGAAGTGTACCAAACATTTAAATAAGAGCTAATATACATCCCTAAAGTAATCCAAAAGGTAGAAGAGGAGGGAATACTTCCAAACTCATCCTATGAGGGCAGCATCACTCTAATACCAAAACCAGGAAAAGAAAATTATAGACCAATATCCCTGATGAACTAGATGAAAAGGCTTAAAGATGGTGGCATGAGAGGTGAGACAGAGGCTTCATCCTAAAAGCACATATAATACAAAAATATAATTAATAAAACTAATTCTGAAAAAGCAACAGGAAAGAGGGCAGCACCAGACTGCATACACCTGAAGAAAAGAATAAACCTCAAGGAAAAGGGTAACGTACCAAAGCCATGGACTGGTGAGACCAAAGCCCTTCCCCAATCCCAGCTCACCAGTGAGAGGAAGAGAAACGGAGCTGGTAGGGAGTGGAGGACTAGGACTACTGAATACCTAACTCTGGAGATCTGCCCTGGGAGCACAAACCTACAATTCATGATGCTTTGAGGGTACTCTTGTGATTAAGGGGTTGGAAAGCTAAGACAGGCAGAATACCTGGAGAGACTGAGATTCCAGCTGCTTGTGGAAAACAGGGATCCATATACAGCTGCTCTGGGACAAAAGAAAGGTGGGCAGTCTGAGAGACTTCCTAAGAGCAATAGGGTGGTTAAAGGGCAAGGATTTCACAGAGCTTACTGCTCAGGAGAAAGTAATGGTAGACAAAATTGTCTGGATGCACTCTGCCCAGCGTGTTGGGAACTTTCTCAATCTTCAGGAGCTCCAGCTCCCTGGCTGGCTACACATCTTGAAGGCCCACTCCATGATACGCAGCCTACTGCACCTTTCTCCTAGACAGCCCCACCTGGCTCACAAACCAGCAAACGCTATCCTGGCATTAGGCCAGACAGAGGGAAGCCCCATCTACAGCAACTACAAATGCAAGGCACAGAGGTTTATCCCTGTGTGCTCGGCCCACTGGTTCCCAGGCATAGCATGCGGGAAGCAGAAAACAGCTCTTTCCTCCCCACAGGCACCAATACCACTCCCCTGCAATCCTGGACATTCCTTCAGGGGATGAACAGCTCCAGAGAGTAGAGCTTCTGAACACTAGAGAGCACTATATACAAATATGAAATGTCAAAGAAACCTGATACAAAGTAAAATTATGAATACATCACCTGAGAAAGATTCAAATGAAATCGACCTCATGAATCTCCCTGAAAGGGATTCAAAGTAAAAATCATTAAGATGCTCATGGAGGTACAGAAAAATATTCAAGAACTCAGAAATAAATTCCAGTTGGAGATACAATTGTTGAAGAGCACAACGGAGGGTATTAAAAGCAGATTAGATATGGTGGAGAAGATGATAAAAGAAACAGAAATTAGAGAAGAGAAATACAAAGAAGCTGACGCACAGAGGGAAAAAAGGATCTCTAAGAATGAAAGAATATTGAGAGAACTGTGTGACCAATCCAAAGGGAAGAATATTCACATTATAGGATTACCAGTAGAAGAAGAGAGAGAAAAAGGGATAGAAGTAACTGAGAAGGTAATTGCTGAAAACTTCCCCAATCTGGGGAAGCAGATAGTCTCTCAGTCCAAGGAGATGCACAGATATCCCAACACAAGGGACCCAAGGAAGACAACACCACGACATATAGTTATTAAAATGGCAAAGATCAAGGATAAGGACAGATTATTAAAAGCAGCCAGAGAGAGAAATAAGATCACATACAAAGGAAAGCCCATCTGGTTATCATCAGACTTCTCAGCAGAAACCTTACAGGCCAGAAGGGAGTGGCATGATGTATTTAATGCAATGACATAGGAGGGCCTCAAACCAAGAATGCTTTATCCAGCAAGATTATCAATTAAGTTTGAAGGAAGGATTAAACAATTTCCAGGTAAGCAAAATCTGAGAGAATTTACCTCTCACAAACCTTCTCTACAGTGTATTTTGAAGGGACTGCTATAGATGGAAGTATTCCTAAGGTTTAATAGCTGTTACCAGAGGTAATAAAACCACATTAAACAAAGTAGAACAGTTAATTAGTAAAAAAAGCAAAACTAAATCAATTATCCCCAAAGTCAATCAAGGGATAGACAAAGAGTACAGAAACCTAATATATAAAGAATGGAGGAGGAAGAAAAGGGGGAGGAAAAAAAGAACCTATAGATTATGTTTGTAATAGCATATTAGGTGAGTTAAGATAGACTCTTAGATAGTAAGGAAGTTAACCTTGAACCTTTGGTAACCAAGAATCTGAAGCCTAAAATGGCAATAAGTGAATAGCCATCGGTAATCACCCTAAATGTAAATGGACTGAAAGCACCAATCAAAATACACAGAGTCACTGAATTGATAAAAAAAACAAGACCCATCTTTATGCTGCCTGTAAGAGACTCACTTTAAACCCATAAACATACACAGACTGAAAGTGAAGGGATGGAAAAAGATATTTCATGCAAACAACAAAGAGAAAAAAGCAGGAGTTGCAGTACTTGTATCAGACAAAATAGACTTCAAAACAAAGAAAATAACAAGAGACAAAGAAGGACATTACATAATGATTAAAGGGTCAATCCAACAAGAAGATATTATTATAAATATCTATGTGCCCAACACAGGCACACCTACATATGTGAAACGAATACTAAGAGAATTAAAAGAGGAAATAGAATGCAACGTATTCATTCTTGGAGACTTCAAAACTCCACTCATTTGAAAGAACTGATCAACTGGACAGAAAATAAGTAAGGAGACAGAGGCACTGAACTGCACATTAGAACAGATGGACCTAACAGATATCTACAGAACTCTAAACCCAAAAGCACCAGAATACACGTTCTTCTCAAGTGCATATGGAACATTTTCAAGAATAGATCATATACTAGACCACAAAAAGAGCCTCGGTAAATACAGAAAGATTGAAATTGTACCAACGAGTTTCTCAGACCACAGAGGTATGAAACTAGAAATAAATTATACAAATAATTCCCACAAACACATGGAGACTTCAAAACATGCTCCAAAATAACCAGTGGATCAATGACCAAATAAAAACAGACATCAAACAATATATGGAGACATATGACAACAATAATTCAACACTGCAAAATCTGTGGGACACAGCAAAGCCGTGCTAAGAGGGAAGTAAGTAGATTGCAATACAGGCCTACCTCAGGAAAGAAGAACAATCCTATTTGAACACTCTAAATTTACAATTAACGAAACTAGATAAAGAAGAACAAATGAGGCCCAAAGTCAATAGAAGGAAGGACATAATAAAGATTAGAGCAGAAATAAATAAAATCGAGAAGAATAAAACAATAGAAAGAATCAATGAAAGCAGGAGCTGATTCTTCAAGAAAATAAACAGAATAGATAAACCCCTAGCCAAACGTATCAAGAAAAAAAGAGTCTACCCACATAAACAGAATCAGAAATGAGAAAGGAAGAATCACTACTGACATCACAGAAATACAAAGAATTATTAGAGAATACTATGAAAAATTATATGCCAACAAACCAGATAAGCTAGAAGAAATGGACAAATTCCTAGAAAAACACAACCTTCCAAGGCTGACCCAAAAAGAAACAGAATATCTGAACAGACAAATTACCAGCAATGATATTGAACTGGTAATCAGAAAAACTACCTAAGAACAAAATGCCTGGACCAGATGGCTTCACGGCTGAATTTTATCAAACATTTAGTGAAGACCTAATACCCATCCTCCTTAACGTTCTTCAAGGAGTAGAAGAAGAGGGAATACTTGCAAACTCATTCTATAAGGCCAGCATTACTCGAATACCAGAACCAGGCAGACACCACAAAAAAAGAAAATTACAGACCAATATCCCTGATGAACATAGATGCAAAAATACTCAACAAAATATTAGCAAACGAAATTCAAAAATACATCAAAAAGATCATCCATCATGATCAAATGGGATTTATTCCAGGGATGCAAGTGTGGTACAACATTCGAAAATCCATCAACATCATCCAATACATCAACAAAAAGAAGGACAAAAACCACAAGATCATCTCCATAGTTGCTGAAAAAGCATTTGACAAAATTCAACATCCATTCATGATAAAAACTCTCAACAAAATGGGTATAGAGGGCAAGTACCTCAACATAATAAAGGCTGTATATGACAAACCCACAGCCAACATTATACTTAACAGCGAGAAGCTGAAAGCTTTTCCTTTAAGATCGGGAACAAGACAGGGATGCCCACTCTCCCCACTTCTATTCAACATAGTTGTGGAGGCCCTAGCCACGGCAATCAGACAACACAAAGAAATAAAAGGCATCCAGATTGGCAAGGAAGAAATCCAACTGTTCCTGTTTGCAGATGACATGATATCGTACATGAAAAATCCTAAAGAATCCACTCCAAAACTCCTAGATCTAATATCTGAATTCAGCAAAGTTGCAGGATACAAAATTAATACACAGAAGTCTGCTGCTTTCCTATACACTAATGATGAACTAGCAGAAAGAGAAATCAGGAAAACAATTCCATTCACAACTGCATAAAAAGAATAAAATACCTAGGAATAAACCTAACAAATGAAGTGAAAGACTGATACTCTGAAAACTACAGAACCCTCATGAGAGAAATTAAAGAAGATACCAATAAATGGAAACACATCCTGTGCTCATGGATAGGAAGAATTAATATTGTCAAAATGGCCATTCTGCCTAAAGATGTACAGATTCAATGCAATGCCTATCAAAATACCAATAGCATTCTTTAATGAACCAAATTGTTCTAAAATCCATATAGAACCAAAAAAGATCCCAGACAGCCAAAGCAATCCTTAGCAGGAAGAATAAAGCTGGAGGGATTATGCTCCCCAACTTCAAGCTCTACTACAAAGCCACATTAATCAAGTCAATTTGGTAATGGCACAAGAACAGAACCATAGACTAATGAACAGACTAGAGATCCCTGATATAAATCCAACCATATATGATCAATTAATGTACGATAAAGGAGGTATGGACATACAATGGGGATATGACAGCCTCTTCAACAACTGGTGTTGGCAAAACTGGACAGCTACATTCATGAGAATTAAACTGGATTATTGTTTAACCCCATACACAAAAGTAAACTTGAAATGGATCAAAGACCTGAATGTAAGTCATGAAACCATAAAACTCTTAGAAGACAACATAGGCAAAAATCTCCTGAATATAAGCATGAGCGACTTCTTCCTGAATGCATCTCCTTGAGCAAGGGAAACAAAAGCAAAAATGAACTCATGGGACTGACTACATTAAACTAAAAATTTTCTGTATGGCTAAAGACACCATCAACAGAATAAAAAG
The DNA here is from genome assembly GCA_032199065.1 of Smutsia gigantea. NCBI lineage: Eukaryota > Metazoa > Chordata > Mammalia > Pholidota > Manidae > Smutsia > Smutsia gigantea. The sequence continues at coordinate 24,582 of JAVSCE010011223.1, forward strand.
ATGTCCTACAGTATGGGAGAATATATCTGTAAATGACATATCTGACAAGGGATTAACATCCAAAATATATAAAAAACTCACATGCCTCAACACCCAAGAAGCAAATAACTCAATTAAAAAATGGGTATAGGATATGAAGAGACAGTTCTCCATAGAAGAAATTCAGATGGCCAGCAGACACATGAAAGATGCTCCACATCCCTTACCATCAGGGAAATGCAAATTAAAACCACAATGAGATATCACCTCACACCAGTAAGGGTGGCCAGCATCGAAAAGACTAAGAACAACAAATGGTGGCGAGGATGCAGAAAAAGGGGAACTCTCTTACACTGCTGTTGGGAATGTAATCTAGTTCAACCACTGTGGAAAGCAATATGGAGGTTCCTCAAAAAACTAAAAATAAAAATACCATTTGACCTGGGAATCCCCCTCCTTGGAATTTACCCAAAGTATACAACTTCTCATACTCAAAATGCACGCCTATGTTTATTGCAGCACTATTTACAATAGCCAAGATATGTAAGCAACCTAAGTGTCCATCAGTAGACGAATGGATAAAGAAGATTGGTACATATACACAATGGAATACTATTCAGCCATAAAAAACAACAAATCCTGCCATTTGCAAGAACATGGATGGAGCTGGAGGATATTATGCTCAGTGAAATAAGCCAGGAAGAGAAAGACAAGTGCCAAATGATTTCCCTCATTTGTGAAGTATAACAATGAAGCAAAACTGAGGGAATGAAATAGCAGCAGACTCACAGACTCCAAGAAAGAACTAGTGGTTACCAAAAGGGGTGGCTGTACGAGGGCAGGTCAGGAGAGAAGGAGGTAGAGATTGAGGGGTATTTTGTTTAGTACACATGGTGTGGGGGAGTCACAGGGAAAATAGTGGAGCACAGAGAATGCAAACAGTGAATCTGTGGCATCTTACTACACTGATGGACAGTGACTGCATTGGGATATGTGTGGGGACTTGATAATATGGGTAAATATAGTAACCACATTGTTTCTTCATGTGAAACCTTCATAGGAGTGTATATTAATAATATCTTAATAAAAAATTAAAATAAAAAGAAAATAGTTGAAAAAGTCCTCAACAAAATATTAGCAAAATGAATTAAAATATACATCAAAAGGATAATAAATCATGACCGAGCAGGATTTATTCCAGCAATGCCACGATGGTACAATGTTCATAAATTAAGTCACCCACCACATTAACAAAAAAACAGATAAAAACCACATCATTATCTCAATAGATGCTGAAAAAGCATTTAATAAAAATCAACATCCATTCATGATAAAATCTCTCAACAAACTGGGTATAGTGGGTATGTATCTCAACATAATAAAGTCCATATAGAACAAGCCCACAACTAACATCAGACGCAATGGTGAAAAGTGAAAGCTTTTCCTCTAAGATCAGGAACAAGACAGGGATGTTTACTCTCACAGCTTTTATTCAACACAGTACTGGAGGACCTAGCCATGGCAATCAGGCAAGATAAAGGGATAAAAGACATCCAAATTGGTAAGGAAGAGGTTAAACTGTAAATATTTGCAGATGACATAGTATTATACATAGAAAACCTTAAAACTGCACCAAAAATCTATTAGAACTATTGACTGGATTCACCAAAATCTCAGGATACAAAGTTAATACACAGAGATCCAGCGCATTCCTGCATACTAACAATGAATAAGCAGAAAGAGAACTCAGGAAAACAATGCCACTTACAATTGCTTCAAAAAGAATAAAATACCTTGGTTAGGAATAAACCTAACCAAGGAGTTGAAAGAGCTGTACTCTGAAAACTGTAAGATACTCATGTGAATAATTAAAGGAGGCATGAATAAGTGGAAATCTATCCCATGCTAATGGATAGGAAGAATTAACCTTGTCAAAATGGCCAGCCTACCCAAAGAAATTTACAGATTCAGTGCAATCCCTATGAAAATGCCAATGGCATTTTTCATTGAACTAGAACAAATAATCCTAAAATTCATATGGAAACACAAAAAAACCTGAATAGCCAAAGCAATCCTGAGAAAGAACAAAGTTGGGTGTATTACACTCCCTGAATTCAAGCTATACTACAAAGCTACAGTAATCAAAACAGTATGGTGTTGTACAAGAAGAGATCCATAAATCAATAGATCAGAACTTAGAGCTCAGAAATAAACCCATCCATGTATGGTCAATTAATTTATGATAAAGGAGCCATAAATACACAGTGGGGAAAAGACAGTCTCTTCAATAGCTGGTGTTGGGAAATTGGACAGCTACATGAAAAAGAATGAAACTGGATTATTGTCTAACTCCATACAAAAGTAAACTCGAATGGATCAAGACCTCAATATAAGACAAGAAGCCATAAAACTCTTAGAAGAAAACATAGGCAAAAATCTCTAGACTGTAAGCATGAAATTTTTCCCTGTATACAGTTCTTTTGGGCAAGGGAAACACAATAAAAACTGTATAAATGGAACTACATTGAACTAAAAACTTTTTGTACAGCAAATGCCACCATCAGCAGAACAAAAAGGCAGCCTACTGTATGGGAGAATATATTCATAAATGATTTATCCAATAAGGAGTTAACATCCGAATTATATAAAATCAAATAACCAATTAAAAAATAGGTAGAGGACCCGAACAGACATTTCTCCAAAGAAGAAATACAGATGATCAACAGGCACATGGAAAGATACTCCACATTTCTAATCATGGAATTTCAAATCAAAATCACAATGAGATCACCTTACATCAGTCAGAATGGCCATTATCCAAAAGATAAGAAGTAACAAGTGGTGGTGAGGATGTGGAGAAAAGGAAACCCTCCTACACTGTTGGTGAGAATGTCAACTGGTGCAGCCACTGTGGAATGAATTATGGAGGTTCCTGAAAGAACTAAAAATAGAAATACCTTACTACCCAGTAATCCCACTTCTAGGAATTTACCTGAAGAATACAAAATCTCTGATTTGAAAAGATATATGCACCCCTATGTTATTGCCACATTATTTAAAATAGCCAACATATGGTAGCAACCAAAGTGTCCTTTAGTAGATGAATAGATAAAGATGAGCTGGCACATATACACAATGGAGTACATTTCAACCATAGGAAAGAAAGAAATCCTGCCTTTTGCAATAGAATGGATGGACTTGATGATATTATGCTAAGTGAAATAAGGCAGGCAAAGAAAGACAAATATCATATGATTTTACTTATTTGTGGAATACAAAAACAAAACAAAACAAAATGAACAAAGAGCAGTAGATGCATAGACAATGAAAAGTGATTATTATGATGGTTATCATGGGTGAGGGGTTAGGGTGAGGGAGAAAAAGAGGCACAAAAATTCTCAAATATATAAGCTGGTCATGGGGATGGTAGTACAGCATGGAAAATACAGCCAATGACTGTAATATCTTATATTTTGACAGATAGTAACTGCACTAGTGGGGATGAGGATTTAATAATATAGGTAACTGTTGAACCACTGTGTTGTATACTTGAAACCAACTATCAACAATAGTTCAAAAAAAAATTATACCAGGGAATCTGTGTCTTAGGGTTGAAACTCCTTAACCTTAATTAGAAAAGGAAACGGTATAATAATTTTTCATATTTGTAGCACGGTTCCTTGGTTAGAGTAGGTACTTCATATTAATATGAATAATTATTAATATTCTACATATGATGCTCTTGTATTCTTATCTCTTGACCTTCATACATTCTGTTTTGCTGTATAGCTAGTCATCTTTTACTGTGGGTCAGGCACTATTCTAATTGCTCTGCATGTATGAGCTTATCTTATCTTCCCACAACTCTACAGAGTTAGCACTATTTCTCACTCCATACTACAGATGACAAAGCTTAGGCTCAGTGTGGTTTAAAATGTGATCATTTATCTTATAAGGGGCATAACTAAATTTTACCTCAGGTACTCTTACTCTTATGCTTTTAATCACTTCTTTATATGACTTTTCATCCCATTATATGGCAAAATGGAATAAAATGGGTAGATATCAGAATACAGGGGTTTTTTTTGTTTATTTGTTTCTAGTATATGTTTTTTTTATGTGTTTGTTTCCAGTGTACTAGATAGAAAACATAAATAAAACTTAAACCAGGATGTGGCTATGTACAAAAGCAAAGAAAAAGGAATAGAGTTATGTCTTCAAAAAGATGAAAGTCAGAAAACAGACTCCATGAACACTTGACCAGCAGAAGTCCAGCTATCCATGTCAGCTGCAGGTTTCAGAGGAGTTTACTTTGTAAGGATACTCTAGATAAATAAACATTCTAATCCTAGCCAGCATATTTGTTATGGATCAATATTTGTGCATCTGCCACCGTTTCCAGTCAAATGAAATCCTAACCCTGACTGTAATGGCAGTAGGAGGTGGGACCTTTGGGAGTAATTAGGACATTAGGATGGAGCCCTCACAAATAGGGTTAGTGGTCTCATAAAAGAGACCCCAGAGAGCTTCAGTGCCCTCTTTTCACCATGTGAGAGTCAAATGAGAAGAGAGTAGACTGCAGCACAGAAGACAGTTCTCACCAGACCCTGACCATGCTGGCACCCTCACCTAATAAGACTTCTAGGCTCCAGAACTGTGAGTAATAAATTTCTATCACCTGCAAACTACCAGGTCTTTGGTACTTTGTTATAGCAGGATACCAAGACACTATTGGCTGATAATTCTGTTTTAAACTCTAAAGCAAGCTAACTATAGTTACCTAATTAAGAGAAAGCTAAGTTTAAAGATAAACTGTGTGGTAAATGGAGAGCAAGGAAAATAAAAATGATCCTAGGGATAATCAATCTTCCTCCCTAAAGCCAGGCTGACTTTAGATATTAAACCCATTCCTCTTTATCCTGGACCCCAACATGGGCCTGCTAGGACTTTTAGAATACAATGTGGCTGAGGGTCTGTATTAACATAGCAGCAACATAGAAAAGACACCACAGATGAGGAAAATAAATATATTCAAGGAGAACAAAATACCAGAAGAGAGAATTTTCTGGAACTACCTTCCTTACTGAAATCACTGTTACCAGACTTCGGGCCTGTGATATGTTCCTTAGGAGTCTTAGGACTTTGACCTCATTGAAAGAGGACAATTAATTCAGGGATCACTATTAAAATTAGGTTTCGTTCAATTACCATCATTCCATAACAAACCAGTCCAAAAACAACTGATATAAAACCACCATTTTATTATACTCACAAATTCTGTAAAGAATTCAGGCAGAGCTCAGTGGGGCCCGTTTATCTATGCTTCATTATGTTGGTGGGATGACTCAATGGCTGGGGGCTGGAATCATTTGCTAGTGTGCTTACTTATATAACTGGTGGTTGATGCTGGCTGTTAGCAAGGACCTCAGCTGGGCTGAAAGCTGGAACTCCTACTTGTGGCTTTTTCCAAATAACTTCTCTGTGGGCCTGTTCACACCAATGGCAGTGGGGTTCCAAGAAGGAGTCTCAAAAGAGCAAGAGAGAAGTATGCATCATTTATTCATGTGTTCAGGCCATGAGTTGAAACTAGTAAATATAGGTATTTAATTTAATGTCACAGAGCATCACTTTCATGTCCATCATTCTCTGTTGGTTAAAGCAGTCACAGAATGCTGTCCAGGATCAATGAACCAGGTCATAGACCCCAACACTGAGTAGAAAGAATGTCAGGATTACATGGTAAGAAGAGCATTTGCAATGGCAGATATTGTTGTAAGCAATATGGTACAGGTATGTCAGTATAGGAATAAGGAATCAGGCAGTGCATTCTAATATTACAAACTGTGTGGTCGATATATCTCTCCTAGGATAGATAAATCTGCTAATTCTCAGTTCTGTAAAATATTGGCCAAGTTACTAAAAATGATAATCTAACTTAAGCTAGAAAACCATTTCAGCATCACCATTAGCTTTAGTATTTGGCCAGATGTTAGACTATGGCTTAAAAGTTGGCTTCTCTTCATACTCAAAGTGTTATGAATTTGAAGGATGCTCAAGAGTGAATGAGGCAGAGGTGGAGAAACTCCAGGGAGAAACAACAGTCTGTGTAGAACATTGGGGTGAAAGAGGAGCAAGCAGGGAAGAGTCAAGGAAAGAAGGCCAGTGGGAAGGCACACAAAGAGTGAGGGGCTATGCCTAGGGTAGTCAAATTCAGGAAGTTACTCAGGAGCCAGGCAATACAGCCTAGGTTAATGACATGGATTTTTATCCTCAAAGCAGTGGAAAGCTACTAGAATATGGGTATAGAGCGGGTGACACAATTTGGAAACATTTTGGGAAAAAAAGAGATAACAGATCAGAGTGCAAGCAACAGTGTGGAAGCAGTGTACTTATTTTTGGGGTGTTTGTAGTGGTCTAGGTGAGAAATTACAGTAATCTGAACTAGAGCATTGCTGAGGAAGTTAAGGGAGATGGACAGATTTAAAGCTACTTCAGATAAATTAATCCTTTTGGGTTTAAGAGGTCAGAGGGAGTTGCTATATAGATATGGAAATTGGGTTGAATCTTGAGGAATAGATGAATATCAAAATTATGGGTGTGTGTGTGTAAGAAAATCTCAAGTAAAGAAAGCAGCTTATGAAAAGAAATGCACATTGGAATGTGTTAGGGTCATGTTCTGGAGCTAATAAGAAGTGTTTGAGTGTGTTCATATGCCTTAAAAGGCTTTGAACATTGTTCTGAATAGACTAAGACAGGCTGTGAATATTAGCCTAAAAAGTTTCTAATAAAAATTGCATTAAAAGTGCCCAAACATCATATTTTTTTTGTATAATACCATAATTATTAAGATTTGGGCTCTAGAATTAAATGGAACATGCCTTAATTTCCAACTGTTACTTACCATATCTTCAACCTCAGAGAACTTACATAAATCTCCCTAAAAAAAGATATATTTATAATGTGTATATATGTATATACATACACACACACACACACACACACACACACACACACACACACACACATACACTTATATACCCCTTAAATCTGAGCTCTTTTAATCTTTAAAAATAAAGAAAATAATACCTACTGCATAGAATTATTGGGAAGATTAAATGAGATAATGCATAATTAATGCAATATTTGGCATATAGTACATGCTCATAAATGTTAATTATTAACTGTGGTTACTATGAGCATACTTACTACTGTTGCTTGTTATCTTAAACCATTTATTTGGAGAGTTTATAAAAAGTAGCAATAGTAGCTCATTAGTGTCATGAGAGCTGGGTTTTGCAGGAGATGGAGCTTGAAAGAGGCACAGTGTCACGGGCATGGCAGGCACATTGCATCAAAACCATGGCAGGCAGCAGATGATCTATACCTTCTGACTCTACCCCACCATCCCCATCATATGAGCCACACTACTTCAACTTTATTTATTGTCATTTCCCTTCTCTCCCGCAGGTTTTCTCAGTGGACCCAGTAAATTTCATGAACGTTAATTCAATTCCACAAATACTAATTAAATATCCGTTCCCTGGCACCATGGGGAAAGAACTAAAGTATTGATTCTTTAAACAATGATCACATTTATTCAGGTACAAAAGAAACCACTGAAAAACAATAAAATACAGAAGTCTGAGGATAACATTCAGTGGAATACCATGAGGAGAAATGCAATGATTTGAAAATACCAGTATGTCCAGTGAATGGATAGTAGTTTTGTATACCTACCTGAATATTAAGATTCACACAAGGAAACAGAAGATTAATTTAAAAGGAAGGCAGCAGTCATAGAAAATATTTCCTACACTCAACAGGCCCTTAGGTTTCATTGCGGAAGCTAGTTGAGACAGGACCAATGCTGACTCACTCCAGTGCCTTCCGTGAACCCTGAACAACACACCCTGCCAAGAGTGTGGACAAAATTAATGTTGAAGTGTAAAAGAATTTCTTTCCCTGTGTTTGGGGAAATTAATTTGCTGGTGCTGCCTTTGGCAGTCATCTTCCTTCTGGAACACAAGTGACACTCAAGAAAAGAGAGTGCAAATGTCTTTCTTGCCCATAGCTTAATAGTTTCAAAAAACTTTGATGTTTGTCAATATCCCCTCAAATATGTATTAAAACAGTAAAAGTCTTTGGGTGCTGTTAATTTTTTTTTTACTAACTTTTTCTGAGGGCTTTCCAGGTAGTGCAGTACAGACACGATCCCTTCTCCACGAAGATGGCTGCCTCTAGCATCTCACACAGAAAAATGCAATTAAATGAAAATCTAATTTTCAAGTACATCTTGCAGTTTATTTAAAGTGGAGAATAACGCACATTATGAGCTTTCAGACTCCAGGCAGAGCACATTAACGTTGCTTTCCCTTAATAATCCATTTCTGAAACTGGATTTTTATTTTATTTTATTTTTAGAAAGGCTTGGGGATAGGAAGAAGACTGTAACTAATATAACCAGGTTTAGCTCCTCTTTAGAAAATGTGGCAAGACCAGCAGATCCAAAACACGATCTTAGAGAGGACTAATCTTCCCTCACTTTCTGTTCAACGCTTTCACCCTGATAGGATAAGATCTGATTTAAACTCTGGCACTTTAAATCAGTTTTCAATCTTGCATCTAACTCTTCTCCTGGGTTTTAGTGCCATATTGCAATGTTAAAATGTAAAACTCTGCATCTGCCGAGGCATTTGGCTGGAAAAGCAAGTATGTCAATGGCCATCCCTCGCTGCCATCACACATATGGAGTTTCTGTGTTCAGCTCTGCCATCTGGTCATTAGGCCTAGATTCACTCTTCATTGAATAAGGACCATCTACCATATCAGGGCCTCTTCAATATGCTCTTTTTCATGGTGTTACTTTGCATTTCTCTGATGACATTTTCTCTTTCCCATAATCCTTTTTTGCCCTCACAAATATTATACAAAGAGCAACCTTTAATGTCACTTGAGGAAAGAAAAAAGCACATAGGATGGATGTAACTGGAACAAGAGCAGTCACAATTTTGAGTAGTTACAAACACAGCGCTAGGAATTTCAAAATTACAGTGGCTGTAGATTGTACTTTGAAAGTGTACAATATAGCCCATAGACACAAAACAATCCTAACAAAAAAGAACCACTTAACATTACGAAGAGAATGTGGGTTAATTGTCTCTGCCATTTCATTTCCTTTATTTATTAAACTTGGGACTGGATGATATTTTCCTTTCTATCACAAGGAAATGGCCCCAGGGTGGTATACAACTCCTACAATATACACTATTACCACTGAACTATCTCCACTTTAAGGAGATACAAATACCTGACCAGTTTGTTTTGTCCTCAAACATTTCTTCTTGGGAGAAAAAAATGAAGTCCTAGTCTGAAAAAAATTATCAGTAAATACAAAAGTTTAAAAGAAACCCTCATTAACTAGTCAACATGATTCACTGGATAATTACAGATAGAACTGGGCTGGAACATCATTAACTTGATAGTAATAAGATAAGGAGTTTAAAACTTATAGCCAGATTCTGTGAAAAAGAAAATGGCGACTTAGGGGTGGCTTGAAGGAGAATTGAGGCTTATATTTTATATTCTGAAATCTTTCTAACCACCCTCCAATCCCACCCCACTCCAACCACCAACCACCCCACATGTCCCATCAAAATTTAACTAACATGTGTTTCATTTTGCCAGGGATTTGCTGGGATACCTGCATAAACTTTACTGCACGTACAAGTCACATAGGGTTCTTGCTGAAATACAAAATATGGACTGGAACCCAAGAGTATGCATTTCTAACCATTTCTTAGGTGATACCAAAATTGCTAGTCTAAAGAAGATGCTTAAGTTTATCCAAATGTCTTTTGTTCCTGTCCCTTCAATCTCTTACACTGAGAAAGACAATTTCATAGAAGAAGACTTGGAGCCATGTTAATTTAATTTAATAACATCTTCCACATGCCAAGCATGATGCATTGGCTATTTTTCATCATTTAAATCTCACAGAAATTCTGGACAATGATTATTATTTCCCCATTTTTTAGGTGAAAAAAATCAGAGATATTGGCAAAGGTAGGGTTCAATTTCTGCCTGTTCCACATGATGAGCTATTCACTCCAACCTTCCTTGCTGAGTCACAATGCGACAGTAGACCTTTAATATGCCACCCAATTCAGGACTCCTCCCATTTGAGGAGAAACTTCCCTGACTTCTGAAATGTTTGCGCATGTTATTTTGTTATCAATATCTGCAGGCCTGAAATCTAGTATAATACCTATTATAATCGAGACGTGTTTGTTAAAATGAAATAAATGAGCTCACAAAACATAAGATTCACCCATAAAGAGTGAGAAGAGATGGAGTGTAATTGCTTAGAGCAAATGTTCTGGAGTCACAGAGGCTAAGTTTGAATGTTTGCTTTTTCACTTATTGGTTGTGTGCATTGGGCCAAGGTAATTCATTGCCCTGAGCCTCAATTTTCTCATCTGTATGGTATGAAAATGCCATAAATTTCATGGAGTTATTGTGATAATTATATTTAAATCCAAAGTTCTTAGCACCATGCCAGCACACATTACAATAAGGGACAGTTTTATAATTTTTATAAGGGACTAGACATGCTATGGAATAGTGCACTGTGAGGTATAGAAGGACCCAGAGCACTGGTTCACAAACTTGCTGTGCATTGTAACTAACTAGGGAATTTTTAAAACTATTGATGTTGAATCCCACTACTAGAGTTCTGACTTAATTAGTATAGGGAGTGCCCTGAAATCAGTAGGTTTGAAAATTCTCCGGATGAGTCTAATATTTTTAAAGTATGATGCTCATGCTGCATGCCTGATTAATTAGAATTGCTATGGGTGACACCCAGGTATTTGTGTTTTTTAAAGTTCCCTAGATAATTAAATATGGAGCTAAGTTTGAGAACCACTATCTCAGATAAAATCCTCCAGTGGATTTTTCTGCATAGTACAATCATTTTAAGAACAAAACATATTGATGAGGAGGCTCCATCTTACCACAATTTATTTCTAATCACAGGAGTAGGCTCAAGAAGCAGTAGTTTTTAAAGGTTCCTGCAGGTGATTTTTATATACTGGGTTGAGATTCAGTATTCTAGTGGTTCTTACACTTTTGCATGTATCACAACCACCTAAACGGCCAGTTGAAGCAGGTAAATCTGGAATTGCACTTGGGAATTTACATTTCTAAGAAGTTCTCAGATGATAGTGATGCTGATGGTCCCATTAAATAAATAATAAACCATGGCTGCATACAGATGTAAATAAGGAGTTAGATGTGAAAGTTTGATGCGGAACAGCATATTTATATTGTTATAAAGTACCACCTCACAAAAAAACTTATAAACTGCAAAGGGAAGAAACTTCGCTTGAAGAAGCCTGAATGTCACCAGCCTAATGAAGTAATCACAGTGAATATCATCAATCATGGTATAAATAAATCCATATATAGGGTGCCGTAAGAGTTGGCAATTCCACTGTTTTCCTGCTAAAAAGTCAGGACCTGAATCTTATCAAGGGGAAATATCCTAGAAACCTAAATTTAGGAAAATTTTGGAAAATAATTTCAAAACGAATCTTCAAAAACATCAAGATCCTTAAAGTTGAAAAAAAAACCAAAACAAAAAAGGGAGAGACTAACGAACTCTTCCAGTTAGAAGCAAACTAAAGAGATATGACAGTGTGGATAAAATGAGAATTCCTGTGGCCAGGATTCTCACCTGGCCCTGGTTGATTAACTCACTGCACACCTGTGGGCAATACATGGCTGTTGACTCTATATAAAGAGCTCCGCCCAGTGTTCTGTGCATGACATGGTGGTATGGCTGCAAGGCTGCAGGAGAGCAGAGCAGAGGCTAGAGTAGTGGCAGCGCCGAGGACAGAGGCCCAGAGGATGGCTGTGCGGGACAACTGTGCAGAGAGGCCCAGAGGATGGCTGTGCGGGACAGCTGTGAAGAGAGGCCCAGAGGACAGCTGTGCAGACAGAGGAGCCCAGAGGCAGAGACTGACTTGCTGCATGCAGACTCACTCTGAGTGAACAGGATTTTAGTGACTGACCTGCCACCTGGAAATAAAGTTGGGTATAACCCTTTCACCCCAAGAACAGTTTTGCCGTCAATTTCTTTGGTCACATTGAATCCATAGTGAACTTGCCCAGGGCTGAAACCCATTGGCAAGACAGACATCTATGGGGCTTGTGATTCTGAATGGATCATTTTGCCAGAAAGCATATTACTGGGGTAATTGGCAAAATTTAAATGGGGCTGAGGAATAGATGGCAGAAGTGGAAATTTCTGATTTTAAATACTGTATTGAAGGATGTCCTTTTCTATAGGGAATACACACTAAAGTATTTTAGGGGGCTGGGGTATCAGATTGGCAATTTACCATCAAAAGGTTTAGGAAATAAAAATATTTTTTCTTGTACAGTAACTCAGACTTTTCTGTAAGTTGTGATTTTTTTTTAAACAGTAATTATTTTAAAAAAGCTAAACCAATTTTCACTCTGCAGAGGACTTTCTTGGAAACAGGAGTGCCAACCAAGGCTAGAAATGGGTTTGCATCTCAGTAGATAGAAAACAAATTACTCTGAAAAATCTTAATCGAAACTGTTTTATATTGCTTTTCAAAATGCCTCAAGTTAAATTTCTGTAACTCAGGTGTCCTGAAGTAGCTTCCCTTACCCCACACTCAAGTTCAAAAAGTTAATAGCAGGCTTAACTTATTGTGGTATTATTCATGTCTTTCTTATGTTTCTTCACAACATTTTTGTGTCCATAACTAAGCATATTTCTTCTCATTCTCTTTCTCTCTCTTTAGTCTGATATTTTGCCTATTTCCAATATATTTATAATATATTTCTGCCTATATGCCACATGTTATAAGCTTTCTGTGTGATCAGCTTGGTATTTCTATCCCCATCATTCTCTTATCTGGTAAATTCTTTCTGGCTTACTCGCTTTTATCTTGGTCTTGATTTTCACCACTGATAAGTATTTTCTCAAGTAATGAAACTCATTTTTACTATTTTCATTATTTGCTCTATTCATTTTAACCAAGTAATGTTATATCTATTCCTAATCCTATGATTACAGTCATCTATATTCATTCATTCTTCCATTCACTTATTCACTCATTCCACAAACACATATCACAATACTTTTAAAATGATAAAATACTGTGTTGTGTACCATAAAAATATAAATAAGATACAGTATGGTCCTTGACTTCAAACAGCCTTTGGTCTAGTTGTAATTCTCTAATGCAATGCAGGATAAGTGATGCTCTCCACTGCTGGTTGTTCCTTTCTCTATGGCTTCGTGGTAGTGTGCACATGCTCCACAGCAGAGACTACATTTGAGTTGTTCTTGAAATATGATGATGAGCTTGCCAGTTACAGAATGAGAACATATATGCATATTCAGAAAGAATGAATGAGCGTGAGGCACAGATAGTATAGGGCCTCTGGTGTGGTTTGAGTGAAGAGAACACTGGAAGACAGGCAAGTCAGACTTCAAGGCTAGGATTATTAGATAAAGCTCGTCTTAGAGAAAAGCTAAGGTGTTTGGACCTGAATCTATACGAAATGAGACCATAAAATAAGATTTTAAGCTGAGGACTGATGTGATCAAATTTATGTATTAAAAAGACTTCCATGGGGAATGGATTGGAAATGGAAAAAAATGGATCCAGCATATACACGGGGTGACTCTGGCAAGAGTCCTGGAGGGAGAAGATCCAAGCCTACAAAAGGCAGTGACACCGGGAAAGGGAGAGAGGGCTCATTGGAGATGATGGGGAGATCCTCTGGTGATCTGTCTCTGGATCCCCTTCCACTGCCTCTGATCACATCTTGGGTTGCTTTATGGATTCCTTCTGCTTGAGATTTATTTTCAAAGTTGAGTCTAAAGCTCTGAGGACTTGCAAAATATGTGATTGGGAAGGGCAAGTCTAGATGCAAAGAAACAATAGTGAAGCATGAATGCCTCTGAGACCAGAGAAAGAGAAGAAGTGCCTGAACTAGAGGTGTTATGGTAGGGTTGAAGAAAGGCAGAAAGATTCAAAAAGAATTTAGGAGAAACATCGTGATTCATGATTCATTAGATTCGGTGGGAGAGTGATGTACAAATGAATTTCATGATTGAGTTTGGGCTGACAATTCCTATTTCAGTTTCTAGAAATTGTGACAGAAAATAAATGAGAAAGAGTCAAAGGAAGATGAAAGAATTAATTCTATTCTGGACATTTGAATTTTAGCCATCCATGGATATTCAAATGAATACATTCAGGTGGAAAACAGATGTATATGACAGAAGCCAGGAGGATGTCTGTCTAGGAGATTTAGATTTAGAAATCATTATGCTATTAGTGTGTGTTAAAACCACAACACAAGGTGGGATTTTCAAGGAATAATGCATGAAGAGAGAAAGATCAGCTTGAAAACAAAATGTAGAGAGACCCATGTAAGAGCCAAGTGGAAAGGATCAACAAAACAGCCAAAGATGTTACCAGAGACCAGAGAGGGGTGCCAGGAGACAGCCACACTTTTTTTCCTTCTTAACAGTGCTTCCCGCAGCAGCAAGTAATCTTTAAAAAACAGACACTCGATCTGGTTAAACCTCTGCCTGATGCCTCGAAAGGTTTTCCAGGTCCATTGCAGTAAAACCTACTCACTTTCCCAAGCACACAAGGCCCTACATAATCTGGCCCTTGTTTATTTCTCCAGCTTCATCTTATGCCAAGTCTTGCATCCTCTTCCACACACGGCCCCTGAGTCCTTTTTTTGATTCTGCATCCTCAGCACCTGTACCTATAATACACCCTCTGCCAAAGGAGCTCAGTTCCTTTCACTGGGAAGCATCAGCATGGTAGCGCACATTTTTATGTCACCTATTCCTTCCCAGAGAGGACTTCTGGAACTGCCAGATCTAAACTTGTCCACTCCTGTCAACCTGTCCTTCAATACTTCAGTACCTTGTTTGTCTCCTTCATAGAATTTGCCACAGATAGGTGCTAGTTACTAAGTCATCTATTTATGTTGTGTCTTTTCCACCCCCTGGAATATGAGTTCAATGTGGGAAGCACTTGCCCTTCTTTTTCACCTTGGCATTCCCATAACCTAGCATAGTGCTTAGGACTTATGCATATACAGGTACAGGCACGCCTTGTTTGATTGTGCCTCACTTCATTGTACTTCACATACTGCATTTTTTCAAACTGAAGTTTTGTGGCAACTTGCATGGAACAAGTCTGTTGGTGCCATTTTTCCAATAGCATTTGCTCACTTTATGTCTCTGTGTCACGTTTTGGTAATTCCTGCAATATTTTAAACATTTTCATTATGACTTTATTTGTTATGGTGATCAGTGATTATAACTCACTGAAATCTTAGATGATGGTCAGCAATTTTTAGCATACAGTACTTTTAAATTAAGGTATGTACATTGTTTTTTAGATATAATGTTACTGCACATTTAATAGACTATAGTGCGGTGTAAACCTAAGTTTCATAGGCACTGGGAAACCAAAAAAATCATTTGACTTATATTAGTGTGGTATTTGCTTTTTGGGGGTAGTCTGGAAACAAACCCACAGTATGTCAGAGGTATGCCTGCATGTATATATATTTATATATGTATGATGTGTATACACATTCACACACACACTGCATACATATAATTTATATATATATGTATATATGTAGGTATATGTATAGGTATATGTATATGCATAGGTATATAGTTTTCAACAGCATATGTTGGAAGCCTGCCCTTTGGAGATACTGTGATAAACGCAGTGAGGAGCACAGTGAATATATATGATTGAGTCCCTAGAATGAAGAAGGCTACAACCCAAATAGAGGAAATAAAAATATATAGAAAGGATGACATTAAAATCTAAAGAAATGTGGATAATTAAGTAAGCACCAAGGTTCAGAAGGAGTGATGGCTAACAATGGAAAATCAGGAATCTTTGTTACAGCCAGACTTCTTTATTTACTGTATGTGTATTCTTGGACTGACTTTTCTGACTGAATATTAACTTAGGGGTGAGAATAAAGAAGAGAAAGGATTATAAAATAAAATTTTAAAGCAAGCATTTGCTATATTTTTTAAGGAAGTATATATGTTTTGCAGAATTTAAACCTTAACAATTTCCCCTCAGAATCTTATGTGACAGGGAATCAGAAACTGTGGCTATTGGTGGGGTACTAATTGATACTGACCAGTTGAGTGAATTTAGGCATCTTTTCTCCATATACCAAATATCACAAGTCTTATAATAATACCATTAAAACTAACAGATGTGGAAGTAGTTTTAAAAATAATTTATTAACTTGAAAAATCCATTCTATTAATTATTTAATTAGAAATCAACACACATTTATTTGTCACCATGTGAATGCCAAGTTATATAGTAGTTTGAGGAGAAATAGAAGAGACAAAGAGCTTAATCTCAAGGAATTACAGTTCATTCAACACTCAACAAATATTTATTCATTAAACATTCAGCAAATACTTAAAACTTAGTTGGAGATAAGACATATTAATGGAATTACTAGAGAACATGAAAGTACGTAGTGAAGCATATATTTTAAAATCACATTTTAGTTGTTTTAGGAATTCAGAAGAAGGGACAGTCTCTTTGGGCCTGAGTTTTTAAGAGCGCTCCAAGGAACAAGGCCTGAGGTAGAGTTTAAAGAATAATAGAATTTGAATTGCTGAAAGAAAAAGTGGTGCACGTTCTAAATAAAATGAATTTATGAAAGGTTAAAGGTAACATGTATATCACTCCATACATTGCCCCCCATATAGTGAGTATTTAATAACTACTGATCAGTAAAAACAAAGAATGAATGTTGGATCAGTTAATAGAAAACACCAAATGTGAGGCTAAGGAGTTTGAACTTGATGCAAAAGACAATGGAGAAATATATACAATATTGCTTCACCCTAACTTTAAAATGTCTTTGAATGTAAAAGTTGTGGTATATCTTATGTTTCCTGCCTATTACAATAATTATCTATTCTAACAATATCATTTTTGACACACTTCAAACCTATTTCTTTATTTATTCTGGAGTATATCCTTTGGTCTCCCTGAATTTAACTATAAATTAAATTTGAAATCATTTATTTAAAATGCAACCAAATTTCATTTTTTACATAAAAATGATGTCCTATGAAATTATACTGGTATAAACTTCCACAAGTGCATAAGCAAATATGTTTTAAAAGATCCTTCCAATAGGTGAAATTTAACTTTTCTTTCTGTTATTATTAAATTAATTTAAGTGAGTCTAATATCTCAACAATTTTAAAATTATGGCTTTTCAGTGACTGTTCTCATTTGTTAGAAGACCAATTTTCTGCAATATTTTTCTTCAGTATACATCTTCAAAATCCAGTTAACATTTTTCACCTTTATCCCTCTTTTATTATCATTATCTAATACTGTTGTTTTCATTTTTCTACATGGTTGTTCCTACATTTGATTTTGTGACATATGCCATTAATACATGAGTTGAATTTTCAAAACATAATCTCTAAACCAACAGTTTTCTAATTATTTTTTTAGCCAAGAAAGCATTTGTTTGAAGAAAATCGTATGTTTATGTATAAAAAAATAAAACAAGTAAGTGGTGTTGCTTTTTTATATTTGATGTCACGTGCTCAGTGTCCTGCACATGCTCTCTGCAATTTTCACTTCCCACTCTGTCCCTAACACAGCTTCTAGGATTTCTGGGGATTTTCTTGACCATTCATTTGAAAGCCACTATAGATGCAAGTTCTTATCAGTAATGTGCCTTCAATTTTAGTACCTATCATAAGCAAGCGATAATTACTTTTGGTTAAGGAACATAATCTATGTATTTTCATTTTCCCTTGAAATAATAGGCAGAAAATTGAGAAATATGCCCAATCCAAATCCCACCCCCCAACAGACACACACACACACACACATACTTTATGGGCATTTTGTTTAGCCTTGTTCTATGAGATAAACATTAAGATGATGACATGTAGTAAAGATTTTTTATTCAACATATTTGATACCATATTTGGACAAATAATTTAAAAAGTTGAGATAAGCTAGGAATGATGGAAAAGTATTCCTTGCACATTTAACGTATGTACACTGATAATCATTTGCCAATTTCTTAGTGTAGAATCACAGCCTTTTCTTGGACTGTGAGTTTCTGATTAAAATTCTGTCTCTTTCTTTTTTGTTTTTTCAAATGAATCTATTTATAAACAATGGTTACTCATACTAAAAAATGTGCAATATTCAAAATAGTTCCTATAATCTTCCATTTAATTTTGGAATGGTATTTTTTTTTTGGTATGGTTAATGTACAATCACTTGAAAAACATTATGGTTAGTAGACCCCCTATTATCAAGTCCCCCCACATACCCCATTACAGTCACTGTCCATCAGCGTAGTAAGATGCTATAAAATCATTACTTGCCTTCCATGTAAATACTGCCTTTCCCGTTGTCCCCCCCCACTACATAATGTGTACTCATCGTAATGCCCCATTCCCCGCTTATCCCTCCCTTCCCAAACATCCTCCCTAATCCCTTTCCCTTTGGTAATTGTTAGTCCATTCTTGGGTTCTGTGAGTCTGCTGCTGTTTCGTTCCTTCAGTTTTTATCTTTGTTCTTATATTCCACAGATGAGTTAAATCATCTGATACTTGTCTTTCTCTGCCGGGCTTATTACACTGAGCATAATACCCTCTAGCTCCATCCATGTTGTTGCAAATGGTAGGATTTGTTTTCTTCTTATGGTTGAATAATATTCCATTGTGTATATGTACCACCTCTTCTTTATCCACTCATCTACTAATGGACACTTAGGATGCTTCCATTTCTTGGCTATTGTAAATAGTTCTGTGATAAACATAGGGGTACATATGTCTTTTTCAAACTACACTGCTGCCTTCTTAGGGTAAATTCCTAGGAGTGGAATTCCTAGGTCAAATGGTATTTCTATTTTGAGTTTTTTGGGGAACCTCCATACTGCTTTAAAAAACAGTTGAACTAACTTACATTCCCACCAGCAGTGTAGGGGGGCTCCCTTTTCTCCACATCCTCACCAACATTTGTTGTTGTTTGTCGTTTGGATGTTGGCTATCCTCACTGGTGTGAGGTGGTATTTCATTGTGGTTTTAATCTGCATTTCTCTGATGATTAGTGATGTGGAGCATCTTTTCATGTGCCTGTTGGCCAACTGAATTTCTTCTTTGGAGAAATGTCTTTTCATGTCCTTTGCCCATTTCTTAATTGGACTATTTGCTTTTTGTTTGTTGAGGTGCGTGAGTTCTTTATATATTTTGGATGTCAACCCCTTATCAGGTATGTCACTTACGAATATATTCTCCCATACTGTAGGATGTCTTTTTGTTTTACTGATGGTGTCCTTTGCTGTACAGATGCTTTTTAGTTTGATATAGTCCCACTTCTTCATTTTTGCTTTTGTTTCCCTTGCCTGGGGAGATATGTTCATGAAGAACTTGCTCATGTTTATGTCCAAGAAATTTTTGCCTATGTTATTTTCTAAGAGTTTTATGGTTTAATGATTTACTTTAAGGTTTTTGATCCATTTTGAGTTTACTTTTGTGAATTGGGTTAGACAGTAATCCAGTTTCATTCTCTTACATGTAGCTCTCCAGTTTGGCCAACACCAGCTGTTGAAGAGGCTGTCATTTCCCCATTGTACATCCATGCCTACTTTATCATATATTAATTGACATTATATGCTTGGGTTTATATCTGGGCTCTCTATTCTGTTCCACTGGTCTATGGGTCTGTTCTTGTGCCAGTACCAAATTGTTTTGATTACTGTGGCTTTGTAATAGAGCTTGAAGTCAGGGAGCATAATTCCGCCTGCTTTATTCTTCCTTCTCAGGATAGCTTTGGCTATTTGGGGTCTTTTGTCATTCCATATGAATTTTAGAACTATTTTCTCTAGTTCATTGAAGAATGCTGTAGGTATTTGGATGGGGATTGAACTGAATCTGTAGATTGCTTTAGGCAGGATGGCCATTTTGACAATATTAATTCTTTCTAGCCATGAGCACAGGATGAATTTCCATATATTAGTGTCCTCTTTAATTTCTCTTAGGAGTGTCTTGTAGTTGTCAGGGTATAGGTCTTTCTCTTCCTTTGTTAGGTTTATTCCTAGGTATTTTATTCTTTTTGATTCAGTTGTGAATGGAATTGTTTTCCTGATTTCTCTTTCTGCTAGTTCATCATTAGTGTATAGGAAAGCAGCAGACTTCTGTGTATTAATTTTGTATCCTGCAACTTTGCTGAATTCAGATATTAGATCTAGGAGTTTTGGAGTGGATTCTTTAGGGTTTTTTAGGTACAATATCATGTCATCTGCAAACAGGGACAGTCGGATTTCTTCCTTGCCAATCTGGCTGCCTTTTGTTTCTTTGTGTTGTCTGATTGCCATGGCTAGGGCCTCCACAAGCATGTTGAATAGAAGTGGAGAGAGTGGGCATCCCTGTCTTGTTCTCAATCTTAAAGGAAAAGCTTTCAGCTTCTCGCTGTTAAGTATAATGTTGGCTGTGGGTTTGCCATAGATGGCCTTTATTATGTTGAGGTACTTGCCCTCTATACCCATTTTGTTGAGAGTTTTTATCATGAATGGATATTGAATATTGTCAAATGCTTTTTCAGCATCTATGGAGATGATTTTGTGGTTTTTGTCCTTCTTTTTGTTGATGTAGTGGATGATGCTGATGGATTTTCGAATGTTGTACCATCCTTGCATCCCTGGGATGAATGTCACTTGATCATGATGGATGATCATTTGATGTATTTTTGAATTCGGTTTAATATTTTGTTGAGTATTTTTGCATCTATGTTCATCAGGGATATTGGTCTGTAGTTTTCTTTTTTTGTGGAGTCTTTGCCTGGTTTTGGTATTAGAGTGATGTTGGTGTAATTGAATGAGTTTGGGATTATTCCCTCCTCTTCTACTTTTTGGAAAACTTTAAGGAGGATGGGTATTAGGTCTTCACTAAATGTTTGAAAATATTCAGCAGTGAAACTATCTGGGAAAGGACTATTTTTTTTTTTTGGTAGTTTTTTGATTACCAATTCAATTTCTTTGCTGGTACTGGTCTATTCAGATTTTCTGTTTCTTCCTGGGTTAGCCTTCGAAGGTTTGTATTTTTCTAGAAAATTGTCTATTTCTTCTAGGTTATCCAGTTTGTTACCATTTAAATTTTCATAGTATTCTCTTATAATTCTTTGTATTTCTGTGGTGTCCATAGTGATTTTTTCCTTTCTAATTTCTGATTCTTTTTATGTGTGTAGACTACCTTTTTTTCTTGATTAGTCTAGCTAGGGGTTTATCTATTTTGGTTATTTTCTCAAAGAACAAGCTCCTGCTTTCATTGATTCTTTCTATTGTTTTATTCTTCTCAATTTTATTTATTTCTGCTTTAATCTTTATTATGTTCCTCCTTCTACTGACTTTGGGCCTCATTTGTTCTTCCTTTTCTAGTTTCATTAATTTTAAGTTTAGACTGTTCATTTGGGATTGTTCTTCTTTCCTGAGGTAGGCCTGTATTGCAATATATTACCCTCTTAGCATGGCCTTTGATGCATCCCACAGATTTTGTGGTGTTGAATTATTGTTGTCATTTGTCTCCATATATTGCTTTATCTCTGTTTTTATTTGGTCATTGATCCATTGATTATTTAGGAGCATGTTATTAAGCTTCCATGTGTTTGTGGGCTTTTTGTTTTCTTTGTGTAATTTATTTCTAATTTCATACCTTTGTGATCTGAGAAGCTGGTTGGTACAATTTCAATCTTTTTGAATTTACTGGGGTTCTTTTTGTGGCCTCGTAGATGATCTGTTCTTGAAAATATTCCATGTGTACTTGAGAAGAATGGTATCTTGCTGCATTTGGATGGAGTGTTCTGTAGATGTCTGTTAGGTCTATCTGTTCTAATACATTGTTTAGTGCCTCTGTCTCTTTACTTATTTTCTGTCTGGTTGATCTGTCCTTTGGAGTGAGTGGTGTGTTGAAGTCTCCTAAAATGAATGCATTGTATTCTATTTCCCCCTTTAATTCTGTTAGTATTTGTTTCACATATGTAGGTGATCCTGTGTTGGCTGCATAGGTATTTATAATAGTTATATCCTCTTGTTGGACTGACCCTTTTATCATTATGTAATGTCCTTCTTTGTGTCTTGTGACTTTCTTTGTTTTGAAGTCTATTTTGTCTGATACAACTACTGCAACTCCTGCTTTTTTCTCCCTATTAGTTGCAAGAAATATCTTTTCCATCCCTTTACTTTCAGTCTGTGTATGTCTTTGGGTTTGAAGTGAGTCTCTTGTAGGCAGCATATAGATGGATCCTGTTTTTTTATCCATTCAGTAACTCTATGTCTTTTGATTGGTGCATTCAGACCATTTACATTTAGGGTGATTATCAACTGGCATTATAGGCTTTAGATTTGTGGTTACCAAAGGTTCAAGGGAAATTCCCTTACTATCTAATAGTCTAATTTAACTTATTTTGAATACTATTAAAAACTCAGTCTAAAGGTTCTTTTTTTTTTCTCCTCCTTTTTCTTCCTTCACCATTCTTTGTATGTTATGAATCATATTCTGTACTCTTTGTCCTCCCTTGAATGACATCTGTTTAGCCTTAGGAATACTTCCCTCCAAAATGCACTGTAGAGGCGGTTTGTGGGAGGTAAATTCTCTCAACTTTTGCTTATCTGAAAATTGTTTAATCCCTCCTTCAAATTTAAATGATAACCTTGCCGGGGAGGGTATTCTTGGTTTGAGGCCCTTCTGCTTCATTGCATTAAATATATCATGGCACTTTTGGCCTGTAAGGATTCTGTTGTGAAGTCTGATAATAGCCTGATGGGTTTTCCTTTATATGTGATCTTTTTTCTCTCTTCTCTCTTAGCTGCTTTTAAAAGTCTGTCTTTATCCTTGACCTTTGCCATTTTAATTATATGTCTTGATGTTGTCTTCCTTGTGTCCCTTGTGTTGGGAGATCTGTGCACCTCCATGGCTTGAGACACTATCTCCTTCCCCAGATTGGGTAAGTTTTCAGCAATTACCTCCTCAACGACACTTTCTGTCCCTTTTTCTCTCTCTTCTTCTTATGGTACCCCTATAATGCGAATATTGTTCCATTTGGATTGGTCACACAGTTCTCTCAATATTCTTTCATTCTTAGAGATTCTTTTGTCTCTGTGCCTCAGCTTCTTTGTATTCCTCTTCTCTAATTTCTAATCCATTTACTGTCTCTTCTACTACATCTAATCTGCTTTTAAATCCCTCCATTGTATGTTTCATTTCAGATATGGAATTTCGTAATGATTGAATCTCTGACTTAAATTCATTCCCGAGTTCTTGAATATTTTTCTGTACCTCCATGTTTATAATGTTTATTTTGAACCCTCTTTCAGGAAGATTGGTGAGTTTAGTTTCATTTCGCCCTTTTTCTGGGGTTTGTGAAATTTTGGTCTGAACCATGTTCTTTCGATGTTTCATATTTCTGTGTGGTGACCACTAGTGCGCAGAAACTCCAGTCTCTGGAGCTTCTCAGCCCCTAGAGTGAGGTTGGGGGTCATAGGGGAGCAGAGCTGGTGCCTGGAGGAAAGATCTGTTTCCTGATTCCCGTCTGCGGTGCCTGTCTCCAGTGTCAGAGCCAGTTGGCCAAGCACACACATGTAAGCCTCTGTGCTTTGCATCTCTAGGTGTTGTAGGCGGGGCCTCCCTCTGGCTGGCCTGATGTCAGTTCAGTGACTGCCGGTTTGTGACCAGGTGACTGCAGGCCAGTAGGAAGGCTTGGCAGGCTGTGTGTCACAGTGCGGGGCCTCGGAACTGAGTAGGCAGCCAGGGGCATGGAGCACCTGAAGCTCCTCAAAGTTCCCAACCAGCTGGGCAGAGCGCACCCAGACAACCTTGTCCAGCTCTCCCTTCTCCTGTGCAGCAAGCTCCGTGCAAACCCCACCCCTTTAGTAGCCCTCTAGCTGCTAGGAAGCCTATCAGACTGCCCACCCCTCCTCTGACACAGAACACCTGGATGTTGATACCCCCCTCCACAAATGGCTGGAATGTCAGTCTCCCAAGCACTCCGCCCGTCAGAGCTCCCCAACAGCCAGAGCACCACACAATAAAGGCTTCCGCTCACAAAGCACCTCTCCAGGGCTAGGCGCCCGCAGTCCCAAGCTTCCACCACCACCCCCACACACACTCCGTTTCTCTTCCTCCCACCAGTGAGCTTGGGTGGGGGAAAGGCCTGGGTCCCGCCTGATTAGGCTTTCCTATGCTACCCTGTTTCGTGAGGTCTGCTCTGTTCATGAGCTCTGTATGCAGTCTGGTTCAGCCTTCTTTGTTGTTGCTGTTTTAGGGTTAGTTGTATTAATTAACTATATTTTTGTACTATTTGTGGTTTTGGGAGGAGTTCTCCGTGTCATCTCTCATGCCACCATCTTGAATCTCTGTCTCTTTCTTTTTATACATACCACACACATTATTCATTGCTGACAATTCCCAGTGCTAATTAATTTAAAATGGAGAGAAAACTTTACATGGTGACTAAATTCTTTCCTTTTCTTATATAATGTTTCTACCATTATTAGTTGGGCAATATTCCTTTAAAACTTGTAGTTACTAAGTACAACTGGTATACTTAGGACTTAGCACAAACTCAACTGAATATATTATATAATGGGTTAGTAATATAATGGTCACCCAGGGAAAAAATAAGTTTTGGCACTTACTGGTTATGAGCTGTGCTGACACAAGTTGCCTCAACTCCTAACAACCACTGATCTTTTTCTGTCTCCATGATTTTGCCATTTTAAGAATATCTTATAGTTAGAATAATATAGTATACAGCCTTTTCAATAGGCTTTTCCTACTTAGCAATATGAATTTATATTTCTTCCTTATCTTTTCTTGCCTTCTTAAAAGCTCATTTCTTGTTATCACTGCATAATATTCCATTGTACAGATGTACCGCCACTTATTCACCCACTGAAGGGCTTACTTTTTAATCTTAACTTGCAATCAATAGGTTATTCACATTTGAAGATTTACTGCTGTCCAACACTAATACCAAAATATGTTCCCTTAAAAAAAATCTGTATAAGAACCATACATGTCCCCTTCTTTTAAATGTGTTTTGGATATAAAGTACATTTCTGTATTTGAAGCTAATCCCTATCATAAAGTAACAGAAATGCTTGATCCCATACTTTGTCTCTGAGAATAGTGAGGACACAATACATCTCAAAATACAATTGAATCATTTATTCATACAAATAGTGACAGTGGAGTAATTGTTATGTTATTGTTTCTGAGTTAATAGAGATTTATTGGTGAAAAAAATAAACATATTTTCAATACTCAAGTTCAGGAATTTGATTATTATAATGGAGATGATAAAGGTAACAATACCTTATTTTAATTAGGGAAGTATGTTCTTTTCTGTATTCTTATTCTTGCTTTGAATTTATATTATTTTTAAATATGAATTTATGTAAATATATGTAAAGCACATGGTTGAACTTGTTGATCTGTCAATTTTCCTAAACTGACCTCCTTTCAGCTATTTCATTGTTTTATACTTTTCATAGCTATGACAGTTACTGAATTCTTTTAATACTTTCAGCTTCTCATGTCCTTCATTTTTTAAAAGATGTAGATATTTAGATTTCTACTTTTCCAATTTTGTTTTGTGAGGCAAAAATCTTTATCTTACAAATCAGAATTTTTAAAGCTGCCTATATGGTTCTTCTTTGTAAGCTGGCCTTTAAAATCAAAGGAAAGAGAGAAAGAAATATCATTTCCACCCTGAATGTGTGATGACCTCTTTTTTTCTCCCATATCCCAAATCTGACAATTTCTTAGACAGTAGGAAAATTAAAGCTGCTAAGCAACTTTCCTCTCTCTTTGTGTGACTGAGATAGTAAATGTACATGGCACAACTGGCACTAACAACGTATGTGCTCTGCACCCCCTACCAATTCTCCCAACACCAGCCAATCAATAACAGCCCCTGCTGAGAGGGGATGAGAGAAGGATGCCTTTCTTTTTCCCATAAATATTTGAAATTGGCCTAATTATAATGTCCTGTGCTTGGATGCAGTGACAATAGCCTCCCATTTAGACAAGCAGAGGGATACACAGGTGGGAAAATACCTAGTTATGCAGATTAAAAAGAAACATTCCACTGATCTGTGTAACTGCAGAAACCATCATCAGCCTATATTCCAACTGCATAAAATGAGTCCTATTAAAGAAAGGTGATATCAGACAAAAATCAACTGTATAGCCTTTCTGCCATCACATGCACAATTTCCTTCCATTCAGCCTCTTTTCTCTCTCTACCATTCTACTTCTACTTATTTGCATCCCAATTTTCTCCATAGACACTTCCTTGCTGTCCTCTCAACTTTCTCTTCAGTTCCTTCCTTCTACTTCCTTTTCTTCTTCATTTTCTTGCCTTTGTCTTTCCTCTTGCATCTGGGAGCAACATAATCAGGTTTGTGATGTGGGATGATCAGTCATGCAGCATTAAGAAGCATGAGCTTCAAGGGGCTTTTAGCCTGTATGTGTAGAAATTATTAGAAAAATATTGCAGTTTTCTAGGCAACAGATGATAATGGTGGTCATGGGAAAGGTGAAGAGAGGATAGATGTGAGTGGAGTTGTAAAGATAGAACTGACAGCTTCACAATTATAAGGGAAACTAGAGCACATCTCCAGAACACTCAGAGAATCATTTGCACATCATAACTGTGAATTTTTCAACTGCTAATTCGGTCATTGCAATGTGAACTTTAGCAATCTGCCCTTTATATGCATAACAATATCATAAATAAATCAGGGGAAAGCTAATGAGAAAATATATATCAAATAGCCAAGTAAGCTCCATGCAGAAAATCAACAACAGTTTGTAATTCAGTTCAATCATGTGCTGGGTAATTGCATATTATGCAATCCAAAAGTATGTGCACTTTCTATTGTAAAATCAGATTAAGTCCTGAACGTAGGCTCTCTGTGAACTTAGACTTCCACATAGGGACTATGGTGAGTTTGCATGTTGAGATGTGCTGAAATGCACACTTGAAAGGAAAAATAAAATAAAATAAAACACTTCTCTCCCATGACCTCTTGGAAAAATAATACCATTGGGCATTGTGCCCTGGAAAACCACATGGCCCGGTTAATGAAAAGCCAGAAGTTTGGAGAGAATATTGAATTTGAAAGTCTCTGAGAGTGTTCCCCAAATGGGTTGTTAAGTCCCTGTGACAGAGAACATTAGTGCTAGATGATGACAGTCATTCGATTCTAAACACAAACCATATTGCCTGTGATTAAAGGCAGATGCCGGAGGAGGGCATCCAGGGCACAGTGGCCAGAGCTGCATTAGAACTATCCCTTGACAATTTCAAGGCTGTGACCAAAAGTAATAATGATAATCATAATAAAATAAGACAAAATTTGCCTTCTTCTTCATATTGAAAGGCAGATGTTCATGACTTTTCTGAAAGCTTAAAGTCCAAATTACTCCACATTTGGGGAAAGACATGAAAACTCTTCTTTATTTATATATATATATTTCACAGACACAAAGACCACAAAATAAACAAACTGCAAGCCACAGCAAGATAACCATAGCAACCACTTATAGAATATATGTAAGTGAGCATCTGTTTGTCTGTAAATCTTATTGTGTCTGTTTGTCTATGCAGTTTGTTAAACAGAGTTGGGGAAAAGACAGGTGATTAATCTCTTTTTGTCTCTATATTTTAATACAGAAAAATATAACTATTTTTCTATATTGATATATTTTTTCTTTCCCCATAAATACTTGTAGTATTTTTGGTGAAATATCCTTTCTTTCTTTGAAGTTTCATAGTAGCTTCTTTGTATCCCTTATGGAGCTTATCACATTGGATTTATTCAAATACTTTTTAAATATATCTTGCAACTCTTCTGCTGGCCCATAAATCACTTTGGGGGAAAGGCTATATCCAACTATCTGAATGCTTATTTTTCTGTCCAGAATTTTCTCTAAGCTTTGTATATGTTATCCTATTTAATATAACAGTGATATCCAATAGATACACTGTTTCCTCAATCTTACAGTTAAGGCAACTGAGGCGCAGAAAGGTGTACTTGCCCAAAGATATATGGTTCGTACGTAGCAAAGCTGAGATCTGAAACCAATCAATCTGATTTCAAAGTCAATGCATTTTATGAGGGACATGAGGAACAGCAGACAAAGCTTAAGGCCTGCCCAAAGCTTAAGGGAGTCTATTTACACCACACTTCCTTGAAAAAATTAGATACCACAGGGCTTCACCCTCAGTTTAAAGACAAACCTTTCCATCCCTACTCAGCACTCTTACCCAGCAGACTACAAGAGTCTTGCATATGAGAAGATCAAGAGAAATAGCATCCCTAAGAATTCATAACCACAGCTTGGAGTGTTGAGATTCGAGCACAAATTCGTATCTCCAGGGTGTTCCAGATAAGCTCAAGTCACAACTTTCATTTAATGTGGCTGATGGTCAAAACATGCACTTGCCAAAAATAGACAAAAGTGCTTTCTGAAAGAACACATCTTCATCCTAGGCTACAAATAACTACATAAATTAAGAGAAATGAACTTACCACTCTCAAGGAAAAGTACTGTGGGTGAGGATCTGTAGAAACAATAGTCAGAAAAGAATCTACATTTATAATGATCAAACACAGATTACAAACAACTATTTATACTATACTTACATAAATGACATATGAGATTAAAATATCTATAGAAAACAGGAAACTATTAAAAATTTGGAAGACTCCAGGAAATAAAAATAAATAGTTGAAAGATAACCACCCTGATGTATTTAACTGCAGATTAGAGATAAATGAAAGAATTAATTTGAAAGAAAAATATTTATTCTAAGTGGTAAACTTGTTTGCAGAAAGTTGTTTTTAATATATTCTTATCATCTTAATGGTTTTAAGATCTATTATAATAGCTTGTTTTGTTATTAATATTTGTAATTTGCACTTTGTCTCATTCAGTTTAGTTAGATTTCATAAATTTCGTGGATGTTTTTGAAAGAACCAGCTTTGACTTTATTTCCTCTATTGGTTGTCAGTTTCCTCTTGTGTTGATTTCCCTCTATGTTTCTTTTCCTTTCCTTTGGATTTATTGTATTCTGCCCTTTCTACCTTCTTAAAGAGAAAGCTTAGATGATTGACTTTAGAATTTTTTTCCTTTCCAAAAGAAGAATTTAAAACTATAAATATGCCTCTGAGCACTGCTTTAGTTCATCTTTCAAATTTATCACTCAGTTCAAATACCCTTGTGATTTCTTTCTTTGATCCTGTTATTATTACTTACTCATTTCTAAGTAATTGGAGATTTTCTACATATCTTCTTGATACAGATTTTAGTTTAATTCTATGTGGTCAGGAAACCTACATTGCATGACATTTTTTTCTTTCAAATCTACTGACAGGTTTGGGGGTCTAGCCTGTGGTCTATCCTAGTACTGTTCTCTGGACACTTGAAAAGATAATGCATTCTGCACTTCTTTGGTGTGATGTTCTACAAATAATCATGTAAGTAACTTCAGTAGTGTTCGTATCACCTATGTCTTTACTAAATTTTTTTTCCAATCATTCTGCCGAGTGCTGAGATGTTTAAATCTCCAATAATAATTGTGGATTTGCCTATACCCCTTTTAAATTTTCTCAGTTTTTGTTTCATATACACCTATACTGAAATTCTGTTATTGGATATACAGGCATTGGTGTTTGCTATGTCATCCTGTTGAACTGACCCATCGTTATAAAAAACCCCTCTTTGTCTCTAATTCTCTTCATCTTGTTCCCTATTTTATTTGATATTAATATTGCAAACTCCAAATTCATGTCTTCCATTTCACCTCCATTATGTGAGCATTTTTGTGGTAGCTCTTTTAAAATTGTTCCCTGTAAATTCTAGAATTTCTATCATTTTGGATGTGTTTCTATGGCTGATTTTTCTTCTATGGGCCCCTTTTTGTGCTTCCTGGCCTATCAGTAGTTTTCCACTGGATTGATGGATATTGCAAATATTAAGTTTTTGAATGCCTTAATTTTATCACAGTCCTTGACGTGGTATCGCTACTTGTTTTCGAAGACAGTTGAGTTACTTAGGGGTATGTCTGGTTTTTTTGAGGCTTGTTTTTAAGATTTGCTAGGATGAGGATTTGCAACGCCGTTTTTATAACTATTTGTTGACTATACTCTGGGCTAATTTAGCCCTCATCTTAGGAAATAGCTTTTTTAAATTTATTTTTAATTTCAATCACAATTTCTACCTGTTGGGATCTGGGCGTTGCCTTTGAGGTTTTGGGGCAACACAAAGAGCAAAGAAGGCAGTGGGAGTCATCATTGAGGGTGCTCAAAAGAGGCCACTTTATTCTGCATAAAGCTGTACTTATACTGCTAAATCATGGTTACATAAATGTTTTTTGGGGTGGGTTCTTTTTTGTTTTTATTAAGGTATTATTGTTATGCACTCTTATGAAGGTTTCACATGAAAAACAATGTGGTTACTAAACTTACACATATTATTGAGCCCCACCCATTCCCCAGTGTAGTCACTGTCCATCAGCATAGTAGGATGCCACAGATTCACTGTTTGCCTTCTCTGTGCTACGCTGTTTTCCCCATGACCCCCCACACAATGTGTACTAAACATAATACCCCTCAATCCCATCTCCCACCCTCGCCACCCACCCTCCCACACCCCTCCCCTTTGGTAACCACTAGTTCCATCTTGGAGTCTCTGAGTCAGCTGCTATTTTGTTCCTTCAGTTTTGCTGCATTGTTATACTCCAAAAATGAGGGAAATTATTTGGCACTTGTCTTTCTCTGCCTGGCTTATTTCACTGAGCATAATATCCACCAGCTCCATCCATGTTGTTGCAAATGGTATGATTTGTTTCTTTCTTATGGCTGAATAGTATTCCATTTTGTATATGTACCACCTCTTCTTTATCCATTCATCTACTGATGGACACTTAGGTTGCTTCCATATCTTGGCTATTGTAAAAAGTGCTGCAATAAACATAGGGGTGCATATGTCTTTTTGAATCTGAGAAGTTGTATTCTTTGGGTAAATTCCAAGGAGTGGGATTCCTGGGTCAAATGGCATTTCTATTTTTAGTTTTTTGAGGAACCTCCATATTGCTATCCACAAAGGTTGAACTAGCTTACATTCCCACTAGCAGTGTAGGAGGCTTTCCCTTTCTCTGCATCCTCATCAGCATTTGTTGTTCTTAGTCTTTTCGATGCTGGCCATCCTTACTGGTGTGAGGTGATATCTCATTGTGGTTTTAATTTGCATTTCCCTGATGATTAGTGATGTGGAGCATCTTTTCATGTGTCTGTTGGCCATCTGAATTTCTTCTTTGGAGAACTGTCTCTTCATATCCTCTGCCCATTTTTTAATTGGGTTATTTGCTTTTTGTGTTTTGAGGCATGTAAGTTCTTTATATATTTTGGATGTTAACCCCTTGTCAGATATGTCATTTACAAATACATTCTCCCATACTGTAGGATGCCTTTTTGTTCTGTGATGGTATCTTTTGCCGTACAGAAACTTTTTAGTTTGATGTAGTTCCACGAGTTCTTTTTTGTTTTGTTTCCCTTGCTCGAGGAGATGTGTTCAGGAAGAAGTTGCTCATGCTAATATTCAGGAGATTTTTGCCTATGTTGTTTTCTAAGAGTTTTCACAACTTACATTCAGGTCCTTGATCCATTTTGAGTTTACTTTTGTGTATGGGGTTAAACAATAATCCAGTTCCATTCTCTTGCATGTAGCTGTCCAGTTTTGCCAACACCAGCTGTTAAAGAGGCTGTCATTTCCCTATTGTATGTCCATGGCTCCTTTATCATATATTAATTGACCATATATGGTTGCATTTATATCAGGGCTCTCTAGTCTGTCCCATTGGTCTATGGGTCTGATCTTGTGCCAGTACCAAATTGTCTTGAGTACTGTGGCTTTGTAGTAGAGCTTGAAGTTGGGTAGCATTATCCCCCCAGCTTTATTCTTCCTTCTCAGGATTGCTTTATTCGGGGTCTTTTGTGGTTCCATATGAGTTTTAGAATGATTTTCTCTAGGTCTTTGAAGAATGCTGTTGTTATTTTGATAGGAATTGCATTGAATCTGTAGATTGCTTTCAGCAGGATGGCCATTTTGACAATATTAATTATTCCTATCCATGAGCACGGGATGTGTTTCCATTTATTGGTATCTTCTTTAATTTCTCCCATGAGTGTCTTGGAGTTTTCAGAGTATAGGTCGTTCACTTCCTTGGTTAGATCTATTCCTAGGTATTTTATTCTTTTTGATGCAACTGTGAATGGAATTGTTTCCCTGATTTCTCTCTCTGCTAGTTCATTGTTAATGTATAGGAATGCCACTGATTTCTGCGTATTAATTTTGTATCCCACAACTTTTCTGAATTCAGATATCAGATGTAGTAGGTTTGGAGTGGATTCTTCAGGGTTTTTTATGTAGAATATCATGTCATCTGCAAACAAGGACAGTTTAACTTCTTCCTTGCCAATCTCAATGCCTTTTATTTCTTTGTGTTATCTGATTGCCATGGCTAGGACCTCCAGAACTATGCTGAATAGAAGTGGGGAGGGTGGACATCCTTGTCTTGTTCCTGATCTTAAAGGAAAAGCTTTCAGCTTCTCATTGTTAAGTACAATGTTGGCTGTGGGTTTGTCATATATGGCCTTTCTTATGTTGCGTTACTTGCCATCTATACCCATTTTGTTGAGAGTTTTTATCATGAGTGAATGTTGAATTTTGTCAAATGCTTTTTCAGCATGTATGGAGATGATCATGTGTTTTTTGTCCTTCTTTTTGTTGATGTGGTGGATGATGTTAATGGATTTTCGAATATTGAACCATCCTTGCTCCCTGGAATAAATCCTACTTGATCATGATGGATGATCTTGTTACATAAGTGTTTTAAGATGTACATGCATGTGACCTTCATGGCCAGGTGTCTGGTCTTCAAGGTCCTTATCTAGCTCCTTTCTCATGGGTACAACACTCTGTGTTTTCAGATTTCTCAAGGCCAGACTTATCTGGGGTGAAGCAGCGGGCAGCTCTCCTCATAGAAGGTGGGACAGGCTTCCCTACATACCCCAGATGTTTAGATGTTCAATGAGGTTTTTCTGGTAGAAACTAAAATATCCCCAGCACTCTGTGAGCCATTGAAATTGTTCAGCTTAGATCTTTGTTTTGTTTTGTTCTTTTTATTTAGCCAATATCTCATGAGAACCCTTATTCACATCAGATTTCTGAGGCTTCTCTTGGCATACTTCCCTCTTTTCCAAACTCTGAATCAAAGGTTCAAGCCAGATCTAACTTTGACCCCTGACCTTTGTGTATTCCACTCAGTGAGATGGTTAGTACTTTCTTAGGGTTCATCTTCTTGCACAAGTCTTGGAAGTGTCTCCAAGCAGAAAGCCACGGTAATCATCGGGTTCATTTTATTTGTTTGTTTCCTTAAAAAATCAAAGTCCTGTAACTGCCTGATGTCCAGTGTCTGAAGGCAGTGGTTTTGTATATTATAGTCAGCGTTTTAGTTAAGATAGGGCGAAAAATATGGTAGCAGTTTTTTGCATGGCCAGAGCAGAATTTCCTTTTCACTTTTTTAATCTTTGTAATTTACTTAATATACCTGATTTTTTTATCATCTTTCATGCCTGTATCTAACTATACAAAACCTGTCTAAAATAAAAAGTAAATATTAATATACCATCAAATTAATAAGTAAAGATGATTCTTGTAAGACACATTTTGCCTAATGAACATAATAACTATAATTTATTCAATTGTTATACTGTGTGCCAGGCATTGTGCTACTCATTTTTCAGTTGTTACTGGTCTTTTCAGAATTACTTTATCTAGCGCATCTGCCCCTCTCTCTTCATGTATGCATCATCCCTCATAATCATAGAAGCTTATATGACTTCAAGGACAGGATTCACTCATTGTCTTGGTCTCTTCTGTCTTGTGAATTCTCTACCTTCGCGTGTCATCTGTTCATTTTGTTTAGCTTCCGTTGGCTCCAAACAAGCGCTCTGTTTGTCTGTTTTTTGCAGTCTCTCCTAGGACTGAGTGGAAGTGGTGGTAAGTTTTATTTCCTGTGAGTTTTTACTTAGTGATTTTTGAAGATGTCCTACCTTTTGTTCTAGGAGGACAAAATATAAACATAGCCTAAAAAATAAATAGGTCATAATTATTGGTGACTGTCTCATAAAAGGAAAGAATCGAGATGTTCTCATTTAATCCTTTTGATGTTCATAAGCAGTACAGATAGCAGGTAGTGAATAAGAACCTACTAATTGTACAATCCTAACTGACCTTAGTCTTTTCCTAACCAGTTCCCAATTTCCCCATTGTATTCCAAATTCTGTGATATAACAGTAAGAATAATATATGCCAGAGGTGTTCAGAGAAGAAAGGGGTAATAAGGCAATGTAAGATTTAGTGAAAAAGGGTATTTGAGTTCATTCTTAAGAAATTAAGAAGAAGGCTATTCCAGGAGAAGGCAACAGCTCAAAGATTCTCAGATAGGTATAAAAGTAGTGTGATTCATGACAGTGACATTGCCTGAGATTTTATTTTGGAATACCTGAAGATTTAGGATGGGGCCAGATGACAGAGGACTTGCCAAGTCAGGCATGTTTTGGGTTTGATATCAAATAAATTAGATAATCACTCTTACCTTTTAAGAAATGGAATGACAATAAACATTGTGTTTAAAGGAATAGCTTTCTTTTTTGTGTCCCCCTTTGAGGCTGAAAACTCATTTACTTTGTTTTGTGTTTTAATTATTTATGTATTTACTTATTTTGTAATTGATTTTATAATTGTCACAGAGACCCACTTTATTCCACTGTGTGAATGCCCATAAAAATCTGCAGTGTAGGTCAGTGGGGTTTCCTTGATGGAGCTACTGAAGTTACCATGTACAGATGCCTTCCAGCAGCCTTAAAGATTGTTGCCAAGAAAAAGCTCAGCTATCCCCCAATAATAATAGCCACAGGGCAAAGGCAGAAAGGTAAGCTGGAATAGAGAAGGTTTAGTTTTTTTCAGTCTGTTTTATTAGCAAAGCAAAAACTTCTCCTGTGCCAATTCTGAAATGAATTAATTAGTTGAAGACCAATCTTGGGTGAACTTTTCTTTCCTTCCTTCTCTGTCATTTTTTTCTCACAATAGCGCATGTGGTGAGACCCTCAGGGAGCAATAAGACACTTGGATAAGCCAGTTGTAGATTAAATATAGACTCCCTGTGGCAACTCTTATCCCCTGCCTCCCCTCCTGCTTGCAAAAATGCAGAAATGGGATTATTGCCACAGCTGCGCTTCCTAGAAGACTAATCAATGCAGTTATAAGAAGGTCTGAAATGCAGCAAGATTTTCAATGCTAAGGATAAAATTTTTAAAAAGTAGGGAAGAAAACTGTTCTGAAAGTTGTAATGCTGTTAAAGCCAAACACCCTTTAAAGACAGAAAATAAATCTATAAAAATTGGCAATGTCCTATTTTGGGTACATATCAAGCTGGGATTGGCAAAACCTGTCTACAGGAGACTGAAAAATGAAGCTAAATCCCAGAGAACATAGATGTTTTCTTTTTTTTGCCAGAACCTTAATCATTAAAGAAAATCTGGAGTTGGGGCATGGTTACCATTTAAAGTCATGGACACACCACTAGAGATGTCAAATTTACCTTTGCCACCTCTTCTTGAACTTTCTGTAGGGCCCTGACATCACAGACTTTAGGCCAAATCCCAGATCAGCTGAGATGCAAAATCATACAGAGAAGTGTAGAAAATGTAAAGGAAGCTTTGGGGAGAATGCAGTTTAAATCTCTTATATGGTAGGTGTTGGAGTCCTTCCCCCAGGTGTGGTTTTTGTAACCACCCAACTTTAGGGTTTGGTGGTCAGATCCTATTAGCTGACAGAATTTCTCACTCCTTGGCAAGGTGGAGTAAGACCATCCTGGTGTGATGGCAGTGCAAACAAGCCATGAATGTGAGGATATTATGCAGGTGGACAATAAGTTAACCAATTTGCTTTTCTAGTCCATGTCAGTCAGTCAGTATACAGGTATGAGAATCTCGATGTGGCAGACGCTATGCTGAGCAAGGCACACTTGGCCCCCTATTCTTGGATCTTGCCCTATAGTTGAGAATGTAAATTTTATACACATAATTATAGTTGTAATAACTCCAGGCCAAAAGAAGCAGAAGATGCCAAAATCTAAGACTGGCAGAAATCCTGGCCTATTGAGGTGATTGTTAGGCTCCCTGTGTATCCACTTTTCAGAGGGCAGGTGGGTAAGTGTCAGGTGATCTGGGACACATACAAATGGAAAACAGGGAGTGAACTCTGATTAGTGCACCTTCCTGTGTGGAAATTCATGGAATGAGGCACCTGGTACCCTCAACTTCGTGAAGGAGTGATTTGGAAATTTCCTTTCCAGTGGTGTTTTCACACCAAATCTCTGCTTACTAGAAGATAGAGAGGAAGTAATTTGGGTTCCTCAGAGCTCACTCCCAAAACAATTTTTCCCCCTTTGTATAATTTATTTTGATGTTGCCAAGTGAAACCATTTCTGTATTGCTATGATTAGGGTACACTGATAAAAATTTGCTGCATTTATTTTGGCAGAACTTTTTTAGTGAATTTAGGATCCCACTAGTTTTAATAGAAATATATGTATTCAGGTTTTATTTTTAATTTAATGAAGGACATTAATTAGACATAAAATGCTTTATACATTTAGTAAAAGACATTAATGGGGAGGAAGAGATTCATTATGGCACTGTTCTGCACCCAAAGGATACCATGTGAAGGTCATTCTCTGGGTGACTAAACAAGGGGAACACTAACTTTAATGGTCATACTAAAATAACACAAGGGTGGAATATTGAATAGAGTATCCTTAGAAGATAAATTGTTTAAGTTCTCACTTGGTGTTTAGAAAATGCTGGTTTACTTTTTCTCTCTTCTCTTGATTAGGACAGGGACATTTTACCCTTTCAGATAGCCTAGCCTTTCTAACATGAATTCACCCAGACAATGAATCCAGACACAATGTGAATTAAAGTGATCCTGTTGGACATTTTAGATAAAATTTGAGAGCCCTGCTAAGAAATTTGAATTTGCGTTTATTTGTTGGTTGGTTCGTTTATAATATACCAATGTCAAAATTGGAAGAGCCAGACACTCATTACTAAATTAGAGAAACCTTCTGAATTCCAGTTTGTGGATTAAATAGACTGGGCTACCACATATAAATAAAATAAAACTTATCCCCAAATGCTTTGCTTTCTATTGTAAAACACTGTGTTTTCTGGGTCAAATCAATCTCCAATGTGCATTAGTATAATATTGCTAAGTGTAAGTCACTCTAAAGACATGAGAAGCATTTGAAGCATAGATAATTCTAGCCTATAGACATGAGAAACATGACCAAAGGAAAAATAAGGTGTTAACTTAAAGTCCACTTACATCAGGTTCTCCAGCTCTCAAAAAGATTGTCTATATATATGTATCACAAGGAGCAGTAACATTACAAAGAGTCTGCATAGTAGACAAGGCAGCTCCTCTAAACTCAATGCTCACTTAATGAGATATAGCAAACAGGAAATATTATTTTTTCCTTTAATGCACCTAGGTTGAAAAGAGTCCCTGAGAATTCTTAGAATTTTTACCATTACAGGTTCACATATAGTTTTTGAGAAAATTGGAGGGCAGAAAATGGGCTACCCCTCAAAATATCTGCTCTTTTCCAAAATATAAAATAGATTATTGAAACAAAATTCACATATCAAAATATTTGCCCTTTTAAAGTATGTGATTCAGTGATTTCTAATATATTTTCAGCATTGTATAACCATCACCATTATCTAACTTTCAAACACTTTTACCATCTCAGAAAAGAAAACTCATATCCACTGTCAGTCACTTCTTATTACCTCTTGTCCCTACCCCCTACAACTACCAATCAATCATCCCTTTTAATGGCTGAAGAATATTTAACTGCAGGCACATACCACATATTTTTTATCCTTTCACTTGTTGATGGCCATTTGGGTTGTTTTCATTTTGGGGCTATCATAAATAATATGGCTACAAAAATTTTTGTAAAGTTATTGTGTGGACATTTGTTTTTATTTCCTTGGATGTATACTTATAAGTGGAACTTCAAGGACATATGGAAACTCTATGTTTAACTCTTTGGGGAAATGCCACCATATTTTCCAAAGAGGCTGTACCATTTTGCATTCCAATTAACCATGTGTAAATGCTTTCATTTCCCCCATAACTTGTCAAACTCTTTACATCTTAATTTGTCAAAAGTATTTGCCTTCCATCTCAAAGGAAAATATTTTCTTCAGTCTGTACCTCGGATTTCATCATTCAACACCATGCTTTCCAATAATTCCAAAATGTCTACCTTTGCTTTTTCTTCAGGCTCTCCTACAATTCTTCTTCC
Source organism: Smutsia gigantea (assembly GCA_032199065.1). Classification (NCBI taxonomy): domain Eukaryota; kingdom Metazoa; phylum Chordata; class Mammalia; order Pholidota; family Manidae; genus Smutsia; species Smutsia gigantea. Next base: position 63,167 of record JAVSCE010011223.1, read on the forward strand.
TTGCTATTGACCTACAAATATGCTAAAGTGGGAAGAAGAGAGAGAGAGAAAAGCCTGACCTTTCCCTCAGACTCTCTGGCCTGAAGATTAGACAGGTGCTTGTTAGATTCAGTAAACTACATTACACCTAGGCCATTTCATAATATAAAAGTTGGTAAAAAAATTTATCAAAATCACCATCTTTTCTATAGCCAATACTCCAGTTATTAAATCCTAAGAATCTACCTCAGAAATGTCTCTATCCCTTTCTCTCTACCCCCAATGTTTCTTTCCTAGTTGAAACCATTATTTTTCTCTCCCTGGACTTTTCTTATTCACTTGACTGTTTCTCTACCAGTAGAGGTTCAGTCTCTCCCATCGCTTTTTTTTTTATTATTGAAGTATAGTTGATATATAATCTTATACTGGTTTCAAGTATACAACACTGGTTCAACAGTTACCCATATTATTAAATCCTCACCCCCGCTAGTGTGGTTATTCTCTGTCAACATAGGAAGATGTTACAGAATCACTGGCTATATTCTCTATGTTGTACCACTATCCCTGTGAATCAACTTGTATTATGATCGAGAATTTTTGTGCCCCTTTATCTCCCTCCCCCCACCCACCTCAAACTCTCCCCCATGTTAACCACTAGTCACTTCTCTGAGTCTAATGCTATATTGTTCATTTTGTTTGGTTTATTTTCATATTTCACAAATAAGTGAAATCATATGGTATTTGTCTTTCTCTGCCTATTTCATTTAGCCTAATAACCTCTAGGTCCATCCATGTTGCTGCAAATGGCAGGATTTCCTTCTTCCTTATGGCTGTAAAATATTCCATTGTGTGTAGGTACCTCCTCTTCTTTATCCATTCATCTATTGAAGGACACTTTGGTTGCTTCCTTATCATGGATATTGTAAATAACATAACAATAACATAGGGGTACATATATCTTTTTGAATCAGGGGTTTTATATTCTTTGGATAAATTCCTAGAAGTGGGATTACTGGGTTTGTGGTTTTTCTATTTTTAGTTTTTTGAGGAACCTCCATATTGCTTTCCATAGTGGCTGCACCAATTTACATTCTAACAGTGTGGGAGGGTTCCCATTTGTCTACATCCTTTCTAACACTTGCAATTTCTTGTCTTTTGGACATTGACCATGCTGATTGGTACGAGGTGATATCTCATTGTGGTTTTGATTTGAAATTCCATGATGATTAGTGATGTGGAGCATCTGTATTTCTTCTTTGGAGAAATATCTGTTCAGATCCTCTGCCCATTTTTAATTGGGTTATTTGTATTTTTGACATTGAGTCATATGAGTTCTTTATATATTTGGGATGTTAACCCCTGGTTGGATAAAACATTTATGAATATATTCTCCCATACTGTAGGATGACTTTTCATTCTGTTGATGCGGTCCTTTGCTGTACAGAAGCTTTTTAGTTCAATGTACTCCCACTTATTCAGTTTTTATTTTGTTTCCCTTGCCTAAGGAGATGGGTCCAGGAAAAAACTGCTCATACTTATATTCAGGAGATTTTGCCTATGTTTTCTTCTAAGTTTTATGGTTTCACATCTTACATTTAGGTCTTTGATCCATTTCAAATTTTATTTTTGTATGGAGTTAGACAATAATCCAGTCTCATTCTTTTGCATGTAGCTATCTAGTCTTCCTAACACTAGTTATTAAAGAGACTGTCTTTTCCCCATTGTATATTCATCACATATTAATTGACAATATATGTGTGGGTTTATTTCTGGCTCTCTGTTCTGTTCCGTTGATCTATGAGTCTGTTCTTGTGCCAGTACCATATTATTTTGATTATTGTAGCTTTTTAGTATAGCTTGAAGTCAGGGAGCATAATCCCCTGAGCTTTGTTCTTCTTTCTCAGGATTGCTTTGGTTATTCAGGGGCTTATGTGTTTCCACATGAATTTTAGGATCATTTGCTCTAGTTCATTGAAAAAAGTCATTGATTGGTATTTTGACAGGGATTGCATTGAATCTGTAAATTTCTTTGGGCGAGCTGGCCATTTTGACAATATTAATTCTTCCTATCCATGAATATGGGATAGATTTCAATTTATTCGTGTCTTCTTTAATTTCTAGTTGTTCTTCCATATTACTTAGATTTACATTCCTGAAACAATTTATTTCTTGTTACAAGCAGAAAGATATCATAACTCCCTACCATAGAATACAAAGTCACCACCACATGACTTTTCTAACAACTCCAACACCCCATGAATCAACTTCATGGAAATTATCATTAATCACAAAACGTTCTTTCGTATGCTGTCTCTCTGATTTTATAGTATCTCAACACAGCTTTTCTACCCCCCTGCAATCTTCTCAACACTATCTCCATTCTTCTCCTGGTAAATCCCTACTAATGAAATGTTTTCTCTTCTGTCAGTCTTTCCCTGTATCTCAATACAAATTAGATGTACTGTTCTCTGAGTCACCAAGGCACTGTGGTCATTTCTCCCTATAGCTCACAAAACATTATATTGCAATTCACTTTGGCTTACCATTTGTTGGATTTCTTTTATTTGTATACGTGTCTTCTCCACTGCTCAAGTTATCAAGGCAAACAACCATGTTTAATATTTTTGAATCCCCAACATATAACCCAGTATTTGGCATTTACTCTATTAGTCAGGTTCAACCAGAGAAACATAAAAAGAAGGATAAATAAGTACATAGATAGACAGTTATTCATTGATTACAGGCAATTGGCTCACATTATGGGATGGAGAGTTGCTAGCCAGTCTTCAGAAGGTTATCCTTATGTTTTATATTGGAGCCCAAAGTCCAAAGGACAGACAGTTGAGAATGGATATGAGCAGCCTGAAATCTTATGAAGATAAGCTGAAACTCGAGGATGGACTGAAACCTATGTTACTCGTGGTAACTGGAACATTAATGATAAGGTACCTTGAAGAAATCAGGGTTCTTAGTCATGGGGCTGAACACGAACATACCCAACCTGGAAGTCAGAGAAAATAATCCAGGGAGAATTCAGAGCAAGTCTGTTTTAGTATCTATCACTATAAAACAATATTACTATAGACTTTGTGGCTTTAAGGAACACACATATGTTATCTCCTTGTTTCTGTGATTTGGGCATCTTGAATTGATTTACCAGATTCCTCTGTTTCAGAATCTCACAAAGATACTATCCAGGTACTGGCTAGGTCTATGGTCTTATCTGAGGCTTAACTATGAATCTTCTTCTCCACTAATATAATTGTTGAATGAATTTAACTTCTTTTTGTAAGATTGAGAGCTTCAGTTTCTTGGTGACTGTCAATCAGAGGCTACTTTCAACCCCTGGACAGTGCCCTTAGTTCCTTTCCATGTGGGCCACAAGCATCGACAATTGCTTCATTGAGCCAGTAAGAGAGAAAGAGAGAGAGAGAACTATAATTTTAATATAACCATGTAATCACACACATATATCATGTACTTCCTACCCATTTTGTTATATTTCATTTGTTAGAAGAAAGTCAGCGGTCTTATCCACACTAAAGGGAAAAGATCACACAAGGGCTTGAGATCCAGGAGATGAGAAACATCAAGATATGAGAAACTGTTTTCTGCAGTGCACCTTTGGTCCCCGATGACCCAGGCCCCCAGCACACGCAGTGCACTGATACTCTACTGAAGTCTCTAAGAGTTACATCCAATTACAACATCTGCTCATAGTCTAGAATCTCATCATCTGAATTAGGTCCAACAGAGAATAAAACCATTTGAATGTAGTACCTGGCATACAGTGATGTTTAAGCCTGGCTTAATATTGGGTTGGACCTATTTTGTGAATCAAATGTGGAATCATCTAAATTTCCTTTATGAGGTCCAACTTAAGGGTGACAATATTTCATCTAGTTAGGTTTGAGTTTCCACAAAATGGGACCTTTCTATTTAACATTCATATCTCTAGTAATTTACTCAATGACTTCCAGGTAGTAGTGATTTATAGGTAATGTTGATCAACTAATGACCAGACTTAGCCGATTTTCTGATCGTAGTCAAAAGACTGAGTTGACTTGAAATTATAGCTGCACTTCATCAGTCTATTTTCACTTAATATTCTGTTATATTTTTCTTGCTTGATTGATGTCTGCTATTTACTGAGTTTCTCCTCTGAAATTCAAATTCCAACCAAGGCTTAAATGATGAGAAAACATCATGCTCAGTTGATCCCTCAGAAGGGTTATTAAATTCTATATTTTGAAATGTATTTTTCTCTAAAATTTTGTGCCTTTTGCTAAAGGATGGTATCAAATCAGTGTGACTTTATGAGAACTATCATTTCCAAGGTCTGAGATGTCTTATCCTGATTAGTTTACAAGTCAGGCCAGTTAAGTCAGGGTCTAGAGAGTAAGTATCACATATAGGCATGACTTGCAATTCTTCACTTCATTAATCATTTATTAATCCAAAATATAGTTATTGAATGCTAACTCTGAGCCAAGGTTTGTGCTAAGTACTAGAGATATGGTAATAAATAGATCAGAGTTCTTCCCTCATGGAGCTAAGAACTCCACAAGATATGCAGGATCTTGGAGGTCATTGTAAGGGGTTTGACCTAAGGCAAAGAGAAGTTATCTTAAGTTATTAAGCATAAGATTTGCCTTGTATAATTAACATTTAAAAATCACTATTTCCCACATAGAGACAGTTAGAAGGGCATAAGTAAAAGGATAGAGACCATTGAGGAAGCTGCTGTCCATCAGCTAGAGTTATAGAGACTTAGTGAAAAAAGAATAGTTTTCATTTTTTTATGTATAGGGCTTGCTGATGGGTTAATGAATGAGAACATAAAAAGAGGAGAGAAATTAGAGATCATATTTAGATTTCTGGCTATGGTAACTGACTGATAGCCTTTTTACTCTTTTGAGAAAGACTAGTGGGATGAATAGTTGGTAAAGTGTTAAGTCCTGGGAAGAGAATTAAGAATTCCAGTTAAGTTCAAGAATCATATAAGAAATGCAAAGGGAGATGTTTAAAAAGGCACCGCTATATGCAAAGTTAGATTGGATATTATAGGAAAAAATTAGGCTGCACATATACATTCAGAAGTCACCAGCATACAGATAGTATTAAATATTATAATGGATAAGATTTCTTTGAATTACCTTCCCTTACAGCAATGCTTCCTATATAAAATGATAAAATCTGAAAAGCATGTTGTGGCAAATTTGAGTAAATTGAGGTTATATGGACTTAGTAAAATACTAGTTAGTAAAAATACATTTGCTTTGCAGTATGTAATTATGGTAAGAAACAGATTTGAGAAACAGGCATTGAGGTGGAGATTTGAATGCAGGAGATCTATTGAGGCATATCCTTAGGATCAATAAAGGAGTTAGAGAATCAGCATTGGGCAGAAGAAGTTAAAGAAGAAGTGTTGTGGTCTAATAGAGGCTTCTACCGATCCTACCTACAGAGAGTTCTGGAGCTGGAGTAGCCCTTTAGAGCTTTCCCAAATTGTGGCAAGATAGATATTTGTACCCCGACATCAACTAGTTATTGGATACAGATATAATCTTGGACAAGGGGGCTCCCTTTGGAAGCAGACAATTTTTAAGGAGGGACTCAGGTAAGAGCCATCATCATGCCTGACAAGAAAATCAGAATCTGGGCAGGGGCCGAGCCAGGGTAGTTCTAAGGGGAGAAACAATACTTCCACTAAAATAAAAATAATCTAAATACACAGTATAAGGAAAAATATTAAATATTGAATTTGTATAAGATTTCCATATAAAATGTTTTCACATTTTTAATGAGAAGTGTGAGTGTGCGTCTGTGAACATAACTTTGTTTTAGGTTATATACTTAGTAATTGTTACATGCAATTGCTCTTTAATGATGATCTCTTCACATTATTCACCTTCTCAACACCTCTGACGTGAAGCTTTGTACAACTAGTGATGAAAATGTCACATTTTTTATAACTACAGAAAAATTTTCAGGAGTTGAAATGGTGTTTATATATTGTAAAATAGTACTTTTCCCATTGACAAATGCAGTGTTGACTTTTGTTATGAAAATATGAATTGATTCCAAATCTGACTGAATGTTTGCCATGAAAACAATTTAAAATAATGGTGAAGCTTTGAATTGCAAAATGTGCATCTGCAATTGGTTCGGTCATCTCTGAAAGAGCAGTGGGGTGGTTGCTGCTGAACTTGGTACCACATCTTTTGTTGTGCCCAATACTCAGTTAATCACAAAGCTCAACACCTGAAGAACAGTGGGACACATATTCTGAGCCTGACCTCATTTGAATCACCTTCTCAGAAGCCCTAAATAAGGCTGCTCAGTGCAAGAGAAGGCAAGTCTGTATGACCCTATGCCTTGAACAAGCACTTGAGGGGTAAAGGGATTGCTGTCTCATGATATGGTTAAAAAGTCACTTAGAACTGAAAACAATGTAATTTACTATCCCTCTATTAAAAAACACTGAGACAAAACATTAAAAGAAAAACTTAGCAAAAAAAGTGGATTCTCATTACTTTCAGTTCTATAAAGTCTTTAAAAACAGTTAGTGAATACTGAATTGTTCCTAAGAGAAATACGGTGTTAGGCTCCCGAAAGCCTTGGATCACTCATGTAACCTTACTCAGAAGGTTAAGTAATTTCTGTTTAAAGACATCATAATTAATATATCTGTATATATATTTGACTCGTTAACATTGAACTCACAGCACACAGCACTATACCTCATGCCTGGACAATGGTTCTGTAACACATGTATTTTCTCCATATGGCACATCACATCTTATTGCACTTGGGAATACTAGAATGCACTTCAATATCACTTTGGGGCCATTTTAAAGGGCAAAATCACCAATAGAAAGCACAAAAATTTTTTAAAGTGGCACAAAAAAGACTCATTTACAATAGGAGAGCAGAAACAAGAAGGCAGAGTGCCACCTTGTTCAACCTGGCCTAAGAATATGTCCAAATGAGCAAATCAAACTTGTCACTCTGCACATATCCACAGATGACGATGAAAGCACAAGTATTGACTTGGGACTTACAAATACATTTTAGCTAGAAAGCAAATTCACAAATATTGATGTGTGAATAATGGTTACTGTACTTACTCCTGGAAAACAAACCTGCAAACTAAAATAGCTTCTCATCCAGGCTTTCTTGAAGACACACATCACTGGGCCCTCCATTCAAAGCTACTGTGTCATAATCTCTGCCCAATCCGAGCCAGTTCACCTTGCAAAACCACCTTCAAAATCTCCCATCAAGGTTTTATTGTTTCTTCCCCCTAATTTTTCACTTCTGTGACACTAAGTTTGTGATTTCCCTTATTGCAGTAAATCGAATAAACATGGGTTTATTTGAACTGTTTATTTCTTTCTGATGATCTTTTGGGGAGCCTAAAGCCAGCACCATTTTCCATGCACCAGTGTTCTAATAATATATAGTCATAGCGAGTTTTTCTGCAGTAGGTAGGACTAGGAACCTCTAACAGCATCTTCAAAATTATTTAAATCTAATTTCAATGGAAAACTGATATTTATGTCCTTCTCTCTCTTCTCTCTTGTCTCTTCACACTCTCTCTGAACATTCAGAAAGAAGCTATTGGCTTCCTCATTTTCTTCTTTCTCTTTTGGTTTAAAGAAAGAGACAATTAAAAGTACCTGTGGTGGAAAATTGAAATAGTGCTGAGCAATGAAGGCAATGTGCTTAATTGCCGTGAGATGGCAGATAAATGGTAAAGGATTCTTGTGTCAGTTTGAAGACATCAGCGCTCATATTTCTCACGTGATATGGACTGTGACCTGATCTCACACTTATTCGATTAAGCCAAGAAGTAAAATTCTAAAATGTGTTTTTTTCTTTTCACATCTGCTAAATCAGCAAGACTTTTTGATTTAGTGCAATAATTAGGACTAGCAACAGTCCAAATACCAAGAGTAGAGTAAAAGAGGGTGATCAAAAAATCCTATATATAATTTTTTTGATGAGACTATGAATCAAAACTAGAGAGCAAAAGCTCTAGACCTATTCCTGCACGAACACTAGGCAAGTCACTTGCATTCCTGAGACCATGGTTCCTATTTCCACACCGTAAAGAAATAGGATTGGGTATCACTGAGGTTTCCTCTACCTCAGACTTTCTGTGATTCCTATCAACAGATTCTACATCTCTCCATGGATCCTTAAAGATTGGTTTTTATGCATATTCATCTTCCAGAGAAAGGGCTGAGTCTGCTACAGCTTGTCTGCTCGCATTGTAGGACTGTGGGAACTTGGAAATCTGTCAAGTGTAGGTGTTGATAATTAATCACTATCAATGAAGAACACTGCCATGTTTCCAAAATAATTTGATAATTTTAAGTCTCATGAGTTTTAGGATAAAAAAAATGTTGCAATATATGTAAGCTCAGTAGAATCTCAAGAGAATGTCTGCTTTTCTCTGCCCTTTTCTTATTTTACAAATGAAGAAATGAAGGCCAAGAGAAGGCAGCCCTGGGGCTAGTTGTCATTATTAACATTACTATCACACACCCACACACACAAAAATGGCTTTTAGGAAGGAAAATCACTTCAAAAGCTAAACATGTGATAATCACCTAGTTGGTCTGGTTTTAAGTCTAAGGAGAAAGTGAACAAGATTTCTAATTAAAGGTAACTAATATATTTTATTTCGGAGTATTACTTTTTGGACAAACAGACTAACTGAGAGTGTAACCCCTGGGGTTGAGGACATGTGCATCTTCAATTCTCTACTGCTTGAGAAGGCTATAAATGGAGAACTAGTCACTAGCCTTGAAGAAGGAGAGAAAAAGCAAATCTTAGACACCATGCCCAAAGCCAGGGCTCATGCCCACCCTTTCTCAAAGGCTCCTTGTGTTCTTGGCCAGATTTGGGGGCTTGACATCTGATCTCTGTGGGATCCTTACACTCAAATATAAAAGATCTCTGTTTTCTGGTTGACACATTTTTGGTCTAAGAGCAATTTTTCTGCTCTAAATGCAACTCTCCCTTTGGGACTAAAGTTCTCAATAAAAGATTCTATTAACTTGCAACTGTGCCAAATTTGTGAGTGTTTAGTGCCAGTTTAAACAAACAATTAGAGAAAATCAAAGGAAAATGCCACCCAAAAAAGAGATTCCTGCTTTCAGTGCCAATAGAGCACCTAAAATAGATATGGACAGGTAAATGCCAGATACAAGTTACAAATATTCAGCTTTAAGGGCCCCTGGTGTTCAGTTAAATTATGTCATGCAGTGAAATACAATCACTTTCCATGAACAGAACTGTGTATCATCAAAGCTTGATCACTACTTTCAGGGTTAGACCTGGAAGAGGAACCTTTACCCTCTGGGCACTAACCTGCAACATTAACTTTCTCAAACAGTGGAGTCTAGTTTAACCAATTACCAAGTAGGTTTCCCCTCTTTATGTCTTCTATCTGTGTCCTGCATTCTGAGACAAACATAAGTTTATTTAGCTAAATTACTCTGGATTCTTAACAGCTATTGGTGTGTTCACATTTTTTGCTTTTTTGTTTTGTTTTGTTTTGTTTCATCTTTTCCATTTATTCTATGGTTATTTGCATCCCACTTCCCCATTAGACAATCACAGGGAAGCTGGAGAGATCCCATCTGTGCATTTCAGGGGGCAAAATCAAACAGCTTTGGGACAGGTGGAGCAGGCAGCAGGAAGGTGACCCCAGGCACACAGCAGGTGGGGTGAGCGGCGCAGGAAATCAGCAGGCAGCAGGCAGCAAATCAAACAGTGGTTAGCAGGTAAGAAGGGTGACAGGAGGGCAGACCAGGCATATGACCAATGGGGAGGGCAGAACAGAAGGCAATTAGCCAAGGGGAGAGGGCAGATGGAGGGCATCTGACAACAATTATCAGGGGAAACGGTAGCAGGAGGGTAATAATAGGAGGCCATTCTAAGAGGCGAGAGGACATTAGGCAACTGACATGCAACAGCCGTGAAAACACCGGGCATGCCTTACCTGAGAAAGAGCATTGTCCAAAGAACCTTACTAGCATTGGAGCAAGACAAACCAGTTACTGGGGTTGTAGGCAATCAAGACATGTGACTCGAAGAACTCATAGCCTCTTGGCTCTAGATGCCTGATACAAGTCTCCACCTCAGACAATATTTGCAACTGCATGCATTGATCTGTTCTCTGAGAGACCTCAGAAAACTGTTGTCACAAGAACAGAGGAAGTGGAAGCAGTTGTAGAACAGACCATTAACTTACCAGGTGAAATTTTAAAGAAAGGGGAACAGAGCAATCCCATCTTCTGGGCATTTTCCACTGGTTAGGCTCTGTCAGGCACTATATACATATCTTACGCAATCCTACAGCAACACTTGCATGTTACTATTACTATGTTTTATTTTGTTTTGTTTTATTTTGGTATTGTTAATCTACAATTACATGAGCAACATTATGGTTACTAGACTCCCCATATCCTCAAGTCCCCCCATATACCCCATTACAGTCACTGTCCATCAGCGTAGTGAGATGCCATAGAATCACTACTTGTCTTCTCTGAGTTGTACAGCCCTCCCCGTGCCCCCCAACATTACGTCTGCTAATCGTAATGCCCCTTTAACCCACTTTTTCCTCCCTTCCCATCCATCCTCCCCAGTCCCTTTCCCTTTGGTATCTGTTAGTCCATTCTTGGGTTCTGTGAGTCAGCTGCTGTTTTGTTCCTTCAGTTTTTTTTCATTGTTCTTATACTCCACAGATAAGTGAAATCATTTGATACTTGTCTTTTTCGGCTTGGCTTATTTCACTGAGCATAATACCCTCTAGCTCCATCCATGTTGCTGCAAATTTCTGATTTTGTTTTCTTCTTATGGCTGAATAATATTTCAGTGTGTATATGTACCATACTTTCTTTATCCATTCATCTACTGATGGACACTTAGGTTGCTCCCATTTTTTGGCTATTGTAAATAGCGCTGCGATAAACATAGGGGTGCATCTGTCTTTTTGAAAATGGGCTCCTGCATTCTTTGGATAAATTCCTAGGAGTGGGATTCCTGGGTCAAATGGTATTTCTATTTTGAGTTTTTTGAGGAACCTCCATACTGCTTTCCACGATGGTTGAACTAATAATTTGCATACCCACCAGCAGTGTAGGAAGGTACCTGGGTCTCCACATCTTCGCCAACATTTGTTGTTTGTGCTTTGGATGTTGGCGATCCTTACTGGTGTGAGGGGATATCTCATTGTCGTTTTAATTTGCCTTTCTCTGATGATTAGTGATGTGGAGCATCTTTTCATGTGCCTGCTGGCCATCTGAATTTCTTCTTTGGAGAAGTGTCTATTCAGATCCTCTGCCCATTTTCTAATTGGATTATTTGCTTTTTGTTTGTTGAGGCATGTGAGTTCTTTATATATTTTGGATGTCAACCCCTTATCAGATATGTCATTTATGAATATATTCTCCCATACTGTAGGATGTCTTTTTGTTCTACTGATGGTGTCCTTTGCTGTACAGAAGATTTTCAGCTTGATATAGTCCCACATTTTCATTTTTGCTTTTGTTTCCCTTGCCCAGGGAGATATGTTCATGAAGAAGTTGCTCATGTTTATGTCCAAGAGACTTTTCCCTATGTTTTTTTCTAAGAGTTTTATGATTTCATGACTTACATTCAGGTCTTTGATCCACTTTGAGTTTACTTTTGGGAATTGGGTTAGACAGTAATCCAGTTTCATTATCTGACATGTAGCTCTCCAGTTTTGCCAACACCAGCTGTTGAAGAGGCTGTCATTTCCCTATTGTATATCGATGGCTCCTAAATAGTATAGTAATTGACCATATATGTTTGGGTTAATGTCTGGACTCTCTATTCTGTTCTACTAGTCTGTGAGTCTGTTCTTGTGTCAGTACCAAATTGTCTTGAATACTATGGCTTTGTAGTAGAGTTGAAGTCTGGGAGTGTAATTCCCCCTGTTTTATTCTTCCTTCTCAGGATTGCTTTGGCTATTCGGGGTCTTTTGTGGTTCCATATGAATTTTAGAACCATTTGTTCCAGTTCATTGAAGAATGCTGTTGGTATTTTGATAGGGATTGCATTGAATCTGTAGATTGCTTTAGGTAATATAGCCATTTTGACAATATTTATTCTTCCTAGCCAAGAGCATGGGATGAATTTCCATTTGTTAGTGTCCTCTTTAATTTCTCTTAGGAGTGTCTTGTAATTTTCAGGGTACAGGTCTTTCATTTCCTTCATTAGGTTTATTCCTAGGCATTTTATTCTTTTTGATGCAATTGTGAACGGAATTGTTTTCCTGATTTCCCTTTCTGTTAGCTCATCATTAGTGTATAGGAAAGCAACAGATTTCTGTGTATTGATTTTGTATCCTGCAACTTTGCTTAATTCAGATATTCTAGTAGTTTTGGAGTGGAGTCCTTAAGGTTTTTTATGTACAATATCATGTCCTCTGCAAATAGTGACAGTTTGACTTCTTCTTTACCAATCTGGATGCCTTGTGGTTCTTTGTTTTGTCTGATTGCCATGGCTAGGACCTCCAGTACTATGTTGAATAACAGTGGGGAGAGTGGGCATCCCTGTCTTGTTCCTGATGTTAGATGAAAAGCTTTCAGCTTCTCACTGTTAAGTATGATGTTGGCTGTGGGTTTGTCATATATGGCCTTTACTATGTTGAGGTACTTGCCCTCTTTACCCTTTTTGTTGACAGTTTTTATCATGAATGGATTTTGAATTTTGTCAAATGCTTTTTAGCATCTATGGAGATGATCATGTGGTTTTTATTCTTCTTTTTGTTGATGTGGTGGATGATGTTGATGGATTTTCGAATGTTGTACCATCGTTGCATCTCTGGGATGAATCCCCCTTGATCATGGTGTATGATCCTTTTGATGTATTTTTGAATTTGGTTTGCTAATATTTTGTTGAATATTTTTGCATCTATGTTCATCAGGCATGTTGGTCTGTAATTTTCTTTTTTGATGGTGTCTTTGCCTGGATTTGGTATTAGAGTGATGCTGGCTTCATAGAATGAGTTTGGAAGTATTCCCTCCTCTTCTATTTTTTGGAAAACTTTAATGAGAATCGGTATTATTTCTTCTCTATATGTCTGATAAAATGCAGCAGTGAATCCATCTGGTCCAGGGGTTTTGTTCTTGGGTAGTTTTCTGATTACCTTTTTAATTTCATTGCTGGTAATTGGTCTGTTTAGGTTTTCTGTTTCTTCCTTGGTCAGTTGTGGAAGGTTGTATTTTTCTAAGAAGTTGTCCATTTCTTCTAGGTTTTCCAGCTTGTTAGCATATAGATTTTCATAGTATTCTCTAATAATTCTTTGTATTTCGGTGGGGTCTGTTGTGATTTTTCCTTTCTCGTTTCTGATTCTGTTTATGTGTGTAGATTCTCTTTTTCTCTTCATAAGTCTGGCTAGGGGTTTATCTATTTTGTTTATGTTTTCAAAGAACCAGCTCTTGGTTTCATTGATTTTCTCTATTTTATTCTTCTCAATTTTATTTATTTCTTCTCTAATCTTTTTTATGTCCCTCCTTCTGGTCACTCTGCGTCTCATTTGTTCTTCCTTTTCCTATTTCAATAATTGTGACTTTAGACTATTCATTTGGGATTATTCTTCCTTCTTTAAATAGGCCTGGATTGCAATATACTTTCCTCCTAGAACTGCCTTTGCTGCATCCTACAGTAGTTGGGGCTTTGTGCTGTTGTTGTCATTTGTCTCCATATATTATTTGATCTCTGTTTTAATTTCGTCGTTGATCCATTGATTATTTAGGAGCATGTTGTTAAGCCTCCATGTATTTGTGAGCCTTTTTGTTTTCTTTGTACAATTTATTTCTAGTTTTATACCTTGGTGATCTGAGAAGTTGGTTGGTAGAATTTCAATCTTTTTTAATTTACTGAGGTTCTTTTTGTGGCCTAGTAAGTGGTCTATTCTGGAAAATGTTCCATGTGCACTTGAGAAGAATGTGTATCCTCTTGCTTTTGGGTGTAGACTTCTGTAGATGTCTGTTAGGTCCATCTGTTCTAGGGTGTTGTTCAGTACCTCTGTGTCTTTACTTATTTTCTGTCTGGTTGATCTGTCCTTTGGAGTAAGTGGTGTGTTGAAGTCTCCTAAAATGAATGCATTACTTTCTATTTCCTCCTTTAATTCTGTTAGTATCTGTTTCACATATGTCAGCACTCCTGTGTTGGGTGCATATGTATTTATGATGGTTATATCCTCTTGTTGGACAGACCCCTTTATCATTATGTAATGTCCTTCTTTATCTCTTGCCACTTTCTTCCTTTTGAAGTCTATTTTTTCTGATACAAGTACTGCAACACCTGCTTTTTTCTCCCTATTGTTTGTATGAAATATCTTTTATCCCTTCACTTTTAGTCTCTGTATATCTTTGCGTTTGAGGTGAGTCTCTTGTAAGCAGCATATAGATGGGTCTTGCTTTTTTATCCATTCTATTAGTCTGTGTCTTTTGATTGGTGCATTCAGTCCATTTACATTTGGGGTGATTATCGATAGATATATTCTTATTGCCACTGCTGGCTTTTAGATTTGTGGTTACCAAAGTTTCAAGGGTAGCTTCTTTACTATCTAACAGTCTAACTTAACTTTCTTGTTAAGCTATTATATACACAGTCTGATGATTCTTTATTTTTCTCCCTTCTTTTTCTTCCTCCTCCAATCTTTATATATTAGATGTTTTATTCTGTATTCTTTTGTGTTCCTTTGACTGTTTTTGTGGATAGTTGATTTTTTTTTTGCCTTTAGTTTGTATTTGGAATGTCTGCTTTCTTTGCTATGATTTTATTTTCTCTGGTGACATCTTTTTAGCCTTAGGAGTGCTTCCATCTAGAGCATTCCCTTTAAGATATCCTGTAGAGGTTGTTTGTGGGAGGCAAATTCCCTCAACTTTCACTTGTCTGGGAATTGTTGAATCCCTCCCTCAAACTTAAATGATAATTGTGCTGGATACAGTATTCTTCGTTCAAGGCCTTTCTGTTTCATTGGTTAAATATATCATTCCATTCTCTTCTGGCCTGTAAGTTTTCTGTTGAGAAGTCTGATGTTAACCTGATGGGTTTTCTGTTGTAAGTGATCTTTTTCCTCTCTCTGGCTGCCTTTAATACTCTGTCCTTGTCTTTGATCTTTGCCATTTTAATTATTATATGTCTTGGTGTTGTCCTCCTTGGATCCCTTGTTTTGGGAGATCTGTGGGCTTCCATGGTCTGAGAAACTATTTCCTTTCCCAGCTTGGGGAAGTTTTCCTCAATTATGCCTTCAAAGACCCTTTCTATCCCTTTTTCTCTCTCTTCTTCTTCTGGTACTCCTATAATACGAATATTATTCCGTTTGGATTGGTCACACAGTTCTCTTAATATTCTTTCATTTATAGCTATCCTTTTATCTCTGTCTGCCTCAGCTTCTCTGTACTCCTCTTCTCTGATTTCTATTCCATTAATAGTCTCTTGCACCTCATCCAGTCTGCTCTTCAGTTGGTCAATTGGTTGTTTCATTTCTGTAATATCTCTCCTGACTTCCTCCCTTAGCTCCTCAATATTCCTCTTTAGTCCATCAGCAATGTTATGACTTTTATTCTGAATTCTTTTTCAGCAAGGTTGTTTAAATTTATCCCACCACGCCCTCTCTCTGCGGTTGTCTGGTTGATCCTTGACTGGACCTTATTCTTCTGTCTTTTCATGGCGATAGAAGTGGTCGCAGGCAGGTGTCACATGTGTGTCAGCTGGGAGACCAAAGTCCCTTCCTGCTTGTTGTTCTCCTTGCCCTTCTCCGCAGCCTGTGCTGGTTACCCACACACTGGGATGCAGTCTCTGGTATAATCCCCTAAACTGCATGGATGGGGCCATCCTCAGGCTAGCCCAGAGCACTGAGGGGGTTTGCAGCTACACTGGGTGCATTCTGCACCCCTTGTTGCCTTTCAGCCCTTGCTCTGGCTTCCATGGCCCTTCCCAGTTAGCTGGGTGCCTGCCAGGAGGAGATTCTGTGCGGCCCTTCCCGGTAAGCTGTGCGCCTGCAGGGAGGAGATTGTTTGGTTGTTGTGGGCGGGGCGGCTCTCCCGATGTTCGGCAGCTGTGGTGGACCCACCGCTGTGCCACCTGGGGGGAACAAATGGCAGGCTGCTTCTCCCAGTGAGGGGCTTTAGGGCTGCTTTACCTGGCAGCCAGTTAGGGGGCCCAAAGTTCCTCAAGATTCCCAGCCTGCTCGGTTGAGTGTGCTGGGATGATTTTGTTCCGCTGTTGGGCCCTTTTCTCTTTAAGATTTTTCAAAAAGCGCCCTCTTTTCTTTTCTCCCAGGGGAGTCCTCTGTGGGGACTCACTCGCAGTCTCTATCTTGGATCCTGCCCTTTCATTTCTCTAATCTCCAATACACCATGCGATGTGTGTCTGTGCTCCCGGTGCAGATCCCCAGGGCTGGTTATTTAGCAGGCCTGTGCTTAAACTCCCTCCCCACTCTGATTCTTTCCCTCCTGCCAGTGCACTGGGGAGAGGGAGTGCTTGGGTCCCGCCGGGTCGCAGCTTTGTATCTTACCTGCTTCATGAGGTGCTGAGTTCTTGCAGATGTAGCTGTAGCCTGGCTGTTGTCCTGTATCTTCTGGTCTCTCTTTTAGGAATAGTTGTATTTGTTGTATTTTCACAAATATATATGGTTTGGGGAGGAGATTTCCGCCACTCTGCTCATGCCACCATCTTCCCGAAAGCTCTCTTGCTATGCTTTTTTAAGTCAGGAAAAGTGAGGTTAATCAGCAATATGGACCTGGCCCCAGATCACACCACTGGTGAGAGAGCTGTGATTTTCATGTGAACCTCTCTGCTACTCAGACTCTTCCACTTCTATAGCACAGTGGATCTCAAGGTTGAAAAGCCCTTTCTGACGACTAGCAGAAGGTGTATCTTCATCCTTAAAGAAAAAGGCTTTGATTTTTGTTAAATATTTATTTCTTCAAGAAAGCACATTTACAAAATAGTATTTTTCAGATTTTAATCACCTAAGACCCCCATTGAAGATACAAAAATCCTCACATTTCCTCAGGTTTCTGAGGCCTTAGTTTGGGTGGTTGCTGTAAATGGGATCTTCAGCAGCTCAATGTGAAGAGTAGCCTACCAAGACACTGCCTTGGTGATCTCTGCGTCACGAGGCTCTCCACTCTGCATGCCTATGGAGGTTTTGTATCAAGACACTTTCTTCCGTGATTCATAGAAAACCCTGAGCCAGACTGCCATGAACATGAGGAAATTGATTTTGTATCACAAGAGGTTCAGAGATAGAACAGGATCCAGCCTCCCCTCCCACTGTTCTCTTACTCTGCTCTAGTCTACAGTGACTTCCACATCAGCCCAGTGGAAGGATGGCCATAGCAGCTCTGGTGTTACATCCAGTAGTGGACTGCGCTGGGGAGAGATGAAGGGCTGTCACATCTCGCATCTCTTTCTTAGGAGTAAGAAAGGACCTCAGAAGCTCCTCAACCCAAGCACACTTCCCTATACAACTAAGGGACCAAAAAATGATGATATACCAGTTCTGAACATGTTAGGGGAATGCGATTATCATAATGGGTGATCCTATCAGGATCCACCCTTCCTCTGAGCTATGTCCTGAAAGGTAAATACCAGAGCAAATGAAGATTACTTTAGAAATGAAGGAAGGATGGATGCTAGATAGGCAACTAACAGTTTCTGCTCCAGTCTTCAATTCATGATTGTTTAAAAAAAAAACAATGACTAAATGTGAATGATGTCTGAGCAGGTTTGCTTGGGAAAGGGAATAAAAGCACTGGGTATGGAATTGAATTCTGGATCACTACTCATCCCACACTAGCCATGTGACCTGAACAAATCACTTCATTTCCTCAGCCTTGGTTTCCTTATTTGTAAAGTGGACAATATAATACTTCCCCCATTTAACCCACAGAGTTGTTGTGAGAATTAAATATATATGTGTGAGTGCTTTGTATGACAAAGGGCTATGTAAATATGAGGCATTATTATTATCAATATTCAGAATTTAACCAACCTGGTTACTCTGTCACTGAGAAAATTATTATTTTCTGTCAGCCATGTACAAGTCACTGTGAACTGTGGAGACCATGGGAAAATGTAACACTTAGGAAATACATAAAACTCACTGAGCAATCAAAATATTTGCATGTCTAATATATCCTTAAAAGGATAACACAAAACAACTTAAAAGGTGTCAAGAAACTTGGATGTACGTTAGAAAAAATAAACTTAGCTCCGTATATCACATTTAAAAACAAATTCTCAAAGGAATAGAGATCTAAATACAGAAGTCTATAAAAGTGTTAGATATAATATGAGAAAGCACTTACTTTGACTCTCAGGGTAAGAAGACTTCTCCCAATCAAGTTTAAAAATTCTGAAGGCATAAAAGAAAAAAGATGGATGTATTTTAATGCATAAAATTTTAAACATATCATACTAAAATATAAGCAAAAACAAAAGACAAATAATCTAGGATAAAATTTTTGTAACATTTATAATGCTAATATATATATATATAACATTAATATTCATAAAATAGTTTTATAGTAAAATTTAGGAAATCGGATATAAAACTAAACAATTTTCAGGAAAAGATATTATTTTCCAATGTAAATATAAAAACACTCATTCATCCTGAGAAGTAGTAGTGAAAATTAAAATAAAACCATAATATAATATATTTTTTGCCCATTAGACTGTCAAAATTGTTTAAAGGATGATGACCTGTGATAAAGTACAGGGAAATGGACACATGCTGTCATGTGGGTGGAGCATAAACTTGTTTAATATCTGGGAAGGCAATTTGTTAGTGTTTAATCAAAACCTAAATGCCCATAGTCTTTGAATCAGCAGTTTACATGTTAAGGATCTATTTTGCACATGTATTCACAAGGTACACAAGAATGTATATAGCCACAATTCATTTAGTTGCACAAACCTTAAAATAAGTTAAATATCTATTGACAAGATCTTAAACAAGTGACAGCAGATGAATCATTTAATGCTACCATTAAAAATATTAAGGTAGCTTTCAATGTAGTAATATGGAAAGATGTCCACTATGTATGACTAAGTGACAAAGGCAAATTAGAGAATTATAACTAATCCATGATCCTATTTTTTCTTAGAAATTTTTAAAACACATTTAACTATCTCTCTCTCTCTCTTACACACACAGACACACACACACGGGTATATAGTCAAAGGATTCTAAAACCCAGAGTGAGAAGTATGGTGTAACATTCTGAAAGACTTGGGTGGAATCTCTAAAGGGAATAAATGTAGATTTTCACTTTGGTTAGATAACTGTCTTTCATGTCCTATGTTCTCCACAGACATAGGCTAATTTCACATCTCCTGGTGCTCAGTCTAATTATAACTCAAAAATGACACACTATCTCCCCATTTCTAATGTTCAGTTTCCAGGCTCTGCTCTCATAAATCCCATTTTCTAGACTACTGCATTTCATGATGGTGAGAGATATGCTCTAGGACTGCCCGATTCTACATGGTAGCCACCAGGCAGATGTGGCTACTGGGAATGTGAAAAATAAATAGTGGAAACTGATATCATCTCAGCATATACCTGCTAAGAAAATAACTCAAATTTTTTTTGTTTTTGTTTTTTTGTTTATTTTTCTATTTTTTATTTTTTATTTTGGTATCATTAATCTACAATTACATGTGCAACATTATATTTACTAAACTTCCCACTTCATCAAGTCCCCTCCACATACCCCAATACAGTCACTGTCCATCAGCGTAGTAAGATGCTATAGAATCACTACTTGTCTTCTCTGAGTTGAACAGCCCTCCCCGTGCCCCCCCTACATTATGTACTACATCTTCTTTATCCATTCATCTACTGATGGACACTTAGGTTGCTTCCATTTCTTGGCTATTGTAAATAGCGCTGCGATAAACATAGGGGTGCATCTTTCTTTTTGAAAATGGGCTGCTGCATTCTTAGGGTAAATTCCTGGGAGTGGGATTCCTGGGTCAAATGGTATTTCTATTTTGAGTTTTTTGAGGAACTTCATACTGCTTTCCACAATGGTTGAACTAATTTGCATTCCCACCAGCAGTGTAGGCGGGTTCCCTTTTCTCCAAATCCTCGCCAACATTTGTTGTTGTTTGTGTTTTGGATGTGAGCCATCCTTACTGGTGTGAGGTGATATCTCACAGTGGTTTAATTTGCATTTCTGTGATGATTAACGATGTGTAGCATCTTTTCACATGCCTGTTGGACATCTGAATTTTTTCTTTGGAGAAGTGTCTATTCAGATCCTCTGCCCATTTTTTAATTGGATTATTTGCTTTTTGTTTGTTGAGGCATGTGAGTTCTTTATATATTTTGGATGTCAACCCCTTAACAGATATGTCATTTATATATATATTCTCCCATACTGTAGGATGTCTTTTTGTTCTGCTGATGGTGTCCTTTGCTGTACAGAAGCTTTACAGCTTCATATAGTCCCACTTGTTCATTTTTGCTTTTGTTTCCCTTGCCCGGGGAGATATGTTCATGAAGCGGTTGCTCATCTTAATGTCCAAGAGATTTTTGCCTATGTTTTTTTCTAAGACTTTTATGGTTTCATGACTTACATTCAGGTCTTTGATCCATTTTGAGTTTACTTTTGTGTATGGGGTTAGACAGTAATCCAGTTTCATTCTCTTACATGTAGCTGTCCAGTTTTGCCAACAACAGATGTTGAAGAGGCTGTCATTTCCCCATTGTATATCCATGGCTCATTTATCATATATTAATTGATTGTATATGCTTGGGTTAATGTCTGGACTCTCTATTGTGTTCCACTGGTCTGTGGGTCAGTTCTTGTGCCAGAACAGATTGTCTTGATTACTGTGGCCTTGTACTTCAGATTGAAGTCTGGGAGCATAACTTCCCCAGGTTTTTTTTTAATAATTCATTTTGGTATCACTAGTCTATAATTACATGTGCAATATTATGGTTATTAAACTACCCTCTTCATCAGGTCCCCCCCACCAACCCCATTAAAGTCACTGTCCATCAGCATAGTGAGATGCTACAGAATCACTACTTGTCTTGTCTGCATTGCACAGCCCTACCCGCTGGACTCTCTATTGTGTTCCACTGGTCTGTGGGTCTGTTCTTGTGCCAGTACCAGATTGTCTTGATTACTGTGGCTTTGTAGTAGAGTTTATAGTCTGGGAGTGTAATTACCCCTGTTTTATTCTTCCTTCTCAAGATTGCTTTGGCTATTTGGGGTCTTGTGTGGGTCCATATGAATTTTAGAACTATTTGTTCCAGTTCATTGAAGAATGCTGTTGGTATTTTGATAGGGATTGCATTGAATCTGTAGATTGCTTTAGGTAATATAGCCATTTTGACAATATTTATTCTTCCTATCCAAGAGCATGGGATGAATTTCCATTTATTTAGTGTCCTCTTTAATTTCTGTTAGGAGTGTCTTGTAGTTTTCAGAGTATAGGTCTTTCATTTCCTTCGTTAGGTTTATTTCTAGGCATTTTATTCTTTTTGATGCAATTGTGAATGGAATTGTTTTCCTGATTTCCCTTTCTGTTAGCTCATCATTAGTATATAAGAAAGCAACAGATTTCTGTGTATTGATTTTGTATCCTGCAACTTTGCTTAATTAAGATATTAGTTCTAGTAGTTTTGGAGTGGAGTCTTTAAGGTTTTTTATGTACAATATCATGTCCTCTGCAAATAGTGACAGTTTGACTTCTTCTTTACCAATCTGGATGCCTGTGGTTCTTTGTTTTGTCTGATTGCCATGGCTAGGACCTCCAGTACAATGTTGAATAACAGTGGGGAGAGTGGGCATCCCTGTCTTGTTCCTGGTGTTAGATGAAAAGCTTTCAGCTTCTCGCTGTTAAGTATGATGTTGGCTGTGGGTCTGTCATATATGGCCTTTACTATGTTGAGGTACTTGCCCTCTTTACCCTTTTTGTTGACAGTTTTTATCATGAATGGATTTTGAATTTTGTAAATGCTTTTTAGCATGTATGGAGATGATCATGTGGTTTTTATTCTTCTTTTTGTTGATGTGGTGGATGATGTTGATGGATTTTCGAATGTTGTACCATCGTTGCATCCCTGGGATGAATCCCCCTTGATTATGGTGTATGATCCTTTTGATGTATTTTTGAATTCGGTTTGCTAATATTTTGTTGAATATTTTTGCATCTATGTTCATCAGGCATGTTGGTCTGTAATTTTCTTTTTTGATGGTGTCTTTGCCTGGATTTGGTATTAGAGTGATGCTGGCTTCATAGAATGAGTTTGGAAGTATTCTCTCCTCTTCTATTTTTTGGAAAACTTTAATGAGAATCGGTATTATTTCTTCTCTATATGTCTGATAAAATGCAGCAGTGAATCCATCTGGCCCAGGGGTTTTGTCCTTGGGTAGTTTCAGATTACCTTTTTAACTTCATTGCTGGTAATTGGTCTGTTTAGGTTTTCTGTTTCTTCCTTGGTCAGTCATGGAAAGTTGTATTTTTCTAAGAAGTTGTCCATTTCTTCTAGGTTTTCCAGCTTGTTAGCATATAGATTTTCATAGTATTCTCTAATAATTCTTTGTATTTCGGTGGGGTGCGTCGTGATTTTTCCTTTCTCATTTCTGATTCTGTTTATGTGTGTAGATTCTCTATTTCTCTTAATAAGTCTGGCTAGGGGCTTATCTATTTTGTTTATTTTTTCAAAGAACCAGCTCTTGGTTTGATTGATTTTCTCTATTGTTTTATTCTTCTCAATTTTATTTATTTCTTCTCTAATCTGTATTATGTCCTCCTTCTGGGGACTCTGGGTCTCATTTGTTCTTCCTTTTCCAATTTCAATAATTGTGACTTTAGACTATTCATTTGGGATTTTTCTTCCTTCTTAAAATAGGCCTGGATTGCAATATACTTTCCTCCTAGAACTGCCTTTGCTGTATCCTGCAGAAGTAGGGGCTTTGTGCTGTTATTGTCATTTGTCTCCATATATTGTTTGATCTCTGTTTTAATTTGGTCATTGATCCATTGTTTATTTAGGAGCATGTTGTTAAGCCTCCATGTATTTGTGAGTTTTTTTGTTTTCTTTGTACAATTTATTTCTAGTTTTATACCTTTGTGATCTGAGAAGTTGTTTGGTAGAATTTCAATCTTTATGAATTTACGTGAGGTTCTTTTTGTGGCCTAGTATGTGGTCTATTCTGAAAAATGTTCCATATGCACTTGAGAAGAATGTGTATCCTGCTGCTTTTGGGTGTAGAGTTATGTAGATGTCTGTTAGGTCCATCTGTTCCAGGGTGTTGTTCAGTGCCTCTGTGTCTTTACTTCTTCTCTGTCTGGCTGATCTGTCCTTTGGAGTGAGTGGTATGTTGAAGTCTACTAAAATGAATGCATTGTTTTCTATTTCCTCCTTTAATTCTGTTAGTATCTGTTTCACATATGTCGGTGCTCCTGTGTTGGGTGTATATGTATTTATAATGGTTATATCCTCTTGTTGGGCTGACCCCTTTATCATTATGGAATGTCCTTCTTTGTCTCTTGCCACTTTCTTTGTTTTGATGTCTATTTTGTCGGATAGAAGTACTGCAACACCTGCTTTTTTCTCCCTGTTGTTTGCATGAAATATCTTTTAGCATCCCTTCACTTTTAGTCTGTGTATATCTTTGCGTTTGAGGTGAGTCTCTTGTAAGCAGCATATAGATGGGTGTTGCTTTTTTATCCATTCTATTACTCTGTGTCTTTTGATTGGTGTATTCAGTCCATTTACACTTAGGGTGATTATTGATAGATATGTACTTATTGCCATTGCCAGCTTTTAGATTCGTGGTTACCAAAGGTTGAATGGTAGCTTCTTTACTATCAACTGTCTAACTTAACTCTCTTGTTAACTATTATAAACACAGTCTGATAATTCTTTATTTCTCTCCCTTCTTATTCTTCCTCCTCTATTCTTTATATTCTAGGTGTTTTATTCTGTATGCTTTTGCATTTCCTTTGAGTATTTTTGTGGATAGGTGATTATATTTTTTGCCTTTAGTTAGTATTTGGATGGTCTGCTTTCTTTGTTATGATTTTATTTTCTCTGGTGACATCTAGAGCAGTCCCTTTAAGATATCCTGTAGAGGTGGTTTGTGGGAAGCAAATTCCCTCAACTTTCGCTTGTCTGGGAATTGTTTAATCCCTCTGTCAAATTTAAATGATAATCATGGTGGATACAGTATTCTTCGTTCAAGGCCCTTCTGTTTCATTGTGTTAAATATATCATGCCATTCTCTTCTGGCCTGTAAGGTTTCTGTTGAGAAGTCGGATGACAGTCTGATGGGTTTTCCTTTGTAGGTGATCTTTATTCTCTCTCTAGCTGCCTTTAATACTCTGTCCTTGTCTTTGATCTTTGCCATTTTAATTATTATGTGTCTTGGTGTTGTCCTCCTTGGGTCCCTTGTGTTGGGAGATCTGTGTGCTTCCATGGTCTGAGAAACTATTTCCTTTCCCAGCTTGGGGAAGTTTTCCTCAATTATGCCTTCAAAGACCCTTTCTATCCCTTTTTCTCTCTCTTCGTCTTCTGGTATTCTTATAATGCGAATATTGTTCCGTTTCAATTGGTCACACAGTTCTCTTAATATTCTTTCATTCCTAGCTATCCTTTTATCTCTCTCTGCCTTAGCTTCTCTGTACTCCTCTTCTCTGATTTCTATTCCATTAACAGTCTCTTGCACCTTGTCCCGTCTACTCTTAAGTCTGTCAATCAAATGTTTTCTTTCTGTAATGTCCCTCCTGACTTTCTCCCTTGGTTCTTGCATATTTCTCTGTAGGTCCATCAGCATGGTTATGACTTTTATTCTGAATTCTTTTTCCAGAAGATTGTTTAAATCTATCCCACCAGGTCCTCTCTCTGGGGTTGTCTGGGTGATCCTTGTCTGGACCATATTCTTCTGTATTTTCATGGCGATAGAAGTTGTTGCAGGCAGATGCCATATGTGTCAGCTGGGAGACCAAAGTCCCTTCCTGCTTGTTATTCTCCTTGCCCTTCTCTGCACTCTGTGCTGGTTACCCGTACATGGGAAGGCAGTTTCTGGGATAATCCCCTGATCTGCCGTGTGCAAGGCTGCCCTCAGTCTAGCCTAGACACTGAGGGGGTTTGTAGTTATGCCGGGTGCATTCTGCACCCCTTGGTGCCTTCTGGATGTTGCTCTGGCTTCCCGTGGCCCTTCCCAGTTAGCTGCCGCCCGCTGGGAGGAGATTCTGTTTGGTTGCTGTGGGCGGGGCCACTCTCCCTGTTCCGCAGCTGTGGTGCATCTGCCGGACCGTTTTCAGCGCCAGCCAGCGGGAACGAATGGCAGGCTGCTTATCGCCATGAGGGACTTTAGCGGGGCTGCTTTACCCGGCAGCTCATTAGGGGGCCCATAATTCCTCAAGATTCCTGGCCTGCTGGGCTGAGTGCACTGTGATGATTTTGTTCCGCTCTTGGGCCCTTGTCTCTTTAAGAGTTTTAAGAAAGCACCAGCTTTTCTTTTGTTCCAGGGGAGCCAGCTGTGGGGACCTACCTGCAGTCTCCATCTCGGATCCTGCCCTTCCGTTTCTCTAATCTCCAACACACCATGCGATGTGTGTCTGTGCTCCCCATACAGATCACCAGGGCTGGTTCTTTAGCAGTCCTGTGCTTCCACTCCCTCCCCACTCTGATTCTTTTCCTCCCATTGGTGAGCTGGGGTGGTGGAGAGCTCTGGTCCTGCTGGGTCATGGCTTTGTATCCTACCCTCTTCATGAGGCGCTGAGTTCTTGCAGATGTAGCTGTAGCCTGGCTGTTGGACTGTTTCTTCTGATTTCTCTTTTTAGGAATAGTTGTATTTGTTGTATATTCACAAAGATGTATGGTTTTGGGAGGAGATTTCCGCTGCCCTGCTCATGCCGCCATCTTTGACCCCCTCCTCAAACCTTTTTTTAAAGGCAGCAGAAGAATTAAAACAGTACACTAAATAATATTTAACATAAAGGTAGTAAAGGAGAAACAGAACATTTTTAAACTGAGAAAACTAGAAAGCAAATTGCAGTATTACCAATACTGGCTCAAGAAGAATTAGAAATTCTTAAGAGAACTAAAACCCAAAAATTGAAATAATTAAAATCTCCCCACCATAAAAAGCTCAGACTTATATGACTTCACTAATAGATTTTAACAAATTCCTTTAGAAATCAAAGGGAAAAGACATACTTCCCAGTTCATTCTTTGAAGCTAGCATTACCCTGCAATGTAAGCCAAAGACATCCAAAAAAATAATAAAGTGGCAGGCCAATTTAGACATGAAAAATTCTCAACAAAATATTAGCAAATCAAATCCTACAATAGATGAAAAGAATTATAAACTATGACCTAATCAGATTTATCTTGAAATGCACAGTAGTTTAACATCCAAAAATCAATTAATGTAATACATTACAATAGTAGAATAAAGAGCAAAATCCAAGTGATCATCTTAATAAACATACATACACACACCAGCTAACAAAAACGAATACTAATCATGATAAAAACTTCAACAAATTAGGGAAAGAAAGGAACTTCCTCAACCTGATAAAACAGACCTTTTAAAAAAACCCTATAGTTAAAATTTTCTCTTCATTGACTGAGGACAATTCTTTCCCACTTGAAATCAGGAATAAGACCAGGATACCTGTTCTCACTACTTCTATTCAAAAATTATCCTGGAGTTTCCATCAAATGTAATAAAATCAGACAAAAAGAAATAATAAAACCATCCATATTTAAAAAGAAGAAATAAAATCACCTTTATTCATTGCTATAATTGTCCATGTAGAGATCCTACAGAATCCACACACAGACACACACACACAAAACTATCAATAAGAGATTCTGTCAGTGTTGTAGGATAAAAAAACAGTCACCAAAAACAACTTTATTCTTATAGCAATGAGCAACTAAAAACTGACTTTTAAAAAATGCTGTTTATTATAGCATCAAAAGTATGTAAAACCTAGGAGAAATTCTAACAGTTGTGAAAGAACTATACATTAATAATTACAATATACTGCTGTAATAAAGAACTAAATAAATCGAGATCTGTACCATTTTCATGGATTGAAAAGTTCATTATTGTTAAAATGCTAATTTTTCCTAAATTGATCTATAGATTCAGTGCAATGCCAAACAAAATCCTAGCAGGCTTTATATTCAGAAATTGACAAATTTATTCTATAATGCATATGTAAGTATAAGGATTCTACAATAATCAATACAACTCTGAAACAGAACAAAATTTGAAGCCTTAGCCTATTTAATATAAGATTACAGTATTTAAGATAGCAAGATATTAACAAAAGAGAAAAAATAAATGAATGGAAAAGAATATAGAGTCAAGAAATATAGCTATATTTATAAATGCAGTTGATTTTCATAAAAGATGCAAGGCAATTCAGTGGTGAAATGATAATGTTTTAAAAAATGGTTCTGGGTCAATTAGCTATTTATACATTACAATATGAACTGTTGTCTACACCTTATAACATGTCAAAAAAGAAAACTCATAATAGACCTAAATGTGAAAGCTAAAGCATCTTAAAACTGTAAAATTTTAGATGGAACACATAGGAGAAAAATCTTTGTTTTTTTTTTTTTTCAAAACAAAGCGTGATCCATAAAATAATATTTGATAGTAATAACAATAATTGGACATCAGTAATATTAAGATCTTCTGTTCTTTGAAAGGCAATATGAAGAGAATATTAAAATTAGACTATAGAAAATACTTGCAAATTAAATACCTGATAAAGGACTTACATGCAGAATATATAAAGAACTTCCAAAATTCAATAATAAAACACAATGCATTATAAAATTCAGCAACACATTAAAACATTCATCAAAGAAGATATTTAAAAAGCACATAAAATATGCTTTCATAACTCATTAAAATATGCTGAACATCATTACTTATTAGGGAAATGTAAATTGAAATAAAAGTTAGATACTTTTTCACACATTAGAAGGTCTAAAATCGAAAAGACTGATCATATCAAGTGCTGTAAAGACTTGAATTAACTGGAACTTCTTATAAATTGCTGGTGGGTATATAAAACCTAACCACTTTGAAAAACAGCTCTACAATTCCTTTAAAAGTTATATACCTACCTTATAATTTAGCTATTCTACTTCTAAGTATTCACTGCAGAGAACTGAAAACATGTTTTTATAAGCACTTTAGGTTAATAGTAGCTTTATTTGTAATAAGTATTTGAATGGTCATAGTAGTTTATTTGTAATAGTCCAAAACTAAATCATTGCAAATGCCCATCTACAGGTGAATAACCAAATTATTATATATTAATATACTGAAATCCTTTACAGATATAAAAGGAATAAATATTGATACATCTAAAGATACCGGCAAATCTCAAAATAGTGATGCTAAGAACCTCAACAATAACAAAAAACTAACACAGCATGATGCCATTTGTATAAAATTGAAAATCGTAGAAAATGGAAACTAACCTATAGTAATAGAAAGCAAGTAAGTTGTTGCCTGGAGGTGAGGATCAGGGAGGGGCATGAGAGAGGGATTAGAAAGGGTTACTAGGAAATTTATGGAGGTAATGGATAGGTTTGTTATTATTTCACAGGTATATGCATATGTCAGAACTTATCAAATTGTATACTTTATGTAGTTTATCGTGTATCATTTATATCACCATAGAGCTATAAAACACACATACATACACACAAACACTGAGAGAGGAGAGAGGTGAATATTTCATTCATATGATTATCATAGACAAAACTATGTTTCAAAGGTAGAAAAATCATAAGGACCAAGGGAGAAATACAGCATTTTATAGAGAAAAAGAGACAGAGAACATGTATATTCAGTGTTTGATGCAGTACATACTATTGAAGTCTTTCTGTCCTTTTTTTTGATCTCCCTTAACTGGAACTGGAATAGGTCCAGTTAACTAGAAAAACTTAAATTCTGTGAGAATCTCCAAAGAGCTGCAGAAGTATATTCAGTGATCTAGAGGTACTATAAACAACTGCCCTTTTACCAAGGTAAATCTGGCTTTACCTCAAGGTTATATATAAGATGTAAATCTATATCCATTTCTGATGTATCAGAATATTTAGATATAAAATATATTAGTATAATTAATATAATGAGTAATTGCCTCCAGTTTATCTTCCCTAAATTTTATACTTGGTGCAAGGGAGGGACACTTATCATTGGATATCAGTAGACCATCCTTGGGATATTAATAACTTCTGATGAAGCTCCTCACTACATCTTTGGATCTCAGTTTCTCCACTTGCAAAATCAGGTCATGGAGATATTTCCATGCAGCCTGGATGTTGGATAACGAATTGCTTGATAACTCGTTGTGATCTTTGGCACAAGCACAAAGCATCATTATTGTTATTAAATATTATTAGCTAGGATATGGTGCTAGACTGATAATTACTTCAAGGAACACTTCATAAAATGCTAACTGTAAAGTGTACATAAATTTATACATCCATTAATATCAAACCTGCTATGAACAAATATTTTGGAAGACTGCCAACATTATTCCTTTCACAGTGTTAGTAAATTTCAATTTATATTCAAACCCATCCCCTCAGTTCCTCACATTCAACTCCAATACCAATTTAAGTTATTTGGGTTGAATAAAATGAATTACTTTACCTCTTCCATTACAGGGATAACAGCTTATGAACAGTATTATGAGGAGAAACTCCCCCCACTTCCATGGTTTAGTTGGGGTAGCTTTCTGTTGTAATGTTTGGTAAGAAACAAATGACTGTAGAAATTAGGGGAAGTTGGGATTTAGAATTTGGGAGAGAAAACCTAAATTAATTAATATTGCTATTTTAACAGAACTGATCACACACATATTGTTGAATTTGCCAAAAACACTGTTCATCAGAAATCCATTTTATTGTCATCACAGAATACATGTGTCCTGGTTTAGGAACAAATGTGTCAAAAAAAAATTTTTTTTAAGAAAACAAGTTTTATTTTTATAATCAGAATGTTCTAATAAAATATTATAATAATAGTAGCTACCTTTATTTTCCGGGCCTTGACTGCACCAGGCATGCTGAGAAGCGCTGGCCCGTGTCAGTTGGCCCCGAGGCCTCCCACTTCCCTGAGGTAGGTCCGGAGGAATACCCCCAGCAGCCCCCGGCTTCCAGCCCACCTTCCCCAGACTCCTCTGCCAGGCCTCCCCTCCTCTCCCACTCCTCCCCTCCAAGGCAGGGCCAGGGCCTCCCGCAGACTCCCCGCCCCCCCCCCCGCCGAGAACCCCACTGGGTGTGTGGGGACTTCTGCCTGCCCCTCTCGACTGGACCCCCAAGGAAGGCAGGATGTGTCTCTGCCCCATCTGGTCATGCAGGCTGGTAGCTGGTACACAGCAGGCGGCATTCAGGGCAGGGAGGGCGGGACCATGCAATCTGCACCCTGAACCTCCCCACCCTGCTGCCTGGGACACTGTGGTCTGGCCCCCCAGCCCAAGGGTCACCTTGGAGCCCTCAGGTGGGGAAAGGGACAAACTTCTGAGACAACTCACTGCTGCTGAGCGAGACCTCCTGTCTGGAGACGCCCCCCTCCGGGGACTCCTGGCACTCGGGCTGGCAGACACCTTGTACAGAAATACTGTCACTGTCTCCTCGGGCGGAGCCATCACCAAAACAAGTCTCTTAAAGTCAAAAATAGGTTTTGGATTCTTGGTGGCAGGAGTCTCGTTGAAAAAATAGACTGAAATTCTGAAACCATCTTAGTAGCTCAGAGCACAGGTTTTGTCCACAATCCAAACCGTGAGGGAACAATGAGTTGCAGCAGGTGTGGTCTCTCCCATCAATACATAAAAAAATGTTATCATACACATATCCCTGTGTAAGATCCAGAGGTATAATGTCATTTATCAACCGTTTAAGGAAGCCCTGTTGCTACTGGGCCAGTCTAGTCCCAAGGCTACTTCTCCTACCTTCACCCCCTTTTTATTTTGAAGACTTCCAATTCTGCTGAAAAATTATAAAAACAGTATAAAGATTACTTATATACTCATTACCTAAACCTGCTAGTTATTAACACCCTGCAACATTTCCATGCACTCTCTTGCTCTCTCCCTCCTCCCATATTTACAGAAACAGTTGAATATCAATTATACACACGTCTAAATCTTCTTACATGTTCTGAACAAGAGGAGTTACTTTTAACCATTGATACAAAATTTTATCACCCCCTCAAAGAAACGAGTGAAGTTTAGGCTTTTCTGTAGGCTTATTATGTGTGGACACACCTTAAGAAAGCCATATAAAGAGACTTCTGTCTGGTATGTACAGTTTCCTTCTCAATCTTTGTTCTCCAGATGGGCACCCAGAATAGGGGTGACCACATAATTTATTTCCTAAACCAGGACACTTCTGGCAGTAAAAGGAAGCCCTGTTAATAATTGCTCCAGGACAGCAAGTATAAAACAGGACTGCCCCAGGTATATCAGGACTTGTGGTCATTCTACTCTGAGTGCAAAATGCAGGAATACCTGGTAAAGAGTAACCTGGGCACTAACTTGGGTAATTGATTTGTCTCTTAACTGATGCAAAACCAGAGGACAACAGGCTCCTCTGCCAACTCATGAACTGGGACACAACTCCTGGTCTAGGTCTGTGGGATTAATCCTTCTAAGAGTGTAGACTAACCTTTCAGTCTTTGAAAAAAAAAGAGAGTATTTATTTATTTATTTAACAAAATGAATCCAGTGCAAATGGAATACAATACATGTCTGCTGTGGTCAGGACGATGTTCAATATGTCAATAAGTTAGACTTGCTGGACACTCAGATTCCACCATAGCTGCCAAGTCTTCAAGTAATTTATCATGAGTCCTTTAGGTGGTAGCTGGAGGATGTGTCAAAGGTCAGGTATTTGATTGCTGGGCATCATAAGAATATTTTTTCCTTAAACTGGACATGTCATAGGAAAGTGTTTTTTCAAGTACAGTTTTATTTTCCATCTGAATGCAACTCTGCTAGTCAAATGACATTTCCTTTCATCCACTGTCAGATCTGGGTATACCCTGTAAGTCCCTCTTGTTATCAGTAGCAAGTGTGGGTATGCAGTTTGTTTCTAGAAAAAAATGTAATAATATCAAAATAGTTGGCAAACTGAAGTGAAATCTCACCAACATTGAGGTATCAGTAGAAAAGATAAGTAAAAAATAGCCTCAAAAGGTAGAACTTTTAAAATAATCGGAATCCCTATATATTTCATCTGAAGTCAGTGTGGATTAATCTAGTCTAGCTAAGCAGAGGAGGAGCAAGGAAACACTGGGAAGCATGATTCCAGTGTACCTTCCCTTCTAATGACTGAAGTTCTTCCAAATCTCACAGAGAACCTTCAGGTTTAGGGCTTTTCCTTGGCTGCTACCTGGACCATTTGGTCACTAAGGCAAGAGGCCAGTTAGCTTTATGGCCAGGTGAGTATAAGGAAAGGCCAGCTTTTCTAGGAAATAGAGGAAGCAAGGCATGATAAAAAAACATTTAACAAAAGATGACTCGGAAGGTCCAATAACTGGTAGCATGATCTCATGTAAGCAACAATCTGAAAGACAAAACCTGTGCTCTGAGCTACTCAAGAAGGCTTTCAGGAAGAGATGCACATTAAGCTTAGATCTGATTAAGAGAGAGATGGGTCATAAGGATATCCAATAGTTTAAAGAAGGAACAAAACAATTGAAAATATGGTGGCATATTGAGAAACTGAGAAATATCAAGAAAATCAACCCATTTAACTTGCTTTGAATTTAAATGGCAGTGTTGAATCTAGTAGACACATATTTTGATGTATTATTCTTATACTTATTTTTGTTTTTTTTTTTACATGAAGAAAATGAAGCTCAGAAAAAATAGTGCACAAGGGACAGTCAGGACTAAAACTAGGGGTCTCAGGTTCCATACTGCAGATTTCTCACTATATCATTTTCACTAAGGAAAGAGAAGTTGAGGGTCAAAGAATCCATGAAGAAAGCCAATCCCAAGCATTAACTAAAGGGAACAAAGTCACAATTTCCATTTAAATGGAACCCGTGGTGATTCCGTACCAGCAGGTTCCATCTCAGGGAACATAGATTCCAGGCCAAGTGTCCAAGGGCACCAATCAGAATTCCTAAGGCTTCCAGTAGCTTTCTCCAGCTTTTCGCAATCCTGGATACAGATATCATATTTGTTCATTTCTCTCAAGTTTTTGCTCCCTCTACTATACTTTCTCCATCTCTCAGGGTCTTGTTCCAAGAGGGCTGCTCAGAAGCATTACTCATCTTTCCCAGATCTGAGCTTCCCTGGCACCTGCCTCTAAAACACATTAACATGGCATTGTTCTATGTATATTGAAGAGGTCCTGTGTTCAACTGCTGGTCCCTGTGCCAAAGCAAAATAGAATATTGCTGTTGGTTTTCTGAGAGCAGACTGCTTCCCAGGAAATCATGCTGTATTTATTCCCTGACCCCTTTACACAAAATTAGGAGTCCTTTCACCCTCCAAATTCTCTGCCTCCTGACTTCTAGTGATAGTTATTTGACATTTCCAATAATTTTGAGAGTGGACAGATGCACTCTGGAGATGCTTGTTCCTTACTTTAGCACCCTTCAAAGTGAAGAAAGGCACACCTCTACCGCCATGTGGGGGATTGAAATCCTGGCTCACTGAGTCCACCTTTCCCTAAGAGCTAGAGCACAAATGAATTTTAATCCAGCACCAGTTTTGATTTCAAGCTGGGAGAGCCCAGGTGTTTGGAGGCTTAAAGCTCTAATGCTTCCATATGTGGAGAATGAACAGTGTCTCCTGTGCCCTGGCACCCATTACCATGCCCCGCCCAGCAAAGGAGGAACCAATTGACAGGATCACAGTGCATCTTAGCTTCTTACTCATCATCCTTCTGGTTTAGGCCAGACTCTGGCCAAGTCTCTCATCATTTGGCTTTGCTTTTTGAATCTGGCAGAAATTTAAATATAAGATATTCATGTTCTGTTTCCTCATCACTGTAAAGGGGAATGCTGTCCTGGTGCCACTTGGAACACTGGTTCTATTGTGTGTGCTCTAGGAATCTGCATTGCAAATGGAGCTTCTTGTTTTGGTGGTCTAGATTTTAGAAATGATAAGAATCAGTGGTAATTCTTAATTCTTTAAGTAATCTTTTTTTTAATACAATTTATTTTATTATCATTAATCTACAATTACATGTGCAATTATTGTAAGCTTCAGGAATAATGTAAGGGATAGAAATATGGAGTCAACCAAATACGGGTGGAATAATGACAATGACATACTACGTGACTTAGGACCAGTTTTTATTTACTTATTGAAACTATGATTTTCTTTCATTATATGCTTTAGTAAACACCGTAAGAGCATTTTTAAATTTAATCCTCACAAATAACTGTGAGGTTGATATAATTATTATTCTTAGAGTACAGATTATGAAACAGGATTTAGAGGTTTGAGTAACTTGTAAAAGGACTACACCTCATTTGTATCAGCTGACATACAAGCCCAAATCTGAGTGAATTCAGAATCAGAGTTATCATTATTCAATGTTATTTCTAGCAAAATGTAGTAATTTCTACCTGTTGCCCTCTTCTCTATTGCTAAATATTCATTGTTCATCTTTCTTTATGAGGTTACAATTTACAGATAGCTCTGTCTCCAGAAGTATTCATTTACCCATTAACTCTTCATTGAGTAACTTCTATTCCAAGGCACTGTACTGGAGGTAGAATGATGAATAAATCACCATATCTGACTTTAAGAAAATTACTATTCATGTGGAAAGACAAATAAATAAACATTAAGAGAGTATAAGTATTTTGATGGGGGTCTGTTCATTAGGTTTTAAGAGCACTTAAGAGGAGGACCTAACAGACAGAAGGGAGATAGGAGTAAGGAAGGCTTCTTAGAGTATCAGACTGGTAGTATGAGAAGAAAATGACATTCTAGGCCAAGAGATGGAATGGGTTGAGGGAAAAAGACCCTAAAATGAATCACCTACAGCATTCAGTAAGCCATTTGCTTTCTGATGTGTTGATTTTAATGCTCATTTGACTTAGCTTGCTTTGCACTAGACTTTTGTACAAGATTTCTCTCTTACTATGGTATATAGTCATCAAAGGGGGAAAAAAAAACAAAGTCTTATGCTATTTTTCATCCCTAGATTCCTAACACACTTCAGGAAGCAGTGATTGCTAATGATGATCACAATGATGGTGCTACTGGTGGGATAAAGAAGAAATAGGAGAAGGAGAAGGAAGAGAAGGGGGACATGATAAGGATATATATTGAAATGAATAATTATTGGGACAGACACAGAACTATGAATAAAATAATAATCCCTTCTACAGTCTAGGATGAAACCTAAAGGGTCATACCAGATATTGAAGGATTTCATCCTCCTGACTGTTCTTTTCTTAGGTACAGAGGCATAGTTCTGAATATAGTGACTTATGTATTGGTTCTGAATACTTGGAACAAAAGGAAAGTCTTTTTTTTTTCCAGGCTATAAAAAAGCACTAGGAATTAAGGACGGTTAACCAAAGCAAAAAAGTCCATCTGTTACTCATGGCATCATTTCCCTGTGCCTCTTCACTTAGGCAGTAAGCTTTTTTTTTTTTCTGCTGGAAAAAGTAAAAAAGGTAAGCAAAAAAGCAATTATTAAAAACCTAAGGGAATTATGAATTGGTTATAATATAAAGCATAAAACAGAAGTAGGTGAATTAAAAGAATGTGAATTTTATGGTCATATATTTTGATGTCACTTACAGTAAATTCAAGAAACCCAAAATAATGAGGTTTGAATGCTAGATCAGAGAAAGTTACACTGATTTTTCTCTTAGGGTCTTACTGCTAAAGATGTTATAAGTTGTAGAGACTTGGAACCCTATTTGAGCCATGACCACATATAAATACCAGATTGTGAATCAAAAGTAGGAATCAAACTCATAGTTTCATGTTCTGCAGTAGCATCAACACTATAATACACTCAACTCTAGTTCCACTGGATTCCATTCTTCCATAATAATCATTTTATTCGTAATAATAAAAAGCAACAAAAACATACAGTTTTGTCCAGTTACTTTTTGCAGGGGTACTATACCAAGAGATTTACTCAGATACAGCTAGAGTCTCCCTAGATTACCTACCACTATCCCTCTTCTTCCAATCTAAGTGCTACATATCCTTTATGGCCCAATTTAAGGCTACAGTTCCCATTTTTTCTTCTCTTGATATTTTATTTTACTTCAACTGACTTCCCCCTACCTTGAAAGTTTATTACACTTGCTATCCACATCACTCATTTGATCTTTCAGTGTTCTTTGAGTCATATCTTCTCATCCATTCTAAATTACATGTTAATGAAGATCAGAGAATACAAATGGCAAATATGGTGACAAGATACTAGATTTTAGAGTATATTCATTATTAAAGCCAAAGCCTATTTATCTCATAAACATTTTAGCATTTATCATATTTAGTTGGATATAAGAATATATGGACACCATTTTGGATAACTTGTTAATCTCCACTGAAGTTAGTTTAGCACTGCATATTGCAATGACCCTAAGTAAAGGCACAGCAAACTACCTTCTGTGGGAAAAATACAGATGCACACCATTGTTTACATATTGTCTATCACTGTTTTCCCAATACAATGGCAGAGTTGACTACTTGCAACAGAGCCTCTGTGACCTGAAGAGATGAAAACATTTACTATCTGGCCTTTACCAAAAAAGTTTTCATATCCCTGCTCTAAAACATATCTGATAAAATAAATCAGATTCAATGGCCCATTTTGTGAATGTATAAACCTAATTTAAAATAACTTGATTTATGTCTTTGATTCTGTATATTTTACTTGAGCAAATGAATTCCTTATATGTTGACTTTAAGCCATTGATTATATTACTAACATTGGACATTAAAACAAGTGTATATATCTGGTCAATTGGGAAGAAAACAGCCAATCTAATATTTCTGTAATATTCAAACAATATCAAATTAAATATTCTGAAATACAAAGCTCTAAAGATAACATGCTTTAAAAAAATCACATGGAAAATGGTATAATTTATGAATTTCATACATAATAGTCAAGGGCCAAAGAAATTATAGGCAAATAACTTTTCTTTTTCTCACAATATTTTTGTCTGTTCAATGGTTTTGGACATAAAACATTGCCCTTTAAATGAAAGTTACTTTGAGGACAGATCTTATTCAAAATAGATAGGTTTCTAAACAAAGTAAGTTATATTCATGCCAGGGGATAATATTTAGCAATGAAAAGGAACAAATAATTGATACATGCAACAACCTGGATGAAATTACGTTGAGTGAAAGAAAAAAATAAAAGCCAGTCTCGAAAGGACATATAATGCAAAATTCCATCTATATAGTGTTAATGAAATAACATAATTATAGAGATAAATACAGATTAGTAGTGTCAGGGGTTAAGGACAGAGAGGAAATGGTGGCTGATACAAACATGAGTGAATGTATAACTGGTGAAATATGAATAAGCCCTCTGAAGTACACCAGTGCCAATTCCTTGATTTCAATATTTTGCTATGGTTATACAAGATATTCACATTGGGTAAGATATGGAGGATCCCCTTGCATATTTATTTGCAAATTCCTGAGAATCTATAGTTAATTTCAAACTATGTTTTTTAAGACTCAAGGTAGTGTTTCAAAGTATCCAATTCAGATATAATACTATTTTCTGTAAGAAGAACACATATGGCTATGAGGGAAAAAAAAAGTGGAACTTAACATTCCTGCAGGCTTCTTTGGGATTTTTAATATTAGTAAAAGATCTGGAAAGCAAACAAAGTAATCATACAATTAGATAACCTAATGGTCACTATCTTCTATCTGGTTTTATGGGCTTTTTGGATTGGGAATGAAATCTTTTCTCTTGGATTGACTTGGCCCTCTTGCCACCTGCTTTAGACATGGACTACACACAATTTTCATCATATTGGTACTGTTGAGATTCCCAGAGTTCTTAATTGCTGTTGCACAGATGCTAATTCATCAAATAATCTAACACTTGATTATACAGTATTTGATGACCCAAACTTTTTGTTGATTATACAACAAAAAGTACCTGATGTTTATAGAGACACACAATCACCTTCATAAACTTTATAACAGTTTATCTTCAATCACTCATGTTTTCTAATTAATATATTTAAGCCAATAAAACTTTCTCATAGTATTGATCAAATTTTATTCCATGGTTTTTGCTATTATGGTGGTGAAAATTACAAATGTTTCATATTTCATAATTTTCTCTTGAACTTATTTCTGGCTAAGTTCTCTCAATATGAATATTTTTTGTTACCTTTCTGTATTTATATATACATATATATTTGAAGCTGTTTATTTAGGTGCATATTAGTTGACTGTTATACTCACTTTGTAGTATTTTCTTAGTAGGAAATGTCCTACATTTAATGTTAAATAATAAAATGTCCCTTTTAATATTATCCGCTGAAATTTAATTTTATCTGATATTCACATTTTACCCAATTATTATTTATTCTAAATTTACAGTGTTATTTTGTTTTATATATATCTCTTGTAAAAACACAAGTTTTTAAAAATTTCATTTTCTACT
This sequence comes from Smutsia gigantea, assembly GCA_032199065.1. Taxonomy (NCBI): domain Eukaryota; kingdom Metazoa; phylum Chordata; class Mammalia; order Pholidota; family Manidae; genus Smutsia; species Smutsia gigantea. The sequence continues at coordinate 101,853 of JAVSCE010011223.1, forward strand.
GTACAAAGTTTAATCCATCAGTTTTGATCTGAGTCAATATTATGCTAACATTTGCTAAACTGCCTCTAAATACCTGAGATCCTAACATCCTCTTTGTTCTCACATTATGACTTAGCATATTTGACATGTGTTCATTTCATATTTGTCTGAAAGATAACAGTATATTCTAAAAAATAAAAAATTACATCATAATACCCCTATCTACCCATCCAAGTGTGATTAGATTCTCTCTCTCATATCTTAGAGGCAAGATGGAAGATACTGATCTAATTTTCTCAGGTCATACCAGCCCTTTCCTAGACTGCATGCATTATTCTGAAAGTGTATCATCTCCAGCTACCATTGACCTTTTACCTAACTATGGGATAGTGTGTTCGTTTTTGTTACTGTTATAACACATTACCACAAAATCAGCAGCTTAAACAACAAAAATGTATTATCTTTTAGTTTTGTTGTTTAGAAATCATACATAGATCTCACTGGGTTAAAATCAAGTTGTCAGCAGGCCTGCATTCCTTTCTAGAGATTCTAGGGAAGAATTTCTTTCCTTACCTTTTCTACCTTCTAGAAGCCATCCACATTCCTTGGCTCATGACCTCTTTCTCCATCTTCAAGTCAAAACATTAGATCTTTCTGACAATTCTCCTATAGTTACACCCCACTCTGACTTGCCTCTTCTACCTGTCCCCCCCACTTTTAAGGACCCCTGTGATTACAATAGGCCTACCTGATTATCTAGGATAGTCTTCCTATATTAAGGTCAGTTGATTTTGTGGATTAAATTTAAATTTAATTTAAGGTCAGCAAATTTAATTCTATCTATGAACTTAATTCACATATAAGTAACCTATTCACAGATTCTGTGGGTTAGAACTTGGACATTTTTGGTAGGCATTATTCAGCCTACCACAGACAGTAATCATTTTCCATCAATAATTGATTTTCTGTTTTCTGTTTTGCTGGATGCAATGTTTCAGAAAATATATGTAGAACCCTAAGAGTATTCTGGGAATAGTAGACCTTAAAAGGTTACCAAAATATGTTTCTGCCTTCACAAAATACACAACTAATTGCACTCAACCTTGTTTCAATGATAGTCCCTCAGGTGGATTTAGAAAGAGTGAATGGAACATTTGTAGCCTTTGAAGGAAACAGCTACTTAATGGTAACAGTAATGAAGAGGGGAGATGACTAGCAAGCTTTCGTTATGGCAGGTGTTACAACATTTAATGTAATGAAATAATGGGAAAGATTGTGAAATGGATGCAGTGATTACTGAATATCCTTTTAATGGAATGCTGAACATAGTCTAATAGAACTTTCAGGGTTATCTGAAGCAATAGGAGTCTACTGCTTTATTATCTTTGATTAATGTGATAATTCTGCAAATTGTATAAAACTACTAGCAATGCAAATGAATTTTATCCAATGGAGATGCAATTGATCTTCACTTCAAAGAAAACCAGAACTGGACAGTAGTTAAAGCAGTAATAACAGATTTTATTCAAGAACTACTGTAGTAGTATATCTCAGTATAGAACTGGGCTCAAATCCAAATACAACATGGACGAGTGAGGATTTATAGCCCCAAAGAGCAGGGTTGGAAGGGGAGGGTCAGTAGATGGAAAATACTAAGGAAACATCAGGAGTCGAGGGTATATGGCTAAAACCACTCAACAGGATTCTTGCTGAAGGCCAACCATGGTGATCTGATGCCAGGGGTCGGGGATGACAAACTCGATCAGGTATCAAAGACGGGGTGGGGGTGGGGGGGGCGGGGATCTTCTCTAAACTTTGAAACCGAAATCAGTCAAAGGGAGAAATAAAGTGGGTGAAACCCATTTATTTCTTACAAGCAGTCCACTGCTGCTCCCCTGTGTCTCTCCTGACCAGACTGCAGAAGAAGAGTCCCCCACCCAACCTCTCTGGTCCAGATAAGCACTCCCTAACCCTTGTAATTACCTATTGATACGGAGATGGACTACTTCTCTCCATCCCTTGGAAACACCTATTGTATGGAGATGCCCTAAAGCCAGGTGAAAGATTCTGAAATATTGCAATTTTACTCACATCCATCATTTTTCAATTGGCTTTCAATTTACGAACAATTCATTCCAGAGATTGACTAGTCGTTGATGAATATTTTATTGGTTTCCCGTGCAAGTAACTACAGAATTTCTTGAGTGATTTCAAATAAGAAATTTGGTGATGATAAATAACTCCTTAAAGTGATACGATTATCCTCAGAGAGATAAACAATAAAATTAAAGCAAGATCCTCTTCTCAAGGCAAGTTT
>JAVSCE010011224.1:0-67826 GCA_032199065.1 Smutsia gigantea
TAAATGTTGCAGGAGGAATTTTTAGCTGAAAGGAAAAAATTCAATGTTTTTATGTAATGACAAACAATTTTGATACCGTAACAATTGTTTCCCTTAATTTTAATTATAAAAATAAATTAAAATGTACCTAAATATAAAAAGAGGTGATGGTTTATGGCCTTACTCTATTAAAAAGAAATTAAGAACAACTTTTTTGTTGTTATTTTTACTCCCTGTATTTTAGGGGAGTTGCCTGATTTCATTTTTATTTTATGTCTATGGGTGTACTTTTTAAATTATTTGGTGACTATGCATATGTGAAAAGAAGGAGCTTAAATTTGTGTGACTTTATCAGTCTTGCTTATAAGTCTATCTTAAAAATAACTTTTTAAGAAGAACCAGTTAAATGAGCTCTGTACATACTAGGGGTGTTTTGTGTTTTCTTACTGGAATCTGTTACATATTCTTCAGTGCATTGAGATTTTCCAGTATATAGAGTTTTCATTTTTGAATGTTTGACTTGATTTTTCTCACTTAAATCTTACTTTCATTCAGTCATCCTTCCCAACTACATTTGGAGGAAATTTCTGTATCAGCTTCTATCATTCAGAAGTACTGGAATTGCTAAAATTATCCTCAACAGCTTCTTGTTCTATATTACTTAATTTCTCATTTCCAGTGAAAACGAATTATTATGATGGACAATGCCATATCTTGCTTTTGTAATTCTATGAGGGAAAACAAATTTTTACAATAAATACATTTTTTTATTATTCAAAATCAAACACTGTATGAGTATGTTCATTTGATGAAACTGTTAAGTATTTTCTGCTACTTTCTAGAAACACAAATGTGGTTCAGCTGTCCTCTAATTCTCCTACAAGGCAATTACTTTATCTGATTATATTTCCTATTCTTACTTCTGTTATGGGTGTTGACAAGGTTAGCAATGTTGTATAAAATGGAATAGCCTAATCTTTTTGTCAAGAGTTATGACAACAAATGGTTTTCCCTCCTTTGCCCTCCAGTAGGTGTTAGTAAGGGCCTTTCACAACCTTTAATGCAGCCATTAACATTCATGAACTGCTCTGGGTGAACTACTTCAGATGATGACATAGATAAGCCAGAAACATCCTCATTTCCCAAAGATTCATTTGACAAGAAGCAGCCCAGAGTTACTTTCCAATCTCTCTGCTGGACCACAGGATTTCAATATGAATGCACAATGAATGCAGGATGCTTCTATAAAGGTTTGTCAGTCCTGAGGAATCCAAGCTATCACTCTACAGTTCCATGTGAAGACAGCAGTGCTTGTTTAAAACAAGAGCTTTACATCTGATTCATTCCCTCTCATAAATAGAGGCATGTGGGTTAGTAGGGACAAATGAACTGAAAGTATTTTGCAGCAAGGACAGGAATCTACAGTCTACAAATAAGCCTTGCTGTTTTACTAAAGACTTTGCCTTAATGTTGGTCTGTACTGACCTGTGAAAGAAACATGAGTGATTCTAATGCATAACTAACACTCCAGGCTTACAGATGGCGTCAGATCCAGATCATTACAGCCGAAACCACAAAGGCAAACTATAAAAGAGAGTTTAAGCAATTGCCAGCGCAATTCAACCAAGTGTTAGGTGATGAAGAAATATGGGAATTTGTAGCCTGCATTATTAAAATTGGCTATCTTCATTTAAAGTTCACTGACCAAATGCATCATCTCCTCATTTTTTTTTTAAACGCCAGCACTGTCTTAAATAAGTCTTTTACTGATTTTGCTAACAGGTGCCCTTTTGGATTGTGGTACCAATTTGCAGAGTGAGAAGATACGTCTATGTTCCTGTATTAGATATGGCAGTTTTCAATGTAAAGAAAATGATGTCAATGTGCTTATACTAAAATGAAGAGCATATAAAAGAGAAGATCCTCCTGGTAGATAAAGTCCAAAAGAAGACCGAAGATGAAGATGGAAAATACTTTTAACTTCTGATACTTATTTTTATAATGTACACATATCCAGTTTTGTTGATTTTTCTAAGATGGTAAGATATGAGATGAGGATATAAATGAAAGAAAAAAAGTTAAAAAATTGACACATCCTGAGAGTGGGTTCATCAGTTTCCAATGGGATGCTTCTCTCTCATCTTTATTATACACAAATATTCTTAATATTAAAGAGAAATTAACATGCTTTATGTTGCTGGCTCATTTCTCAAGGCAATATTAGAACACTTGGACCCTTATTTGTTTTGGAAGAAGTTTTGGTAAATTAGTTGTTAATAAGTGTACACTGTAATGGCACTAATTAAAGATTATAGTGCCTTTTGGGAGGTGTAAACATCATGAAAGGCTGCAATGCTACATTCTTAATGAACAGATTGGAACTTATTACACACAAGCTGGATGAGCCATTCCCTCACATTTACACGCTGTGATGGGCTGTGAATGGTTTTCACTACAAGGCTACTTGGTCTACTGCCTGCACACTGGTTTCTTTCAGTTTTCATTAATTTTGCTATTAATTGAATTCTAAGTCATAACCACAAGTTTTCAGATGGTCATTGTGTGCAGGTATTTCTTTAGCTAGTCCAACACCTTCAAGCCCACCATCAGAAGGAATATACCATTTGTCACTGTTTTGGATCATTATCAATTACATGGTTCTGTAACTAATAAAATGGTTAAATCAGTTCTTTTTAGAATAAAAAGATAAGCCAACTGGGTGTGTAATACTGGAGGAGTACAACTTCATGAATACTAAAAATAATTTCAGTGTCCATGTGTGTTGCTTTGAGCAGCTGTGTCATACCATATTTTGATTCCCTTTACTTACTCACACATCTGTTGTTATCTAGCAATACTCGATCCCCCCTGCAGGAACAATTCACTCTCCCATTAGGAGTTAAAAGGCACAGGTCATGGCAACCTCCATTCAATAATGCACACGGAGAAAGTTCACCTGCAATGAAGAAGCTTTATTGGTAATATGTTATATTGAATTCCTATCCCATGTTAGATATAGATTAATAGTAAGTGGTTAGGCTGCCTCAATCTCTCAAAGATATCTCATAAACAAGGAAGACTTGGGACTTTTGAAAATCCAAATATCCCAAATGGTAAGAACTTTACAAAAATATGTAACATAAATCACTACATTGTCTAATACATTTATCAAGGATGCCATGGAATCAAATGAACAAGTGCCACTATAAAGTGCACTGATGCCACAAGCTGCAATTTGTAGGTATTCCAGTGATTAAAGAATATTTAAGCTCAGATGCAAAGTTTTTCTATCAAGTATTATTTTCATGGAAACAACTTGATTTGAGTGTTAAAGATATGAGGACTGAGAGGGAATGGAATTTAATTCCAGAAACAAATAACTAAAAATGAATTGTTCCTTCTCTTGATGAATTCAGAACTACAGAAGTTGCCTTAAACCTTTCAAATAATTCCAATGTATTGAAAAGTCAAATACTGAATACTACCCTCAGGAACTTTAAGAAAACAAAATCCAACTAAGCATTACTAAAAAAAAAAAAAAAGGTAATATTTTGAGATCTCATATAATAAAGACATAAATTGTTTTATTGCAACTTACAGCTATTGGTGTCATTGGCAACAGCTATGATTCCCATTGGTTGATGTGGAATATCAGAACGAAGAATTTTTGTATCTCCTCCTGTGTACTTGTTGGAACGCAGAATAGCTCTCCTTCCCCAGTCTGACCAGAAGATATAATTGTCATAAACAGCCAAACTCAGGAAAGTTCCTGGCCCAGATTTGACAATCACCTGAAATAAAGTATATATATATATATATACATATATATGTATATATAAAATGTATATATTTCTTTTTTTCTGACTTCTCCTGCTTACATACTTTTTTTAAAAATTAAGGTATCATTGATATACAATCTTATGCTCAGATTTCACATGAGCAACATTGTGTTTACTACATTCCCCCTATTATCAAGTTTAAAATGAAGATACAGGTATTCCTATATCCACATCTATTTTTGCTTAAAAAAATATGGGATTAAGATTAGTTATTTTCAATCAATAGAAATCATCAGACAAAGAGCATCTTACTAAATGTATGATCATAACATTCCTTATAGTTTATCTTAAATGTTCTAATCATCCTTTACTTTTACAATGCTTACTTAGTATCTTAGGTATATTTCTACTCAATAATCATTTGGTTTGTATAAAAAAAATTTTTTTTCAGTGTTATAAACCAAAATCACCAAGCCAAAAATCTGAACTCAATTATGATTACTAACATTTATTAAGAATCATCAGATATATGTGAACACCCATCAAGCTCTCAGAACTACAGAATATAACGAACCATAAGATCCCAAATTATTCTTTGAAGAAGTTTTCAACATGAATGATTTAACCATATATGTATTGACAATAACAATTTGAAAGTAAAGACCAAACTTCCACTCAGACCAAGATTAAGAAAAAAGACTAGATTTACCTTTCCAATAAAATAACTAAAAAACTGAGCAAAATATATTAAACAAGGCTTTGCAACACATGAGAAATCAAGTAATAAAGGACAATTCCTAATTAGTAGGAAATAAATGGAGTGATTCACTATGGCTCATTGTGGCCATAGCTTATGGCCTGAGAGAGATTCCAAGGAGCAACACAACACAGAGGAACCCAGCAGAGCCCAAGCCCAGAGAACAACCCGGGTGGGACAGACTGAGAGTTATGGGAGGACAATGTGATTAGATCCCATAGGGCAGAGTGTGGGAAAAGAGAATGTAACCAAAACAGAGCTGTGGATATTTGCACAGGGACCCATAAGGTATTCAACCAAGTACTAAGCACATGCATGTGTGATTGAGGCAACTTCAGGTTAGTGAAAGCAATATGAGAAAGGATTAAAGAGAAGAGTTCCCAAAATTCACATGGGTCCAAGAATTGTACTTGTTAACACCAACCAGATTTGAAGATTTTCTAACTCACGGACTCTGAGTACTTATATGGAAGGGTCTTGCCTCTGCAGTGAGAAATAATTAATCCTAGACTAAACTCTGCTGTATTCCTAACAAAACTTTAAAAAACCAAGATCTGAAAGAATAAAACTGTTTCCAAGTAGTTTAATCATTTTCCAGAAGCAAGCTCAGAAAATTTAATGGGAATATGAAAAAATTTACCACCAAGCTACTGTGTAAGAGAAGTTGAAAAGAAGAAAAAAGTCTCAAATCAATGACCTCAGCTTCCACCTTAGGAAACTAGAAGAAAAGAAAAATTAAATTCAAAGTATAGAAAATAAAAATAAAATAAATATCAGAGGAGAAATCAAGGAAATAGAAAACAGAAAAACATTAGAGAAAAATCAATGAAACAATAAAATTGTTCTTTGAGAACAATGGATAATACATAATGATGAAGTGGGGTTTATCCTAGGAATACCGATTGATTTAACATTTTAAAAGACTATCGATGTAATTAACTGTATTAATAGATAAAAGAAGAAAACTTATATGAAGATCTCAATAAATGCACAGAAACTATTTATAGAATCTAACAACCATTCCTGATAAAAACATAATAGAAATAAAACTAGTAATGAAAGAGGAATGATTACTTTCACTACTTCTATTCAACATTATCTTAGAGTTTCTAGCTAGTAAACTAAGGCAAGAAAATGAAAACAAAGAGCATCCAGATTGGGGGAAAAAAAAAGTAAAACTTTATTTGCAGAGAACATAACCCAATCCAATAGAATAAAAAAAATTGAATAGAATCTACAAAAATAATCTGCTTGAACTAATAAATTTAGTAAGGTTGCAGGATACAAATTGCTATAAAAATTTCTATATACTAGCAATGAGCAACTAAAAATTAAAATAAAAAAATCTTTTGCAATAGCATCACCAAATATGAAATACTTAATAATATATATGAAAAAAATATGTTCAATGACCTAAAACTACAAAACATTGCTAAGAGAAATTAACAAAAACCTAAATAGAGATATGCCTATTCATGGTTTGCAAGATTCAATATTGTTAAGATGCCATCTTTCCTCACATTGATAAATTACATCTAATCCCTGAAAAATACTGCAGAAATTCTAGAATTTCAAATTCTAGAAATTGACAAGCTGATTCCAAAATTCATGTGTGCAATATAATGTTATAAGAAATACATATTTGGTCATTCAGATGACTAAATAATACATTTCCCAGTTATATTTGGTCTTCATCCACAGTTAAAATGTGTGTCTTGTCATGTTAATGAGAATTTTGAACCACTACCTAAGTGTGGGCACTTTGTAGTTGAATCAGCCAATGGCCAATGATTTAGTCAGTCAATGAAGTACTCACAAAAACTCATGAGAAGTGCCTATCTCTGTCTTTTTTGCATCCTGCTTCTCTGTTGGAGAGAGCTACCATGCTTGGGGAACCAGAACACTTCCACATGCCACCGAGCCAGGCCCAAGCTTCATAAGGATAGAAGCTCCTTTATTTGGGACCTTGCCTTTGCATCTCTTCATGCAGCTGTTAACTCATTAACTTTATTAAACTGGTACATGTAAGTGTTTCCCTGAGTTCTGTGAGCCACTCTAGCAAATTAATTGAACCTAAAGGGGGTGTCATTAGAACCTTCTATCTGCAGCCAGTCAGAAGCACACATAACAGCCTGGAGCTTGCGACTGGCATCTGGAGTGAGGGTGGAGGGCAGTCTTGTAGGAAAGAGCCCTTCACTGGGAGAATCTGGTGGTGTCTCTGCGCTGATAACACCAGAATTGAATTGAGTTCTTGGACACCCTGCTGGTATTCAAGAATTGCATGGTGTTGTGCATGGGAAAACACCCTCTCCCACCACACACACATATGCTTTGGAATTGGTCTGGGAGCTCAAAAGGAGTTCTTGGTGAGGGAACAACGTGGAAATGTAGGAGGCCTAGAAGAGCAAAAATGATAACAAGAAAAGAAGTTAGAAGACTAGCCCTACCTATTTCAAAACATTATAAATACACAAATTTCATGACAATGTGATACTGGAAAAGGATAGAGAAATGCATCAATAAAATGGAAGAGAGTTAAGAAGATCTACATGTATAAAACAACCAATTTTTTACAAAATTGCAAAGACTATTCAAAGAAATGGGGTACTTTTCTTTGACAAATTGTCATTGAACAACTGAATATGTATATGCAAAAAAAACAACTGCCATCCACATTCAAAAATTAACTGAAAATAGATCATAAACCTAAATATAAAATATACAACTATAAAGCTTCTAGAGAAAATCTTTACAACTGTGGGTTAGGCAAAGATTTCTTAGCTAAGACACCAAAGGCATGATTCATTAAAAAGACTGATAAATTGAACTTAATTAAAATATAAAACTTCTACTCTTCACGTGACACTACTAAGACAATGAAAAGATAAGCCACAAACTATGAAAAAAAATTTACAAATCATAGGGCTAGCAAAGTATTTATTCAGAAATTTAAAGAACTCTCAAAACTCAACAAAATGACCAAACAATGCAACAAAGAATTGCCAATATTTTTGAAAAGACACTTTAAGTATATATATACATATGCATGACAAATAAACTTTTAAGAGATTATCAACATTGTTATGTGTAATAGACACAAACTAGAAGCCATTTAAATGTCCATTTACAGATAAATGCATAAAATAATTGCATATATTCGTATGACAAAATTCTTTCCTTAACTAAACTCTAGTCAGGCTCCTTTAGGATCTTTTTCAATTAGGTCCCATCCTTGGGCGTGTCCTTAGAAGCCCAAATTTTTCAAGAATTCTGCTGAATCATTTTAACCAGATTCTCCCACCTTCAGTATCTCATGACCCTCAATATCTGACCAAATTCTTTATCTGACACTATCCCTCTGTGTGATCACATTGGCCTGCCATCACCAAGGTCAGTTTAACCAGAATCGTCCCTTACCTCTGATGTTAGCAACTGTCAATTAACTGACAACCCATTCTGTTTCTTGGCTATAAATTTCCACTTTCCCTTATATTCCGAGTTGAGCTCCATCTTTCACCTACTGCATTATCCCATTGCAGCAGTCCCTATGTCTTTTGATAGTTCTGAGTTCTGAATAAAGTTTGCCTTAATGTTTTAACAAATTAAAGTTATTTTTTTTCCTTAACACATACAATGTAATACTACTGAGCCCCAAAACACAATGAACTATTGATGCATGTAGCAATGTGTATCTATTTCATTATAATTATGCTGATTAAAGAAAGCCAGAAAAAAAGGAGTACATAGTGTATGTATGATACCATTCATAAACTTCTACAAGATTCAAATTAATCTATGGTGATAAATAAGAGTGTTTCATGTGGACACAATGGAATGGAGGCACGGTAGAAAGAAAAAGATTAAAAAAAGAAATGAAATTTGTAGAGGTCACCGATATGCTCTTTTTCTTGACTGTGATGATGGACTCATAGGAAAACCTGTGTGTGTGTGTGTGTGTGTGTGTGTGTGTGTGTGTGTGTGTGTGTGAAAACTTAGAATTTAAATATGTTCAGTTTAGTATATGTCAATTATATTAAAAAAATTAAATATAAAGGCCAAAATTTTCTCAAAAAATATTTTCAGAAGTAATGTTAAATGTATGTGACTTCAACTGGGTTTGAAACAGCATATGCCAGAAAATAGATGTTATTTACTGTTTAATCATTTTATTTAGTTTTTGCTTCTAAATCTAAGCCATAGTAGCTGTAGGTCCTCTCAACTCTTCATAGGAACCATAGTTCTCTCAACTCTTCCGAAAGTCTTTGAATGAAGAGAACAGCTGAAATCTAAGCACACCCTTATTAGTCGATTGTAGAGCTCAGATGCCTAGAAGAGGGGACTTGATATGAGTTTACTCTCGTAACAAAAAGGTAAAACATAATTTCTGGAATGGAACAGAAAATATAACAAAGGAGAAGAAAAACAAACAAACAAATAAACATAAGATTCAAAGACACCAAAGAAAACCTCCAAGAATATGCCTCCAAGGCAGCAAAAGCTTTCAGGAACAGCTTTAAAAGGCATTGATGTAGTTTGTTGTTTGTCTTGCTTCATTTAGAAGAAATCTGTGCCTCCCTACTGTGGACAAATTACATGAATGGACATACTGTGGTACACTTAAAATGAAGAAATGGGCTTTTTGCCTTACCAACTTCCTAATCAGAAGGGCTTGGTAGTCAACATCCAATTCAGAACCTAAAATTTGCTCAATTTATTCTATTTCACAAGTCACTGTGTTTTAATGGAGAGGGCAACAAAGTGGGCCTCAGAATGCCTACATTGCAGTGGAAGCTTGAGCATAGTGGATTTGGGGAAGATGTTCACTTCTGAATCTTAATTTGCTCATCTCTAAGACAGGGCTGATCAAACCTAGTTCAACTTCCCATGGCTGTTATAAGGATATGGGAAAATTGTTCTGAAGATTCTAAATTGTTATATATGTATGCTCTAATTTAATTTCATAGCTAAATTTAGTATTGGCTTTTGTGATAACTGCTTACAGAGCTATCCATGTTCTTATTTAGAAATGAAATTAAGAAACTTCACGAGGAATGTTTTTGTAGAACTGAATATATCAATTCAATTATTTGGCTTCCATGACAATATTCCAAGCACAGTCTTCACTAGATTACTTTTCCCAGTAATCGAAAGAGTAAAGAAATAAAAAGTGAAGTCCTATAGGAATGATGGCTTCATAGGAATGGGCATGAAGAGATAAATACCTGGGAAATCAAACAGTTAGATCTGTATGTAATGACTCAAGTAACCCTTCATGGATCCACACACTGCCTTCCTAGGAATTAATACATTCTAGGATTCAAACATTTACTGAAAAATAAAATTAATATTGTTAGGAATATTAGATCGAAAGATGGACATGAGCAGCCAGGGAAGGGAAATAAGGTTCAAGGAAAACGGCCCAAACTGCCCAAGTAGGGGGTCCCATGTGAGGACAACAAAGGCTTTGCAGGGAGTTAACCTCTTGCCTATTGGGACCAGGCCAAACTGGTCCCAAACAGGTCCCAGCAGCAGTTGAACAAAACTAAGAACCACCCAAACCACACCTCCTTATAATCTCATTGAAATACAATTGTGATTCTGGCCTCCCACCATGGGCTTTTCTGTGTGCATTTTGGGAAAAGACATCCTACCAAGTCAATCAAATGACCTCACCCTGCCAATTAAAAGAAGTGCCTTCAGGGCTACGTAGTGATACATAGACCCTCCCCTAAAAGTTTGTCTACCTTGACTCTGTCCCACTCCTCCCTTGGAGTGTATTCAAATAAGACTTTCACTCTGCTTCCCAATTGTGTTTCTGCTTTTCAATTCTTTGTTGCAGCAGGGACAAGGGCAGAGGAGAACCAACTCAGCTTATAACAATATGGTTTGGAGAAAACAGATAATGTGGGAATGTAGTACTTTAAAAAATAAGTTCCCTCTCTCTCTTCTATCCTATATCAAACTCTACATTATTATGAGGTAATTAACAATGTTAGCTTCCTGATTTCCCAAACCTTGCCTCATTCATTCCAAATTAACTGCTAAGTACCCTCTAATAAAAACAATTCCTTTATTTTTATTCTGAGGATATAAGTAATTTCTGTACTATAGAACAATATTTCTCAAACTTTGATGCATATGCAATTCCCTTAGAGATTTTATTAAAATTCAGGTTTTGATTCACTAGGTCAGGAGTTCCCTGAGATTATTCATTTCTAATACGTTTCCAGGTGTTGTTGAGGCATATGATTTGGAAACCCACTTTGAATAGCAAGAATTATAAAGTAGAGAAAAGTATAAAAAAGAAAATAAATAATCTTACCACACTGACATAACAACTCATTATTTTGAATTAAGAATATACATTTATATTCCTTTTTTTCTTTACAAATTGGTATTAGAGTTATGCTTTGTATTAACTTCAAAGTAAGTCTGATGCCAAGCAAAATGGGGTAAGCCCACTACAGCCTGTCTCTCCCATTGATCACTACTTTCTGATTATAACATTGTGTTGTGGCAACAAGAGGGAAAACATGGTAAAAGTAAGTTGAGTAGCATCAAGAAGCAGGGTGGAAGGGAGCAGAATAAAATACTACTGTTACTATAATCTTTTTTCCTTCTATTACATCTAGTGTCACCCAATAACTGAAATAGGTAACAATATACTAAGTGTGCATCTGCTACTTACCCTCGAAGGGTGCAGTTTTAGTGTTCCTTACATTTCCCAGGACTTCCCCAAATTCACACAGGAATTATGGGGAGCTGTGGCTCCCCTGGATTAGCTCTCCAATCCAGGCCTACAGAGACGTCAACCACCAGCCATAGCTTAAGTGTTCTTGTGAGTTGTAATACTTTTGAACTGCACCTGACCACCTACCTGCTGGTCTGGCTGCACCAAAGGGTTTAAAAAATCTGGTTTGAAAAGTGCATCCTAATGGACATATTTGACATTGATTTGCGGTCTTTTTCCACTAACCTTCTCTGCTCACTTCACTCCTTCACCCACTTCACTTCATTTTCTACCCACTTCTATTCATATCTGTACAGCTGCATCTTCTTTCCCTAACAGAAGGGAAGTCTCAAAGCTTAGAGTAACAGGCCCGTGAGCACTCTAAATTTCCTTGAGTTATGAATAAAATAAAATTTAAAGTTCTAGCTTAAAAAAAAAGCAACCTCCCCAAACCTCAGCTTCTTTTAAGAGGAAAAGAGAAGTCTATCTTGATCTGCAATATATTAGAACACTGTGTTTTACAAAATGACAAGAGAATTCTCCCATATATTCTCCTGTGCTTAGAAAACTTTTAGTGATCTAAGAGCAGGACACATTACTTCCACCCTTCTAAGGACAGACATATTACACACACACACACACACACACACACACACACACACACATACTGAATCATGGGGAAGACTAATGCTAAAATGCACTTCGTTACCATATTAGAAATCTGAAAAGATTGCTAATACTTAGTAAGCATTCAGGTTTAATATTCCCAGTTTGTATTTCTTTAGCAATAACATATTATTGCTTAGTCAATGTTTCATGAGTATAAAAGATCACCTGTTAACAGTGGTATGAACTGAATGTCTGTATCCCTGCCTAATTCATATGCTGAAGCCCTAACTACTTGCATCGTGTGGATGGTATTTGTAGGAAGTGCCATTAAGTTTGAATGAGGTCTTGAAGGTGACACCTCATGATAGGATTAGTGTCCCTTTAAAAGAGGAAGAAATCTCTCTCTGTTCCCTGTGAAGATACAGCAAGATGGCAGACATCTGCAAGCCAGGAAGAGGACTGTCACCTGAAATCAACCACTCTGGTATTGTGATCTCAACTTCCCCACCTCTAGAGCTGAGAAATAAATGCCTGTTGTTTAAGCCATGCAGTCTATGGGAGTTGTTATAGCAGATCAGGCTGGTTAAGACAAACAGTTTTATTCCCAAAGAGCCAAATTTTAAGATTCCTCTCATCTGCTTTAAATTCCAATAAATATTTAAAAAAATCAATATAAGAAAGAAAGATTTCTTGCTATAAGAGCACACAAATGATAACTGCCTGAGTGTACTCTCTGGGAAGATTTTCCTGAGAAAGGAAAGGATGACTAGCCAATAGGAGGAGTAGTGAGAAGGAAGGGTTTGGGGCAGAGGGAATACACAGTGCAAAAGATGAAAGGAATGCAGGACATGAAATGCTGGAGAAATGAACAAAGGTTAAGTAACCATGACTGTAGCTCAGACTTGTGGACAGAGGATCTCATGAGGACCTTGGGGAGAAAGGGCAGACTTGTAGAACCTCCCTTTCTATAGACCAAGCTTGTGAATCTGAGTTTTGTTCTGAAGCTATCAGTGAATTACTAATGCTTATAAAGCATGTTAAAGTCATTACTAGTTTGTATTTATAAAGATTATTTTACCTCTGGGATAGAGACTAGGTTACATAGCAAAAAAAAAGTTACAGGGAAACCAGTTAAGAGCAACTGCATTTGTCCAAACAAAGGGTAATATTTTTTGTTGTTTTGAGAAAGGTGAAGGAGAATACAAATACTAGAGAAATATTTACTGAAAGATTCCCTATTTCACTTCTTACCACAAATCCACAAGAGTCTTCATTCATTCATTCATTCATCCTTTTACTTTTCTTTAGTAAACAATTAGAGGTAACACTTCCTGAACGCCTACAGTGTACAGGATGTGTATGTATTACATGCATAACACCTAATTTTAACTTCATACTAACCTATATGGTAGACACTCTTTCAATCCACATTGTATTGATCAGAACTGAAGCTTAACAAGGTTATGTAAGTAAGTCAAGGTCACAGATTTAACTAAGTGATATGAAGCTATTTTTAGACAAAAAGCCTCAGTTGAGTATAAGTAGTTAAATATTATGAAGTTTCCCTTTGTTTAAAGGACTAGAGAAACTCTCATATTCACAGATGTATAGGTGTTCCCTTTATTTTTAAATCTATGCTCCTTCAAGTTAGGGACTATAGTAATTTCTTTGATTCCCTTTTCTATGCAGTATCATATTTTCCATGAACAAAATAGACACTCAGTAAACAATGCTGAATCACTAAGAATAAAATAGAAATCTTAATGGTTAGACATAAAATAGTTGCTTTTTTAATGGATAAAAACAGTTTTAGGACAATGAAAGATTTTCTATGTTGTTACCAAATGTTCATTTGGTATACAGTAACTTTTATGAACTTTCACACTGGTTGAGTCTAGCACTTTACTTCTCTACTTCTGCTACACAGAGAAAGGGGGAAGATGCAACATTAAATTCAGTCTATAATTATGTTGCTTTTATAGGGTACAATAGGTTCCTCTAAGAGTTCACCTGATTCCAGACATCTCATTTCACTGGTTAGAGTTTCATGTGGAACAGAGAAGTGAAATCTATGTTATGCTTTCTTATTTCCATGTTCAAACATTTTTATCCTTAGTTCACAAATACTGCACCTTGCACGCCAAATCAGCATCTTTATTTAGAGTGTAGAAGCTTTGTCATCATAAACTGCACTCTACCATGTTATATAGTAATGCACTATGATGGCATAATATTAAGGCACTTTCACCTTGAACCTGTAAATAGGCTCATGTTTCAAAATAATAATTCATGTCCACTCAGAAAATACATTTCTTGACACGGTCACTAATCTCATATGTGCCCTAAGAGGTAGATAATTAAATGGGTTATGTCACATAGACTTGAAATTATGTATCAGGAATTCAGTCACTAATCATAAGCCTTTTCCATCTTGGAACTCTAGTGGTGCCTTATTGGTAGAAGCACTGAAACCAGTCACAGAATGCAAAAATATTCAGTTTTACAAACCAGACAACATAATCCAATACCCAGATGCTAAATGTTAAACCAAACAATTTAAAAGCCAAACAGAAGGCTTCCAAACACCCCAGGGAATTGCCTCACCAACAAGATTATAAATGATCATTATGATAAATGACAACATGGTCCCTACCACAGCCAGGCATGACAAGGTTTTACAGATTGCAAAGAAATAATTCCAGATGTTTTAGCTTTGGAGAGAATGGCAATGTGGTAAATCAACAACTGAAAACTGAGAAGTATTTAATTTAAGAATAGATGACTATATTTAACTTGCTTGAGTGAATTTGTAGAACAAATATAAAATGTGTAAGTGTCATTAGTGTCCAACCAAATTTGAAAGTAACAACATTCCCAGCAATCATCTAAAAGATTGCCTGTTGTGTGAGAGGAGTTACCAGCCTTTGTTAGAGGCAACCCCTTCAGAGAGGGAGATGAGTGAACTAATTACTTTGATTTTACACTCTCTCTTTCTGACTTCTCTATTGACCAAACTCAAACAGAAGCCAGAGTCTGAGGGAGCCAAGGTAAGGCTCCTGAGGAAACAGAACAGGTAGAAGAGGGTGGAGAAAAAACCTGGAGGATATGCCTGGGAGAGTAGTACTAGAAGCCTATTCTGAGATTCATTATTTTTTCTTTTTGGTTTCTTGGAACTCAGTCTGCTAGTACATAAAACGGAATAGTAAAAGGCAATGACACGGTTTTGCTCCTTTCCTAAGGAACAAAAAAGGGTAAAATATTCCCTTAGGTCACACACAGGACTAATGAGAAACAATTAAACTGTGATATTCCTCAAGCATTATAGCCACTCCTGAATGGAATCTGAGCACATTTCTAATGTTTTGATTGTCTCGACTTGATGTATGATTATAGTTATTAAAGTTATAGCTTATCCACAATTCTGGTTTAGATATTGTTAGACAGTTTAAGATACAAAATGTGATTTCTATCAATAAAGAATGCACTTTTTAAGAAATGAAATATAATAAGTTCCTTCTGCTTTGAATTCCTTCTAAAACATCTGGTGAGAGACCTAATCCATGAGTGAGTTCCTTTGGGAATCCTTTCCCAGCCACCCAAAGCAAAATGGCTTCTTCCTCTGTATGACTAGATAGTTTTGCACACATACTATTATAGCACTCATCAGAGGATATCATAGGAGCTTGTATTTTATCCATCTCCCTTGCAAAACTGAAATATTTGAAACCAAGATTCCATCTTTTTGTTTTAGCAATCCAAGAGCTTAGAATAGAACATATTTATATTTGATGATTATTTATCAAATCAGTGAATAAATGAGTCATTAAAATATTCCCCCATGTTTGGGTTAGCTTTTCCACTTCTTTTTTTAAGGCACATTTACAGGAACTTTGAACTCAGCTGCGTACTTTACTTGCGTACCCAAAGACATAATATTTTCTTTCAGAAATGGTATTACCTGCATTTGTGTTTCACTAAAGAATTGGAGACATAATCTTCTCAAGATTGCAATAATTCCTTTGATAAATATTTCAGTGCTGTTACTCTCTCGATCATTGTCTAAATACAATTCTCCTGGCTCTTTAATATTTCAGTAGGAAAAGTGAAGAGCTAGTCAAAGGCATATGTATTAAATCAAAAGTCCTTATGTCCAAGCCATACTGAATTGCCAGTCTTAAACTTTCAAATTGAGATTCATTGACTATCAAACAAAAAATCAAATACTACTTTAGATGCTATAATGTAAGAAAAGTAAAAATTGTCCTCCACAAAATGATGATTATTTGGATGTGTGAATGTGTTTTTCAGTATGCCTGTATGTAGAAATAAAATGACAAGGGAAAGAACAGAAACAAATTAATTTAACACTACTACATTTAAAAGAAAGTACAGCTTAGGACAATGGGCCTGGGTTCTAGAGTCAGAATACTAGATTCAAATCTCACACCTCCTCTTATATGCAAACTGGGCTTATTATTTCATGTCTCCAGACTTTTCTTTCCTCTTTAAAGTAACAAAAACAGAATTAATATTTATCATGGAGTTTTGGAAAAAAGTTAAATAATACTCATAAAATACTTCGTATGATTACATGATAAGCTTTTCATAATTGTTAGCTGTAATTATTTTTTACATTTAGGAGTTAAAGTCTTGTAGAGATAGATTTAGAATCTTAAATAGTCTTTGACTCATATTCTTATTTTTAAATATATTGCAAACTATAAAGAATCAACTTAAAAACAGACTTTTAAAATAGACTGCTATTTGTAAATATAATGCTTTTTCAATGTCAGAGATTATTACAACAAACCTATACTTAGAGGTAAAGTCCATTTTGGTAAAATCCTTGAGTTCCACTTTATTTTTTGCTCACATGTCAGCTGGAAAGGGTGGTTTAAGGGTTGTAAGGGTTATAAAGGTTATTATACCTATCTATTAACATTGAATTTAAATTAAAAAGCTGTGATTTTAATTAAGCAAGTTATATGACTTACACACTGCTGCCCTGAAACTCCTATAATATGACTTCAGTAGTAAAACTGCAACTGATGGGTTTATGTGGAGCAGATGCAAGATTTACAATTCTGGGAAGCAACAATTTCTGTTCCTTGTGTGTGTTGAGGTAAGGAGGGTATCTCTTTGCAGCATATGTTCTGAACATTCACAACACACACACAAAAAACCCTAATTTGATTTGTTTAATGTCACTTTGAGAAAGTGAGAAAATATTTGCATTGAAGGTTATATCCAAAATGTTTACTTAACCATTTTTATTTATTTGTGTTATTATATAATATGTAGCATCATAAAATATAATGTTACTATTTTATTGATATTTTTATTAAATTTCATACATGCAGCTCAGGCTACTTCCGGGTGATTTTAATAAATACAGAAAAAATTATAAAATGTATTTGTAATGATGGCAAGGTGAGTTAATAAAAAGATATTTGAATTTTCCTAAATATGTCATTGTAAAATTCCTCTTTATTAATCAAATCAAAAGATAAATAAAAAATAAATAAAAATACATCTGGTTGCATGATTATATGTACTTTCATATACACCTCTTTCTTATTATACATATAATTTTCTTTTCAATCAGCTTCACTGGTTTACATACTCCCTAACACAGCCTGCCTCCCTCTTCTTTTTCACACTCAATTTCTTTTTTAGCAATCAGAGTCATTATGCACACAAGTCTTCCCACCTCCAGCTCCCAACCTCACATCCTTTTCCTCAGAAGTAAACACTGTCATAAGTTTCTTGAGTGATAAGACATTTTTTTAAATGTTGTTTATATTTAGGATTGTAAAAAGTCTTGTATAGTCATTAAATCTGATTGCCTATAATCCTTAAAATTAACAATTAACAAAGCTGTGGAAATTTGTGTCAATTTAAAATTCATCTTATTCAGTAGAGGGCTATTCGATGAAGCATGCATTCGAAACAAAAATAGAGCAATAATACAAAAGTAAAAACAGCAAAAGTAACAGCCTTCTGACATTCAGATGAGTGTATCTGTAGAAAATATCCTATCCTTCAAAATCATTGAAATGGCCTATAGTGCCTTATATGACTGGATCTTGTCATCTTTCTGGGATTACCACTTACCCTTCTCCTCCATGCTCACTTGTTCTCTCTGGCTACAGAGGTCTCCTAATTGTGTCTCAAACATACCAAACACACAAGGTTGTCACGAGACTGTTCTCTATGACTAACGGACATTTTCCCCCAAATACCCATATGGCCAGCTAGAGGGCTGGCACTTTGTCAACGAGGGATGTTATTGTGAGCTCCCTAACACAGCCTGCCTCCCTCTACTTTATCACACTCAATTTCTTTATCCTGTTCTTTTAGTACTTTCTAGTTGTACTGCTTATTATCTGTCTTCTCCTGCTAGAACATGAGCTCCTGAGAGTAGGGATCTTTATCTGTTTTGTTCACTCATGGATTCTAAGCACCTAGAAGAGCGTCTGACACACAGGCACTCAATCAATACTTGTGGAATGAAAGGACGAAGTAGTTACCTATCAGAGAAATGCAAATCAAAACCACAATGAGATAATGCCTCACACCTATTCAGATGATTATAAACAAAAAGACAAATAATGAGTGTCGGTAAGAATGTAGAGAAATGGAACCCCAGGCACTAGTGGTGAGCATGTAAAATGGTGCAGCCACTTTGGAAAGCAGTCTGACAGTACCCCAGATGGTTAAATGTAGCTTCCGTATGACCCAGCAAGTCCACTCCTACGTATAGGGAAACTAAAATACACGACTACACTAAATCTGTACCTCACTGTATGTTGCAAAACAAGTTTTGAATACAAAGTTCTCTGTATCTAATCTATGACTCCCTAAATCCTATGTCATCACACATATACACACACTGTACCTGATGAAGCCAAACAATCACTCCAAAGCAATAGATGGATTGGTCTGTCTTAGGACATCATGAAGTAAAAGTGATATTTTTTATTTTATTCAGCTATTGCCTAAAGAGTTCAAGCTATGGAAATACTTTTTCCTTTTACCTGTCAGGACCATTGTTAAAAAATGTTCAGTGAAATATTATTTTAGAAGGAAAATTATTCTGAACAGCAACACTGTCCTAAAAATACAGTTACATAGCTCAACCCTGTGAAGCAGGTTAGTGTCTTCTTAATGTTGCAACCACTTTCCTGTCTATACATGTCACTTTATTGATTTAAACCTACAGAACAGTGTTTTACTGGGAAAATGGAATGTTTTTATCAAAAAGATTTCTTGAGCAAATTGATGCATCATGTTGGCATTTTACAGAACTTTCAATCATGTTTTTAATATTAAGAGTATTGCTTTGCAGGTTAGGGGTTTGCAGGATTACATTCAAGACAAAACATTCAGTGGAGTTGTAAGGCTGTTATGACCCACTTACCATATCTGATTCCAGGGCAAATGTCTTTTAAATTGTGAAGTATATACTTCATTCATAATCTATCAAAAGACATATAAAGAGGGAGAAAGATGACTGTATTGACTTGGACAGTCAAAAGCCTATGGTCTGTTGTTTTTTGAGTCAGAGACACTCTGATGCTTCTTCATTACTAATAAGAATACAAAACTTTAGGGGAAAGCAGAGTGGATAGGAAAACCAATAGAGAAGCAGTTTGGGATATCATGTCAATAATTTGTCAGAAGCCAATATGATAGAGCTAACTCATTTCATATTCATTGAAGGAGAATTTTATCCAAAGAATAAACGGTTGTATAGCATGATTGGACTTAAGTAATAGGCATTTGGAGTGCATGAACACAGTATCTCATTATAACATAATCTCCCCTTACATCCTTTAATTCTTATAAATTAAGACTTTCTATTTTATCAATTTGTAATGAGTCCCAACCATCTGAAGATTTCTTCCAAAGTGTCTTTGTAATTTGGGAGTAAATTAATAATCCTTTAACTATTTTCTTCAGCAATATACATTGTCTTCCACTTACAGTATCCTAGACTAAGTGTGGGGAGGCTTCTATTAGAATTTCATACCATTTTAAGCAGGTTAGTATTGAGAGGGTTCAGAATGAGCCTCCCTAAAATGTGCCGCTTTGACATGTGGACTATTTTGAAATGTAGGCAATCAAGACCAAGTGGGCTCCAAAGAAGTTTGCTCCTCCTTTAACCACCTGGAAGAATCTAAATTAGGGTCTTTCCACAAAACAAGAGTTATCACCAGAGATAAATTTTATCTGAGTGATCCATCCATAGCACAGAATCCTTATAAAAGGTATATTACCAGACATCTGCTCTTCATATTGCCAGGAATTGCCCTCCTCCCCTTTGAAGCCCCAGGTCCTATTCCTTTGCTCAGGATGGCACATACATCTCATTCTACCTGTCTGTCATTGAACCTCTCATGTATGTGGGGTTCCTATATATAAGAAATTACATTTGACTTTCTCCTCCTATTAATCTCTTTCATCTCAATTTAATTCTTAGACCAGCAAGAAGAAATGGTAGAGGACGATTCTTCCTCCCCAGCAGTGCTTTATCTTTAATCAAATAAATCATATAAATGATATTTCCAGATTATGAGAGGAATTTCCAGCATACATTTATCAAGTTTATTTTCAATACTACTGTGCACAATATTCAAAAAGCAAACACTAATATATGAATCCTCATGTAGTCAGTATAATAATTTGTATTTCATGCTAGAAGAAAAAAAGCCAGTGAAAATTGCTTGATATTCACTACTAAGATTTTGCCGAACTCCAAAATACTTAACCTCTATAGTATAGAAACTGAGGTCCTTTTATTTAAGTCATCAATGGCTCCTATCTATTAAATAGTATAATTTTTGAAGATGAAAGCATAAATATATACAGAAGTATTATTTGTCATATATATTTTAATTAAAAATCAGAAAAAAAGCATGTGAAATAGTTGCTGAGAGCCCTCTCGGTGAAACATTTGCTACCCTGGAAGACCTAGTAGCATATTTTAAGTATGTCTTTCAAGAAACATTGATGTGATTTACCTGCAGTATAAGAAGATAGTATCACTCTATATTTTTTGTGTTTCTTTTTTCAGAGGAAATACTGAGGCACTGAGAGGAAAACAGATTTTTCTCACCCAAGGTTCCCAGTGAAATAAAAGAAGCCAGAAAAATATGGTAAATGTATCCCATTACCTTCTGATTTTTTATTATGTACATGCCACACACACACACACACACACACACACACACACACCCCTATAAAATCATGATCTTCTGTATGGAAATTTAATGCATACAATTAATATATCTTTTATAAGGAAATTGTATGTATCATTTTTTTCTGAAATTTTTAAAGGAGTACACGATGACCTATGACATAATTTAGGCCATGAAATAATAAAATACTTGAAAATGAGGATTTACGAATTCATTTTGTATCCTTGGCAAAGCTGTAATAATTCCTTTTACCCTTAAAAATATATATGTTTATGTCAATAATCTCAGAAAAAAATGAAATTGTGCCAATTTGCCAGATGTCTCACTATATGGGAAATGTTTGTGTTTTCTTTTAATTATGCCACAGTGTATTTACCTTTAAAGGAATTAAATTCTCACATGAAATTCTGCATGCCTTAAACAAATAGTACAGGTATTTGTAAAAAAGATCTTTCTTAGTATCTTCACCAAGAGAACCATCACTACTTATGACCTATCAATTGATAGAGTATTGTGCATGAGATCAGAGGATTTAAGGTTTTTCAATCCCTACTTGCAAAACAAGTATTAATTAACCACAATTTGTAAATTAAAGGAAATTATCCTTGAATCTGATTTGTTTAAATATTTAAATAAAAATTATAGAGACTACTGTGTTCTTCTTCTGGTTCAGGTTGGATATTTTTAGATTTAATTGTGAATGAAAGAAAAGCTGACCACTACATTAAAGAAAAAGGACCTCCTAAAATGTTCTAGGGTCTTAGAATTGAAAGTTTCATTAACTCTAGGAGTCTCGAAATGGCCATCCATGAAAACTTACAGTTTCTAACTATATAATACCATCTGTTATTAAGTTAAAAGCTAAACAACTTCGCATCCAGATTTCTTGCTAAAAGAAAAACAAGAATATTTGGCCTTAATTTCCTTCAGCACTAGGATGTATATCAACTCCATACTCTTTTCTTTGCATTGCAAATCTATGTAAAGAAATACATCCCTTTCTGTTTTTCTTGCCTGTCTCCTCAAGGATATAAAAATCTTCCTTTGAGGGCCTTGTGGGACATTTCTTCTACCTGTAGAAGTTGTTTACAGACTTGAGTTCTCAGGTTGGCTTAAATAAAGCTATGTCTTTTTTCCAATGTGATTTTAATGATCTTTCTGTGGACAAAGGTCATTCCATGAAAGGAAGGGTAGAGAATGAGAGTCCAGTCTCCCAATCCTGATAAAACTGTCCTCAAGAAAAAAGTCTACATGAAACCAATAAATCAACTACTCCAAGACAGTGTGTTGTTGGAAGGCCATCTTAATAACCAACCAGTTTCTGCTAATAAAATGATTACCCAATCAACTGGTTCTCACTCTTTTTAAAAAGGCCTTCCAACTTAGAGACTTTGGGGCTAACAAAATCTCACACTTGGACGTATTTTGCCCTAGGACAGATTAAAATAAAAATAATTAATTGAGCTGCATGTTTTAAATAGCTTCATTACTAATTCCTCTTATGGTCTATAAATAAAATCTTCTATAATAGAAGAGAAAAATGTAGGGATAAAGGGAATGATTTCCACTTTTGTAGTTAATTTAAAATTCAATACTCTCTCTACATGTTAACATGCAGTTATCTACATTTCAAACTCTGATACTTTGCAACTACTTTCCATAATTGATTTAATTATGGATTTTAAAAATACATAATATTCAAATACTCTATAAAATGTTATCCTCTTCTCTAATTCAACACTGCCACAAGTCATTATTGTTTTTTAATTTTAGTGTCATTTGTCATGCATTTTAAGCTATTTAGTAGAACTCACAGTAAAGATAAATTATTGGAGACACACTGGAGAGGCAACAGTATTATATATCCTCGAGGTGCTTTTGCACTTTAGATAGTTATAAACCTTAATTTGGCTAGTTCCATGAGCTGGTAGCATCATTTTGATTAAGTAGTACTCAAATGGCATGAATGGCAATAAACACCTGCACAAAGGTATATTTTTTTCCATTTTTTCTGGAAAAAAATCATGACTTAGTTATAAGAGAGTGTCAATGAATTATGAATAACTTCTGTATAATGAAGGTGATATAATCAGCTCCCTTGTACCAGGCTGGTATCATGTTCTTCCACAAGGATTCATTTTTGTTAATTTAAGTTGAATCATTAAGCATTACAATTTGGCAGTTGCCAGAAAGAAGACAAAATATAAGGAGTTAACAATTGTTCAAGGGCATGCTCTGAACTCTTCAGTATATAATTCACCCCCTGGCATTCATGTTAGATAATAAAACTTCCTCCCTTTAACTGAGTTTGGATAACTAACCAGTGACTTTAGTATCAGCCAAATGTTAACACCAGTTGTAAGACATTGAAAGAAGTCATTAAATAAGAATTATCTCTATGAATACATTTGGGGGGCATTAGATACATAATAAAAAAGAGGACACATAATTCACAGGAGATGACTAGGTGGTAGTTTGTGCATAAATAAAATAGAATTTTCCTTAAATACTTCTGGTAAATTATCATACTGTCACACGTTCTAACTTAACCTTTGGTTTTTCACTTGCATCCTGATGCTTAGCTATGCATGGACAAGTCTTGGATTTGGCCCTGGATGCTCTCTTAACATAGAACATTGCTGATCCTGTGATGAAGTAAAAAAGAACTACATATATAGATTATGAGGAGTAGAGAGGGGAACTAGCTCTACAGCTATAGGCAAATTATGAATCTCTTAACTGAGAGCACTTGTCTGGATAATCTCTAAAAGCCCTTCTAGCTTTACCAGCTATATAATCCAAACTCAGTGCTAACTCCTTCTAGGTATGTATAGAGCCTTAAACTCTCTTCCTAATCTCTCAGACATGAGCAATATCCACACAGATATGATTGACCTAAGCAAAATAATGCATGAGTGGATGTTATGTATTTTTGATTCATGTAAGGTATGTTTTACAACAGATTAACTGCATTTATGTTAACCTTGCTGTACCTTCTCATATTCAAGTACACCACACTTTCAGTTCCAAATATTTTTTAATCAGTTACTTTCAATATTCTATGTGAATTTGAAGAAGAAAGGAAGGAAACAGTAAAGGAAAAGGATTTTAGCCCAGGGAAAAGGCTAAGAAGAATCAAAGAGCAGGTTTGGTATAGAAGGAAGGGCACATTAGGGAAAGTGAGACAGGGACCATGGGCTTAGACAGAGTAGGGTGAGGGCCTCTGGAAGAAACAAAACAAGATAACCATTGGGAGATTTGCTTTGGCCTGCTGGGGAGCCCAGTTTATTTTTCTAATTTTACCCAAGTGCTGTCTTTCTTCCTCCAGCCCTAAACAAATGATTTGTTGCAACTTAGGTAATGTAGCAAACAAGCCCAGAACTACTGCAAGCCCAAAACAACATAGTAAAAAAAACCAGGAAGGATTCCATCTTGAAACCAATTAGTTAAAAAAAAGTAAAACAATGACTCAGCCCACCTTTGGAGCAAAGCAGACAGCCTTGAGTGATATGCTCCCAGACCAGGAAGCTGCTCTCCTGGGAGGAAATCAGATCAATAAAGTTCTTGTAAATAACCAGGAAGACTAAGAAGAAACTTAGTATTTCTTCAAAAGTATTTGGGACCACTTAGCCAGTGTACATCCCTAGCCCTTTGTCTCTCAACTGCCTATAAAAACCCCCTAGACAATGCACCACCTGGGACTCTCTTGTCACCTTCTGGCGTGAGCCAGGAGCTTTGTCCTTTCACTCTATCTCTAAATAAAAGGCTGTACCTTGCTCTCCTACCTTGACTGTTCACAAAGTTCATTCTTCGGCTCCGTGAACAAGAACCCCGGCATCAAAAGTATCACAAAAATGGACAAGGCTTGTCCTTGGCACTCTCATAAGTCTCCATATTTCTGAAGCTGCAGATGACCCAGGGAACTGCTTGTATCATATTATCCGTCATATCATACGGGGCCTATGGTTGTGGTCACTTGAGCACTTGTGCTAATAGATCTAGCTCAGATGCTTGGGTCACAACACCTGACTTTATACTTCTTTCATCGAAACAATTTCACCATCATTTTTGCAGAAAATACATTGACTCCCAAGCCTTTTTTTCTACTTTCTTACCTTTTTGTGAAAATATAAGTTAGAGAAAACACACAAGGAATATAGCTAACACAATTGTTAGTAATGGAACCCAAAAATGTTATTATCAGAGGAAGGAAGTGTTCCATTTCCACATGGTGGTAGCTCCGACGTGTATGAGCATAGATTCACAAAATGTAACCATGCCACCAAAAGACACAAGACTTCCATCCAATCATTCTTGAGGCCACACTTTCAGAACAATTTTTTTTTCACCATTTGTATTCTCAGGTCACATTTTTGAGGACAAGGGCTACTTGGTCAGGAGGAACTGTGTGTAATCTTTCTCTAGTTCTGTCATGTTGGGGAAGTAGCATTTCTAATACAAGGAGGGAGCTGGGATTCTCTTCTTTCATGAGATAAATCTCGTGGTCTTTGAAAATTACCAATGACCATAATCATTTTGATCAGTAAAAAATGAACAGGTTTTAAGGACTAAATTATTATGGAGGAAAACACAAGATGGCAGATCCAGTTTAAGTGGTTTAAATTTTTCTTTTTTTCAAGCAACTTTATTAAAAGTTAAGATCCTCATAGTTTTTTTTTTTTCACTTCTATTGTCATTTACAAAGACACAACTCTTTAGGGAAAGACACATGAGTTTAACCCATTATAATGCAACTACTCTATAAGGGCTGGTCAGTCAACATGGTACCATAAAAGTGAAAAGGCTCAGAACAAGTTTCCCCAAAATGAGCCACTTTGGCATGTGGACTATTCTGAGCTGAAGGCAATCAAGACACTGTGGGATCAGGAGAAACGTTTGCTCTTCCCTTAACTACCTAAAAGAGTCTAAATCAGGGTCCTTCCCAGAATGTTACTACCGGAGATAAATTTTATTGAGCGACCCATCTGTAGGGCAGGACAGACATCTAATTACCAAACACCTGCTCTCCTCATCATCCTGTGAATTGCCCTCCTCATCTTTAAAGTCCCAGGACCTGATTCCTTTCCTGAGCTCAGAAGGGCATGCACAACTCAGTTTATCTTTCTGGTTTTGAACCTCGGGGTTTCAGTGCATACAAAATTAAATTTGATTTTCTCCTATTTATCTGTCTTATGTCAAATTAATTCTTAGACCAGCCAGAAGAACCTTTGAGGAGTAGAGGGACATTTTTCTTCCCCAACACAATGTGAAATTGACAAGGGGGATGAGTATTAAGTAGAAAAATAAGTTTTTTTACTTGCTATTTCACTCCCCCTCCAGCTACCCAGGCCTCTGCTCACTCACCAGGTCTGATCACTCCTCAAGGCCTCTGCATTTGCAGCTCTCTCTGCCTGGAATGCCTTTCCACCAGACACCCACTTGGTTAGCTAGCTGTCTCACTTCTATTTAAATTAATTTAATTTAATTAATCCATCAGGTATTTAATTTACCTCAGTCATTCTCTCAGTGAAGTCTTCCCAAAAACTATCTCAAAAATATCAATCTTTTTCCCAATGTTTTTTTCCTAAGTACTTATCACTGCCTAACTTACCGCATAATTATTTTGCTTACCCTCTGCCTTCTCACTAGAATATCACCTGCCATGAGGGTAGGGATTTTTGTCTGTTTTCTTCACTTCTCTATTATTACCTGTGGAATGCCTTACCTGTCCTTTCACCCTGCCTCAACTTTGCTTCTCTTTAAGAAACTGGACACTGGCAGTCAGGAGTTCCCCTCATGACCAGACCAGCTGAAACTGCTGGGATCCAAAATGGCAGCTCACTTGACCTCAAAAGAACCTCCAACTTCATTATACTGTTCTTTCCATACTAAATGATGCTCCGCCAGCTCCTCGACAAGTGACAATCTCCATGACAACAACCCAAAGAAACCAACAGAGGACAAAAGAAAGGCAGCATTCTAGTTACAAGAATTTCTACAGTCATCTCAATAAAAAAAAACATGAATATTCCTCCCCTTGCTTTTAATGACAAATCCTTTCATTACATTTGCCCTATCTCTACAGTTTTCCAGCTCTCCCAAGTTGAGAACTTGTTTTGTGAGCCATGGTCCTGCTTCTCCAGTCTCTGGTCATTAAAATAAAGCCTGCACTGCTTGGCACTCACTTTTGGTTTTGTATATTGGCTTTGCTACACCAAACGAGGGAGGACCCCTCTCCTTTCTGGGATCGGCCTCACTGGTAACACTACTTTGGCAAGAGAAGGGAGATGAAAGGAAGTCTTATAGGGAAAAGGAGACAAAGAAAAGAAGAAGGGGGGATGGAAAGGAGAAGGAGAATCTTAAACTTGGAAAGTTGGATAAGAAAATTACATAATAGGACATTGTGAGAAAATAAAATTTCCTTGAATTTCTCAGTGTTTCTGCAAAGTCCTAACCTCCTGAGACAGAAAGAATATACAATATACAATAAGGAATATTTGTTTTCACATTCCCCAGAAACATTATATTCTTCATATATCACGAACATTAGATTAGTAACCATTTTCCAGTTAAATTCTCTGTGATAGTATAATACAATTTATCTCCCCAAGACGGCTAAATGGCAGCCCAACCAAATTCCTACTTTAAGCTGCAAGGTACAAGAAAGACTTGACCGCTATCTCAAAAATGTAAAAAGGGATGAATCCCAAAATTTGGATACATTTCTGGGCCTTAAAAACTGGAGACACCTACATTTTATCTGGGCCCTTGAAAAGATGTATTTACTCTTCAAAAGGTTAGGGTGAGAAATCAGAACCTTTTCCATCCAGTGTCAAAGGAGTAAAATTTGAGTTTATTTTCTCTCTCCTCTGTTGGGAAGGAGAGGCAAAATCTCTTTTTTCAAATACAAAGGAAAAAAAAACCTTGTTCTTCATTCCTGTCTCTGGAATGTAACTTGCCACTGACTTTGAAATATTCCATCAGCTCTCCTTTTCTTGATCAATTCTTCATGGCTACTCTGGCCACTGAGCTGGCTCTGTGTATTGGTAAAGAACTCTCTTTGTGACTCAGTGTCTTGTGTCTGCAATATTCATATATATATATAAAGTACGTAACTCTGCAAGTGAGGTAACATCTCAGAACCTTCATAGTTCTTCACAAAACAGATGCAAGATCTGGTAATATCAAATGTTAATGAGGGACAAAGAAATTCTTGTGATCAAATGATATCATGCATTTCATACAGCTTTCATAGAGATACAAAGATCAGAGAGAATAGATGACTACACATCAACCCGAGGCCTTATATGCCCAACTGCAGAAATGCTCTCAGGCACCATATTAAAGCCTGGTTTCCACCATGAGAAAAAAAGAGATAATTTATACCTCAGCATAAATCCTAAATTTAACGAAATGATTGGACTCATGACAGAATACATGCTTTCTTTTGAAAGTAGGGGTATAACAGCCTGTTAAATAATTACTTTGATTTTAAATGTCTATAATTCCAATTTTCATGATAGCTTTTAATGGCTCAGAGAAAGAATGAAGAAATACAGATGAAGTCTGTCATTATGTATTTACACGGTCAAAAAAAAATAAAAGAAAGAAAAAAGGAGAAAGAAAGAAAGAAAGAAAGAAAGAAAGAAAGAAAACCTACAGCTTCAATTCACAAAACCAAATTCATATGAGTTAATGCATTTTTTAATCTTTTTTAAATGGTCCTTTGGGAGGAACTGGAAGCAAGAACACAGAGACTTCTCAATTTAAAAGCTATTACTTCAAGATTCTGTGGGGAGGGCTGCTTCAGAAATATTCTTCTGCATTTGTCAATTTGTTTTCTTTCTAACTTTCTAAAGTAAGTGCTTGACAATGAAGAAAGAGAAATAAGATATTGTGAAGCCTGACTGTCTATGGGACACGTTTATGTCAGCTATCGTGCTCATGATCTATTGCAGTAATAAATCACTAGAACCACACTAGCTGTGTAATTTATTATTGTAGTATATCAGGAGGGTGAGGCCTCCAGGAGCTGTCACAGACATGAACCTTCATCGTTGCTTTTATTTACTTCCTCTATTTAAAGTTTGATGTAAGAAGACTGAGTGGGAGGATCTGAAATCAGAATTGAAAGCTTCTTTTGCATACTAGCTTTAGACATCTAAACAAAGGTAATGTTATTATTTTCCTATGACTTATTTTTCTATGGTAATTATTTATAACTAAGTCTTCCTTTCATTCAATAAACATTTGTTGAGTACATATCAATCACTTCATTCACTAAATCTGTCTTATTTCATTCACTAAAATTGGGCCTGTTTGTTAACATAGGAAGGAGCATTTGTAGTCACACAGGTTCTCTATTTCTCCATGGCTACTCCCTACCTTCCTCCAACCCATAAAAATGCCATTATTTCCCCTTTGAGGAATTCCGGGATTTTAAAAAAATTAATGTAGTTGAAATAACTCTGCCACATAATGTTTGAGAACTGACTCACTGCTTGTATTATATATTACAGATATCTATAATTCAGTAAGACATTTAGTACTTAATAACATTTACACCCTTGCTACTGAAAGTATGGAAACTTCTTAGGAATATATAATCTCTGGCTCCAAACCAGACTGACCAAATAGGAATCTGCATTTTAACAGGATCCACAGTTGACTTGAATTCACATTAAAGTTTGAGAAGCAATGGTGTAAGTAACACATTCTCCTAATCTTAGGTCTGTATAGAACAACTTCAGGTCTAAGAAAAAGATCAACACATTTAAAACATACTAAAAAGTGCTAATGCTTTCCTAATGACAAAGCTCTTTGAGAAAAGAGTAGCAAATATTCAAGGACATTCATTTTTGGAAAGATCATGGACTTATAAGATGATATGTCTCAGATGAAAGAACTTGGGCCTTTGTGTCCTACGCACGTGGTTTGATTTCTGAACTCAAGTTAGCTAACTTTTCAGGGCCTCAACTACCTCACTGGCAAAATTAAAATAATAATAGCTGTTTGATGATAATTCTTTCAAATAAAGGCTAAAACAGTTAGGCACCCACTAAAGGGCAGCTACTATTAAAAACCTTTTGTGAAGCAACTCTAACACACAGGGTATTGTTTTAAAAATATGTAAATTTTTGGAGGGCCAGGATGAAGGCAGCGTTGGCAAGGTCTCTGGAATGATCAGTCCTTGTTAGGGCAATATTCCCCAAGCTTTAGTGACTTGAATACCTGTGTATTAGATATGCTTTACATCACAGCTCAGATCCTCTCAGTTGCACCTGGCTCTAGAACTCATGAAGACCTTTATTTTGCTGCAGTTAATAATGTTGAACAACTTCATGCGGGCACAGCGCTCCTGCTTCATGCCTGTGATTGGGGCCTCTGACGGTAGCACAGATTGGGAAGTTAATGATCCGTGCGTCAAATCTCTAGCCAAGAGAAATGGGCCAGAAGAAATATTTGTCTTCCTTCCCAACACCACCTACCCATGGACTATCCTAAATTGCAATAGTGTAAAGGGCCTCTCTGAAGATGGTCTCAAGAGATGAAGAATCCATTGAACTTAATACCAAGAAGTAGCCAGCTCTGTAGCACACTTCCTCATATATGCTGGCCCTCCTTCTCAGCCCATTCTCTTCTTCCCTCAGTACTACTACCTGGGATTGTATACCTAAGAAGAAATCAGAATATAAACTCTTGCCTCAGGCTCAATCTTTACTTTTTTTTTTTAACTTATCTGAAAATAGTTTCTACTATCATTTATTTTGAAATGTTCTTCAAATTGATTCATTACCGCAAAGGGAAATCTGAAATCAGATGAAATAGAATTCAAGTCTGAAAATATATACAAAAAAAACAGAAACGATTCTATCAAATTATAATTAAATACTATTACCCACAGTCTGAGTTCTCCTTCCTTTGCCTCTCCTATCTCTCTTTCTTTCTGTGTAATGGAGTAAGTGTCATAGGGGTGTTAACTATATACTAGCAAGACATGCAATCTTTCTCCTTAAGTCAATTAGAGGACTGAAAATGCGTTAACAATGGAATGATATTTCATATGACGCCATGAACTTTAATTCTGTTTCTGTGTACCACATGATATCAGTGATAAGAATCCTATATTTTGAGGAAAACATTATAGGCACTGTGAAGTCCAAGATTATGATGATTCCTGTGGAAACCCCCAGAAATTCTGAATCCGGTGAGAGACACAAAAAGTGTTTTTTTTTTAAAAAGAAAGATATTTTCATTCATTATACATTTGATTGCACTTTGAGGAAAAAAAATCTCCTTTATGCTTTAAAGCCTATAATGGCAAATCCTAACTTTGACTATGTATAAAAATCAAATGTAAAAATGAAACCCACGACTCATCCAGGAATTCAGATTTAAATTGTTCTTGAATGGGGCTCAGCCACAGTATAGCACAAAAGCTCCCTAGGGGATTCTCATGTGCATTTGGTGCTAAGAAATTGTTCTACCTTTTCTAATATACCATTGACCAGTTAAGACACCTATGTTCTTTTTCCTGACCAAAGCAACATCCTTCTGGGCATTTTTCATTAACCTAGCAAGCTCTTTGATATCCCTACCATCCAGCAGCTCCATAGGTAGATGGTCTGCTGAGTTATTAGACTCAACTTTTCAAGGTGGCCAATAGAACTACATGAGATGACTTGCCCTTCTTTCCCCTCTGGGCTCAAAAAGAGCTCCTAATTATGGAAATGAACACCTGCTTTTTAGCTCTCCATGTCTGGAATTAGCATCTCAGCAGGACCAACTACTGATTATACAAACTTGCTGCTACTACACTGGTGGCCAGAGGATTCTGTTTGGCTTTTGGTGCAAATGTTAGCATAGGGGTCCGAAGTATTGCTTATTTTTAAGTTTTTCCTTTCATGAATACGTCTTTAGATTTAACTCCCTCTAAGATACACCTTTAGTTAACATTATTTACACATTCCTCCCATTTTTCTTCATTAATTCTTGAGCTTTAATAATTAGGCAATGAATCAGCTCATACATCTTACTAATTCATTTAGTTTTAATGTTAGCTTGTCCTTTTAGTACCTTGGAAACCTAATTGTAAATTATTAAACGTATTTTATATGTGAATGGCCTACTGTATTTCTTTTGATGATTTATTTGTTAGTATGTGCTAGCAGAAATTATTGAGCATTTTGATTTTCACTAGCTTTCATATATTCTCAAAGCTCCTCATGTGACTAAAATACCTATTTACAATAGCCTTTTAAATCTTAGGGCCACATAAAATATCTCTTTTTTCTGCTAAAGAGTTTTGCTCCTCTCTACTAAATCAACGTACTAACTTACTAGGTTGCCCTTAATGTCTTGGCTCCTGGGAAGCTCAGGAATAAACTTATGCTTTTGCTATTTATATACAGACTTACTGTACACAAGCTTTTATTGTAAACTAGTTTAAGTCACTTTTAAATAGTTGAAATAATAAATTGGTTTTAATCAGTTTTCTGGCATTCTAAATGCTTTTGAGTCAATTCAAGTTATTGTCTCAAGCATAGATGAATTTGTTGTATTTGTGTGTGTGAAAATAAGAAATATTTTAAGATCAGCTAGAGAATACAAATAAATTAATCAGAACCTCAGAGTAAGAGAGAAACTCAAGTAAGTTAATTCAGAATTTCCTGAATTTAAATATGAACACCTTTTCAATCTCCTACTTTTTACTGTACCTACCGATTTATTTCACTAAAGAAAATATTTTTAAAAGTTTTTTGGCGGGAAGATGGCGGTGTGAGCAGGGCGGCAGAAATCTCCTCCCAAAACCATATAAATCTAGGAAAACACAGTAAATACAACTATTCCTAAAAGAGAAATCAGAGCACACAGGAAAGTGCACAGCATGCAGCCACCCCTGGGAGGACTCAGCACCCTGCAAGGCGTGTAAGATACAGAATTGCAACCCGGCGGCATCCGAACACTCACCCAGCCCAGCGCGCGGGTGGGAGGAGAGGGGTCGGAGCCGGGAGGGAGTGGAAGAGCAGGTCCGTGAAATAACCAGCCCCGGTGGTCTGCGCCGGAGCACCGGGAACGCTGACACACATCGCGCGGTGCATCAGACATTGGAGAGGCAGAAGGTGCAGGTTTTGAGCCGGGAAGGTGCCGGGACCGTGCAGCCAGTGCCCAAGGACAAGAGAAAAGCGCGCACCATTTGTAGCAGTCTCGGAGAGGCAGGGGGCCCAGCGAGGGAACACCAGCGCCCCAGCGGGCTTTATCATTTAAATATGATGGCGGGATTAAACAATTTTCAGACAAGCAAAAGCTGCGAGAATTTGCCTCCCATAAACCACCTCTACAGGACATCTTAAAGGAACTGCTCTAGAGGGAAGCACTCCCAAGGCTAAAAAGCTGTCACCAGAGAAAATAAAATCATAGCAAGAAAGCAGAACACCCAAAACTAACTAAAGGCAAAGAATAAAACACCTAGTATATAAAGAATGGAGGAGGAATAAGAAGGGAGAGAAATAAAGAAACATTAGACTGTGTTTACAATAACTTAACAAGAAAGTTAAGTTAGATTGTTAGATAGTAAAGAAGCAACCCTTGAACCTTTGGTAACCACGAATCTAAAGCCAGCAATGGCAATAAGTACATATCTTTCGATAATCACCCTAAACGTAAATGGACTGAATGCACCAATCAAAAGACACAGAGTAACAGAATGGATAAAAAAGCAAGACCCATCTATATGCTGCCTACAAGAAACTCACCTCAAACGGAAAGACATCCACAGATTAAAAGTGAAGGGATGGAAAAAGATATTTCATGCAAATAACAAGGAGAAAAAAGCAGGTGTTGCAGTACTTGTATCAGACAAAATAGACTTCAAAATGAAGAAAGTAGCAAGAGATAAAGAAGGACATTACATAATGATAAAGGGGTCAATCCAACAAGAAGATATAACCATTTTAAATATATATGCACCCAACACAGGGGCAACGGCATTTGTGAAACAAATACTAACAGAATTAAAGGAGGAAACAGACAGCAATGCATTCATCTTAGGTGACTTCAACACACCACTAACTCCAAGGGACAGATCAACCAGACAGAAAATAAGGAAAGACACAGAGGCATTGAACAACACACTAGAACAGATGGACCTAACAGACATCTACAGAACTCTACACCCAAAAGCAACGGAATACACATTCTTCTCAAGTGCACATGGAGCATTTTCGAGAATAGACCACATACTAGGCCACAAAAAGAACCTCAGTAAAATCGAAAATATTGAAATTATACCAACCAACTTCTCGGATCATAAAGGTATTAAACTACAATTAAACTTTAGAAAGAAAACAAAAAGGCTCACAAATACATGGAGACTTAACAACATTCTCCTAATTAATCAATGGGTCAATGACCAAATCAAAACAGAAATCAAAGAGTATATGGAGACAAATGACAACAACAACACAAAGCCACAGCTTCTGTGGGACGCAGCAAAGGCAGTTCTAAGAGGAAAGTATATTGCAATCCAGGCCTATCTAAACAAAGAAAAACATTCCCAAATGAATAGTCTAAAGACACAATTACTGAAATTGGAAAAAGAACAACAAATGAGACCCAAAGTCACCAGAAGGAGGGACATAATAAAGATCAGAGAAGAAATAAATAAAATTGAGAAGAACAAAACAACAGTAAAAATAAATGAAACCAAGAGCTGGTTCTTTGAAAAAATAAACAAAATAGATAAATCCCTAGCCAGACTCATTAACTGAAAAAGAGAATCTACACACATAAACAGAATCAGAAATGAGAAAGGAAAAATCACGACGGATCCCACAGAAATACAAAGAATCATAAGAGAATATTAGGAGAATCTATATGCTAACAAGCTGGAAAACCTAGAAGAAATGGACAACTTTTTAGAAAAATACAACCTTCCAAGACTGACCAAACAAGAAACAGAAAAACTAAACTGACCAATCACCAGCAACGAAAAAGAAGTGGTAATCAAAAAAGTACCGAAGAACAAAACCCCCGGACCAGATGGATTCATCTCTGAGTTCTACCAGACATATAGAGAAGAAATAACACCCATTCTCCTTAAAGTTTTCCAAAAAATAGAAGAGGAGGGAATACTTCCAAACTCATTCTATGAAGCCAGCATCACTCTAATACCAAAACCAGGCAAAGACCTCACCAAAAAAGAAAATTACAGACCAATATCCCTGATGAACGTAGATGCAAAAATACTCAACAAAATATTAGCAAACCGAATTCAAAAATACATCAAGAGGATCATACACCATGATCAAGTGAGATTCATCCCAGGGATGCAAGGATGGTACAACATTCGAAAATCCATCAACATCATCCACCACATCAACAAAAAGAACAAAAACCACATGATCATCTCCATAGATGCTGAAAAAGCATTTGACAATATTCAGCATCCATTCATGATTAAAACTCTCAAGAAAATGGGTATAGAGGGCAAGTACCTCAACATCATAAAGGCTATATATGACAAACCCACAGCTAACATCATACTTAATGGCAAGAAGCTGAAAGCTTTTCATCTAAGATCGGGAACAAGACAGGGATGCCCACTCTCTCCACTGTTATTCAACATAGTACTGGAGGTCCTAGCCACAGCAATCAGACAAAACAAAGACATACAAGGCATCCAGATTGGTAAAGAAGAAGTCAAATTGTCACCATTTGCAGATGACATGATATTGTACATAAAAAAGCCCTAAAGACTCCACTCCAAAACTACTAGAACTAATATCTGAATTCAGCAAAGTTGCAGGATACAAAATTAACACACAGAAGTCTGTTGCTTTCCTATACACTAACGATAAACTAACAGAAAGAGAAATCAGAAAAACAATTCCATTCACAACTGCATCAAAAAGAATAAAATACCTAGGAATAAACTTAACAAAGGAAGTGAAAGACCTGTACCCTGAAAACTACACGACATTCCTAAGAGAAATGAAAGAGGACACTAACAAATGGAAATGTATCCCATGCTCTTGCCTAGGAAGAATAAATATTGTCAAAATGGCTATACTACTCAAAGCAATCTACAGATTCAACGTAATCCCTATCAAACTACCAACAGCTTTCTTCAGTGAACTCGAACAAATAATTCTAAAATTCATATGGCACCACAAAAGACCCCGAACAGCCAAAGCAATCCTGAGAAGGAGGAATAAAACAGGGGGAATTATGCTCCCTGACTTCAAGCTCTAATACAAAGCCACAGTAATCAAGACAATTTGGTATTGGCACAAAAACAGACCCACAGATCAGTGGAATAGAATAGAAAATCCAAACATCAACCCAAACACATACAGTCAATTAATATTTGATAAGGGAGCCTTGGATATACATTGGGGAGATGACGGCCTCTTCAGCAGCTGGTGTTGGAAAAACTGGACAGCTACATGTAAGAGAATGAAATTGGACTACTGTCTGACCCCATACACAAAGGTAAACTCAATATGGATCAAGGACCTGAATGTAAGTCATGAAACTATAAAACTCTTAGAAAAAATATAGGCAAAAAGCTCTTGGACATAAACATGAGCAATTTCTTCATGAACATATCTCCCCAAGCAAGGGAAACAAAAGCAAAAATGAACAAGTGGGACTATATGAAGCTGAAAAGCTTCTGTACAGCAAAGGACACCATCAGCAGAACAAAAAGACTTCCTACAGTATGGGAGAATATATTCATAAATGACGTATCCAATAAGGGGTTGACATCCAAAATATATAAAGAACTCACGCACCTCAACAAACAGAAAAGCAAATAATCCATTTAAGAAATGGGCAGAGGACATGAATAGACACTTCTCCAAAGAAGAAATTCAGATGGCCAACAGGCACATGAAAAGATGCTCCACATCACTAATCATCAGAGAAATGCAGATTAAAACCACAATGAGATATCACCTCACACCAGTGAGGATGGCCAACATCCAAAACACAAACAACAACAAATGTTGGCGAGGATGTGGAGAAAAGGGAACCCTCCTACACTGCTGGTGGGACTGCAAATTAGTTCAACCATTGTGGAAAGCAGTATGGAGGTTCCTCAAAAAACTCAAAATAGAAATACCATTTGACCCAGGAATTCCACTCCTAGGCATTTACCCTAAGAATGCAGCAGCCCAGTTTGAAAAAGACAGATGCACCCCTATGTTTATCGCAGCACTATTTACAATAGCCAAGAAATGGAAGCAACCTAAGTGTCCATCAGTAGATGAATGGATAAAGAAGAGTGGTACATATACACAATGGAATATTATTCACCCATAAGAAGAAAACAAATCCTACCATTTGCAACAACATGGATGGAGCTAGAGGGTATTATGCTCAGTGAAATAAGTCAAGCTGAAAAAGACAAATACCAAATGATTTCACTCATATGTGGAGTATAAGAACTAAGGAAAAAAAAAACTGAAGGAACAAAACAGCAGGAGACTCACAGAACCCGAGAACGGACAAATAGTTACCAAAGGGAAAGGGACTGGGGAGGTTGGGTGGGAAGGGAGGGGTAAAAGGGAAGAAGGGACATTACGATTAGCAGATGTAATGCTCGGGGGGTACGGGGAGGACTGTACAACCCAGAGAGGACAAGTAGTGACTCTATGGCATCTCACTAAGCTGATGGACAGTGACTGCCATGGGGTTGGGGGGGGGGAACCTGATGAAGGGGGTAGTGTAATCACCATAATATTACTCATTTAATTGTAGATTAATGATATCAAAATAAAGTAAAAAAAAAAACTTTTTTGTATGCTCATCCCTCTGTTCAGGTTGCAAGCAAAATTAATCTGGAAGAAATACCTACATATATAAAGTACGTGTGTGTGTGTGTGTGTGTGTGCACATGTGTGTGGTGTGTGTCTGGTGGGCGGATGTCTGTGTGGTATATGGTGTGTGAATGCAGATGGTTTTTCTTTGCTATCTGTTCTTTTCATCTTTGTTTATGAATTTCTAAAATGAGGATGGTAGGGGAGATGGCTGCTTTTGAAAATTCTGTCTCATGCCTAACAAATTGAAAGCTTCCAAGAAATATTAAATCAATCCATCAGTATCAGTAGCACATTCTGAAAGGACACCAGTTATTTTCTGGGTGAACACACTAGTTACCCTGGATACTGACCATTCTTCTTCTCCAGGAACACATCTCTTTTGAGAGAGTCCAGCTTCAGTAACATTTTAATTTGCACAAATAACCAAGCTGAACCATCACTAAAACGTATGTGGATTTAAAGCAATGGGATTGTGTTAAAAATAAACACTATTAACCCTACTGTAATAACATTCTTATCTTACCAAATAGCAATATTAGTTTTATAGACTTCAGAAAATTACCCTGGATGGCCGAGGCCTTCAGAGTAGCTAAGCTTAGATTTTGTTTTTTTTTTTGTCTTTTTAAGCCATTTACCTCTCCATTTTATTCTGGGAAACATTTTTATAATTTCTCTTTTACTCATCCATTTACTCATTGCTTCAGCAAATATTTGCTGACTACAGCAACATACCAGACTTTGCGATTCTTACTTTTGGAGATACAAAGATGCAAATGAAATTCTATTATTCAGATGCTAGTAGTTCTATAGAATGAGACAACTTATGATTTATTCTAATAAAAATCATGTTTGTACAAATGTGTATATGTGCAGTGCATGTAGCTATAAAATTTTAAATTTGGTTTATTTTTTAATTTGCATTATTCATTCGGAGTTTTATAAGAGCTAGCATTGTTAACTATTGTCAGGTAGCAGGTTGCATATAACAGTAACTTTTCAAAATACCCCCTATGAGGCATAAACTATTAGTCCTATTTCACAGAGGAAACTAAGGCACAGAAAGATTAAGAAAATGCTGCTAAGGCTATCTCCATGATTAAAATAACCAACATCCTATTATGCATATTAATATGTAAAATGATGTACCCAAAGACTGACCTAGTTGAATTCCACATAACCAATGGTAGAACCATAAAAGTTTAGAGTTGGAAGAAAATTTTGAACTTAGCACAAAATATCATA
The DNA here is from genome assembly GCA_032199065.1 of Smutsia gigantea. Lineage (NCBI taxonomy): Eukaryota > Metazoa > Chordata > Mammalia > Pholidota > Manidae > Smutsia > Smutsia gigantea. The sequence goes on from JAVSCE010011224.1 coordinate 39,120, forward strand.
CCTGAGATTCAAAAAGATAAGTTAGTTGCTAAAGATCACGTACCACTTTAGAACAAGAGTCAGGAATTAAAACAATTTCATCTAATGCCAATTTCAGATTTCTTTTCACTCCTTTCTTATTCTCAGTCAGACACCTGCATTTGGCAATATCATATCATCATATAAACTCATTGTATTCACTCTATAACATATATACATCATAGCTACAGATGATAAAATGTAGATAAGACAACCACTGTCTCTGCTTCCATAACCTTTATTTCCTTCAGATGGAGAACAACTGTTTCAATGTCTTTGGGCTCCAGTATATCATGCCCATGTCATGTGTGCTTTAGTAAATTTTACCTGTTTAAATACACTGGCAATCTATAGACATTCTGTTGTTTTAGAGACTTGTAGCACATATCTTTAAAAACACTTTAGAAAATAAATGCATACAACATTTTCTTTTTTCTATTTCTGAGTTTCCAAAAATCTATAAGCTCACTCACTGACTTCCTCTGGGATGATGGAATAGACATAGTTTTCTGCATTCCTCTCACTAGGAACAACTAGAAATCCTGGAAATTATATATAAATGTATATATTTATGTGATATATATATATTTATTGATATGTATGATTCATATGTATGTGTGTGTGTGTGTGTGTGTGTTGATATATAAAAACTGAAGAGTGGAGAGAAGGAAACCGGCCTAGGGACCTTGGGATTGAGGAACAACATGGTGGTGAGTTCCTTGGGTTTTATTTTTGCCTCTTATATCCCAGACTTGAAACCGAATAAGCGGCCGACCCAGAAATGCCCCTGTGCAGTAACAACAGAAGTCTGCTCTCTCTCGCCACAGACCAGGGATGCTTCTACTTAGCAAGGCAGAAATTTTTTAGAAGGTAACTGCTCTATTCTAGCCAAACACCAAATAAAAAACTATGACCCACCCACACCCACACTGGCAAAGGCTAGGTTGAGAGCGTGGATTTCTACACACACCTGGCCGTAATGAGGTGCCCTCCCACTTTGTGCTGCGTGAGGTCAGAAGAACCCCAATTAAAAAAAAATAAAATCAAAACTTTTACCAACATTCAGGGATAATGTGGCCCCACCCACACCCACAGTGGTGACAGTGGAGACCAGGTGGGGAGCAACCCCTATCCCTGTCCAGAAGTAAAGGAGCCCCAATTCTGCCTCGGGTGTCAACAGAGGCTGAATGGGGAACCTGGGCTTCTACCTCCACCTGGCAGTGACAGGGTGGGACCCCTCACCTTCTCCTGTCACAGTGGTGTCAGAGGAGGACAGTTAAAACAGATGGCTTACATAGGATGCAGAATTTCATACAACAAAACAACAATGCCCAGGTTCATAGAAAATCATTATAAGAACAAGGAAGATCTCAGGAGATCTGGTCTGGGTAATAGTATATTAATTTCTTCACTATATTTGTTTTCCCCTTAACATATAATAAATCTCCCCATAGAATAATACTTTTATGTCCTCATTTTAAAAAGTTTCACAGAATTCTGTTGTCATATCTTTTACTTTTTTACCAAATTTCTATTAAGTCACTTACCATTCTTAAAGATTACAAAGTTATTCATATTATTTGTTAAACTATTAGAAAGTTATTAAGTTCAGATTGTAACTTGAATAACTATTCATGTTCAAGGCTGCTCAAAGCCAGTATTGGACATGATATTCTGAATATTGAATGTTGCCTCCAGAAGTCAGAGAAGTGTCAAAGGCAATAGAACACCTAGGTTTCAGCAGCCCTTCAGGAGTCAGTCATCAATGGGCTTATCTGTAATATACTTGATTGGAATGCCTGTTACGTAACAGGCAATGGATACGGTCAGTTCCTTAGAGTCCATTCACTTTTCTGCTGGCATTAAACAGGGTGCTTCTGCTAACAAATAATAATTCTACTTCTTGTCTCTGCTCCATCTAGCTGCTGATAGACCCAGCATCCCATATGTTTGAGGCTTTCTAGACAGAGCAGAATGATCACTGCTGTCAGACCTTTTTTCAAATCTCACTTTAAAACAATTAATTACCCATATCAGTGGTTGGATTCTCGATGGAGGCAGTTCAACCCCTTCTGTGAGTTTTGAAAAATTTGGGTGGTGTTTCTGCTTGATTTGAGGGTGGGAGTTAGATAGGGAGGTGAGAGGCATTGAAGTTCAGTGGTCAGGGGCCAGGAATCTGGATGTCCTGCAATACACAGGGCAGTTCTATACAACAGACTGTTTGAGACTCAGCTCCAGTTTCAAATGTCCTGTAAGATACACAGAGGTAAAAACCTATTTACAGCAATCTGAATCTTGAATTTAACTCCATTTTTCATATATACAAAAGTATTTTTCACAGCTTTATTATAGTTTTTATTTTTCAAGGAATGCAACTTCTATGTAAATGGAGGGATGACTTCACTTCATTTTGTTTAGAACATTATCAAGAACTCATTACTGATTTTGAGACTCACATCATCATCCAAACAGGACTGCTCTCTGCACTTGAGTATCTAGCACAACACACTTGATATGAGTTTACCTTCAGAACTGCCACATCCATGAGGATTCCATGCATAACTGAAAACCTCTGATCCCATCCTGTTTTCTCCCTTATTTTGTGCCTTTATGTATTGGAATATGTCCTATTTTACTATAAATTACTTTATATAACTCTTTTATATTTTAATTCAGGCATTAAATTAGAATGTTGTCCATTGACATAGACATAATCCAAAATTTCCTTTTAGAATAGAAATGGTGATGATATAGAACTATTTTTTATTAAAAAAACAGGGACATTGGCTTTAATAAAGAGTTGAAAACTAAAATTGGCATTAGATACTACACATAGAGACATTAGAAATTAATGTAACATTTTTTTAGGCCTTGGTTTCCTACTCTGAAAAAAATACTGGATTGTTCCAGTTAATAGTGGCAAATTTTTCAATCCATTGAATTTATAGCGGCTGGTCATGCTGATTTTGATTTTTAAATTTTTACTTCCAAATATTTTACATCTTTTAAAAATTGAAATTGCAATGTCCTTTCTTTGGTGATAGGATGTGGTTTTGACTCGGCTGAGTAATTCAACTCATGTTGTCAAAAATTGACTTTTCTGGGCATCAAAACCTATTCTGTAAGTTTCAGAGTTCAGGCCCCTGTAGAATTCATAGTGTCATTTAAACTACATTATCATAAAGAGTAGATAGCATAGACATAAACAGATTAGTTTAGGTAGATAGATACTTAGGTATATGATAGATTAGATAGATATATTTCTTCATTCATTTATGGAACAAAATAACTGATTCTATAACCAGAAAGGAAGTATTTGGTGCAATTAAAAAAAATAAGCTATCTAATAGCCTTGAGATCAATCTTAATTATAATTGATTCTTTTTTTTTTAACTAGTTTTCCTAGTCTTACTCAAAAGAGTCTTGACATCTGTGTTCGCCTAGGAGACAGATTATCCTGTATCCTTCTTATACTGAAGTATTAGGACTTGGTGTTTCTGCCTGGTAATACAGTCTGAAAAAAGGCTTTAGAGAAAAGTTTCTAAAAGAATTTCAGAAGTAAGAAACATTAGCAATTGCAATTTCTAGGAACATACACAACACGTCTTCTGGAAGGGTTTGTGGCTCTCAGGTAGCTGATGCCTTCCAAGAAATGATTAACACTTTCAGGGTAACTGCAGGGAAAAAGGCTATAATCATGTTGTCTTAGCCCCTGTCAACATTAGTTATTGTTTCAGATACTGGAACAACAGAAATGACAGATACAGAACAGAAATAAAAATGAAACAGAATGAAATTATTGCCTGTTTTTTTCTTGCTATAATAACTAGATTACCCAGGAGTATTCAAATGTATGTTCCTAAACAAACAATAATTTCCTCAATAAATATATAGGTAGAATCACCATGCAAATTAGTGTAGCATTTAAAATTAGAAAAACATACTCAGGTATATTTTTATTAGTACACATGAGATTCAAACTGCGTATACTTGTATTTTATTTTGATCTCACCCTAAGTTAAAATAAAATAAAATACCCTAATTAAAAAAAAGTGGTTTTCTGATCAGAACACTATATACTGTGTTCCATTCTGAAGATTCATAATGTACATGAGTGTAGGGACCAAGAGCAGGCCACCCCAAGATGTGTCATTGTGGCATACAGATTATTGTGAGCTGAAAACCATTAAGGACCAGAAGACTCAGGAAGATACTTTGCCCTCCTCCACTCCAACTGAATACAAAAGAATTTAGATGAACTTCTATACTGTTATGCTCTATCCCTAAAATTTTTTTTTCAGAATATTTCTTTCTGAATATTCTGTCTGAATTTTTCAGAGTATTTTTTTCCCAAAGGAAATATCTTCCTTTTAAATCTTTAAACATAAGTCTGACTTCATCTTTGACCTTTCCTAAAAATAGTTAAGAGGTGACCTAGCTCCACAGTTATTCTCAGTCTCAAAGTTCTTTGGTTATCTCAGTAATAGCTTGTATTAAACAACTGACTGATCACTAAAAGAAGCAATTAAAAGCACAGTAAGTATCCAGAAATTCAAGTCAATTAAACATGGAATTCAATAACAAATAACTTATGTTCTATTCAAAAAATCATGATTAACATATAGGTAACAGTGGATAACACAAAAAATACATAATTTAGTGGTAAGTCCATGATACTGACCATGGACATTATGTCATACCAACCACAGAATCTTGATAACTGGTAAAACAGTGAGAAAACTCTGGACCTCGATCTTTATCCAATGAACATGATAAATAACAGAACATAAGATTAAAGGGAATGGAAATTGAGTCGTATGTACTTTGAAGGATGGGTTATACCCACCCATGAAAAAAATGTTTCCATGTTTTCTTTGCATTTCAAATTATAATGGTCAAGTCACCACAAAGGACCATCAAACCAAGCAATTTTCTTAGACTATACCATTATTTAAAAGAATAAAGACATAGCCTTTCTGTTTGTTTGTTTGGTAGAATTTACTTCAAAATCCATGTATAACACCTACAAGAGGGTCAGAGCCAAATTCTTTCTTGGAGACTTGTATCTCACCTTTCATATGTCAAAGTATTTATATAGTAAATTAACTCAAAGTAGGTAATGTCTACCCTGAAAAAAGATAATTCTCACCAAATATTTGAAGTATTGTAAAAGAAAGGAAGAAAAAATCTTTTTGTCCCAGTTTATTATAGAAGCATGAATTGAGACCTAAAGACAGAATTCATAAAGAAACAGATTTTGTCTCAAAAAAGGGAAAAACACCCTTAAAACTAAAATAAGTTGCCTCATGAAGTATCTCCAGTGAAATAAAAAAAAATTAGAATATTCAAGTGATGACTGAAGAATCATCTGGCAGAGATGTTGGGGGGAAAGTACCCTTTATTAGGTATAAAAATAAGTAACAGCTAAAACAAAACAAATAATATTCTCTCATGTTGTGATAATTAGTAGAAGCCATTCTGATTTCAAACGGGTAGAAAAGATGTTCCCTGTCCTCGAATCTAGCTGAGGAGATAAACTATATGCTCATTCAAAATATCTAACAATACCAACATAAATTACTGACATTTCAATTATAATTTTTAGTATTTTGAGGTCAAATAGTAAATTCAAAACAGTTAATATTAGTATCCCTAATTTTTCCTCTATCTGAAAGACCATGAGTTAATACACAGGATATTATTTTATAACTGAAATTGTTATGAGCGGTGTCATTCATTAAGTGTGCTAGTATCTAGGTTTGCCTTGGAACTCAACAGTCTTTGTTACACAGCCCTGAAAAGAAAAAGTAACCACCTAACAATCCAGTATTCAGAGTTGGGTCTATGTTCACTTGCTACGTTAAAGGAAAATATTGTTCAATTCATCTGCAAGTACAGAGTCTGTTACATAGACCTGACAAAATCACTATCTTGCAAGATAACCACTTTGTCACTAAGGAAGGATAATGAGGGAGGATTATTATTTTGGGCTTTTATAGCTTTGGGAAGAGATTGGGGGAAGGGACAGTTTTATAAATAACCTACTAAGTCTTTTTAGCATTGGCCTGAAGTATGATGTTCTTTATTATACTCGGTTTTATGAAGCTAAGGTAGATGTAATAATGGAAAATTCTGAATCATCAGAATCCTAGTTCTACCTCATTTGTATTAAAATAGAAAGAGAAGACATAAATAAAAACAGTTTTATGTCAAGATATGATTTTAAAAGGAGAATATCTTTTCTACATCCTAGGTGTTCAAGTAAAATTAAATAAAAGAACTTTTGAGGTATTCAATGTGCTCTTCATTAAATTAAAACAAAAAACAACAGCTATTTGGTTAAAGCAGAACTATACAAAATTTCTGTTTTTCAAAGACAGAAAGAAGCATAAGCCACTAGAAACTACATACCTCAAAATCTTCATTTTATTATAGTTGTAGTTTCTATAATAAAACTATGTAAATGCATATTTATTAAAAGCCAAATGAATGGGGCACAGGGGTTTTACAAAACTTGCTATTGTTTGTGTAATCAAGTAATATTAAAAACAAGGTGTAAATTCAGTGTTCCATTTAAAGTATAATTTAAAGGATTCAATAAACTTTCAACTTCCATTCCTGTATTTATTTTGTAAACTTACCTTTAGAAAACAAGAGTACATAAATATAATAAATACCAATTTCCAGTCTGAATAAGTAAACATGTAGTTTTTCCCTTTCCCAGTGGAACACTTCAGATGCACCTAACCAATGTGAGTATTAAAATATGAAGGTGTAAGGAATACTGAAAGCAAAGGGACAATTCTTCCATGATATGGGCCATGGAAGAGATGCTGTGATATGTTTAAACCTTCAGAAGATTTATTAAACAGTTTTAGGCAAAAAGCTGCGATAAGGGTGCACCTCTCTCTGGGTTCACCCGCACTTTCTAAGTGCATAACCTTTTAATCTTAAACTTTCTCTTTTCAACCTTTCAAGGTGCCTCCCCTCCTTAAGGTCTCCTGCTGCATTTTTTCTCTCTTAAGTAACTTTAAATAAAACTTTTACTCTGCTTCAAAAAAAAAGAAAAGCTGTGATGTGTTCTTACAATGATGGCTAAAATGCTGATCTTTCCTCTTTTGAAACAGCTTTGATGACTCCACCTCCAAGTGATTAGCTTGTCTTGGCATTTTAGAGAGGAATATGGATGGCACATTTTTAAGAATATGAAGAAACTCAAGGTATTTGTTAGAGTACTATTTTAAAGGGGCAATGTGTCACTGAAGCTGGATTCTGTTTTTTCATCAGTTTCATAAAGGTTCTTAAAATGTGCATCAAAATAAAGTGATGTGTGCTGACAAGCTATGGATCCCACTTTTTTTTCTGATTGTAAAATTTACTACAAAATAAAGTAAACAAGATATATGGTACTTGATAATAGGGGGAGTCTAGTAACCATAATGTTGCTCATGCAATTGTACATTACCACTAGCAAAATTTTTAAAAAGCCAAAAAAGAAAAGAAATATGGTATTAGCATAAGGACAGACATATATATACATATATATATATATGTATATATATATTTAATTTGATATCATTAATCTACAATTCCATGTGCAACATTATGGTTACTAAACTTGCCACTTCATCAAGTCCCCCCTACATACCCCATTACACTCACTGTCCATCAGTGTAGTGAGATGCTATAGATTCACTGCTTTTCTTCTCTGAGTTGTATAGCCCTCCCCATGCACCCCCCCCATATTATGTCTGCTAATCGTAATGTCCCTTTTTACCCCTTGTCTCTCTCTTCCCACCCATCGTCCCCAGTCCCTTTCCCTTTGGTAACTGTTAGTCCATTCTTGGGTTCTGTAAGTCTGCTGCTGTTTTGTTCCTTCAGTTTTTTTCTTTGTTCTTATACTCCACGTATGAGTGAAATCATTTGATACTTGTCTTTTTCCACCTGGCTTCTGTCACTGAGCATAATACCCTCTAGCTCCATCCATGTTGTTGCAAATGTCCATATTTCTTTTCTTCTTATGGCTGAATAATATTCCACCACCTCTTCCTTATTCATTCCTCTACTGATGGACACTTAGGTTGCTTCCATTTCTTGGCTATTGTAAATAGTGCTGTGATAAATATAAGGGTGCATATGTGTTTTTCAAACTGGGCTGCTGCATTCTTAGGACAAATTCCTAGGAGTGGAATTCCTGGGTCAAATAGTATTTCTATTTTGAGTTTTTTGAGGAACCTCCATACTGCTTTCCACAATGGTTGAACTAATTTGCAGTCCCACCAGCAGTGTAGGAGGGTTCCCTTTTCTCCACATCCTCGCCAACATTTGTTGTTGTTTGTGTTTTGGATGTTGGCCATCCTCACTGGTGTGAGGTGATATCTCATTGTGGTTTTAATCTGCATTTCTCTGATGATTAGCGATGTGGAGCATCTTTTCATGTGCCTGTTGGCCATCTGAATTTCTTCTTTGGAGAAGTGTCTATTCATGTCCTCTGCCCATTTCTTAAATGGATTATTTGCTTTTTGTTTGTTGAGGTGCGTGAGTTCTTTATATATTTTGGATGTCAACCCCTTATCGGATACGTCATTTATGAATATATTCTCCCATACTGTAGGAAGTCTTTTTGTTCTACTGATGGTGTCCTTTGCTGTACAGAAGCTTTTCAGCTTCATATAGTCCCACTTGTTCATTTTTGCTTTTGTTTCTCTTGCCCGGGGAGATATGTTCATGAAGTGGCTCATGTTTACGTTCAAGAGATTTTTTCCGATATATTTTTCTAAGAGTTTTATGGTTTCATGATTTACAGTTAGGTCTTTAATCCATTTTGAGTTTACTTTTGTGTATGGGGTCAGACAGTAATCCAGTTTCATTCTCTTACATGTAGCTGTCCAGTTTTTCCAACACCAGCTGCTGAAGAGGCTGTCATTTCCTCATTGTATATCCATGGCTCCTTTATCGTATATTAATTGACCATATATGTTTGGCATAATGTCTGGACTCTCTATTCTGTTCCACTGGTCTCTGGGTCTGTTTTTGTGCCAGTAGCAGATTGTCTTGATTACTGTAGCTTTGTAGTAGAGCTTGAAGTCTGGGAGCGTAATTCCCCCTGCTTTATTCTTCCTTCTCAGGATTGCTTTGGCTATTCGGGGTCTTTTGTGGTGCCATATGAATTTTAGAAATATTTGTTCCACTGTTGGTATTTTGATAGGGATTGCACTGAATCTGTAGATTGCTTTAAGTAGTATAGCCATTTTGACAATATTTATTCTTCCTAGCCAAGAGCATGGGATGCATTTCCATTTGTTAGTGTCCTCTTTAATTTCTCTTAGGAGTGTCTTGTAGTTTTCAGGGTATAGGTCTTTCACTTCCTTCGTTAGGTTTATTCCTAGGTATTTTATTCTTTTTGATGCAATTGTGAATGGAATTGTTTTCCTGATTTCTCTTTCTGTTAGCTCATCATTAGTGTATAGGAAAGCTACAGATTTCTGTGTGTTAATTTTGTATCCTGAAACTTTGCTGAATTCAGATATTAGTTCTAGTAGTTTTGGAATGGAATCTTTAGGGTTTTTTATGTACAATATCATGTCATCTGCAAATAGTGACAATTTGACTTCTTCTTTACCCATCTGCATGCCTTTTATTCCTTTGTGTTTTCTGATTGCCATGGCTAGGACCTCCAGTACAATGTGAATAACAGTGGAGAGAGTGGACATCCCTGTCTTGTTCCCAATCTTAGATGAAAAGCTTTCAGCTTCTCGCCATTAAGTATGATGTTAGCTGTGAGTTTGTCATATATCGCCTTTATGATGTTAAGGTACTTGCCCTCTATACACATTTTGTTGAGCGTTTTTATCATGAATGGATGTTGAATTTTGTCAAATGCTTTTTCAGCATCTATGGAGATGATCATGTGGTTTTTGTACTTCTTTTTGTTGATGTGGTGGATGATGTTGATGGATTATCGAATGTTGTACCATCCTTGCATCCCTGGGATGAATCCCACTTGATCATGGTGTATGATCCTCTTGATGTATTTTTGAAGTCAGTTTGCTAATATTTTGTTAAGTATTTTTGCATGTATGTTCATCAGGGATATTGGTCTGTAATTTTCTTTTTGGTGGTTCTTTGCCTGGTTTTTGTATTAGAGTGATGCTGGCTTCATAGAATGAATTTGGAAGTATTTCCTCTTCTATTTTTTGGACAACTTTAAGGAGAATGGGTGTTATTTCTTCTGTATATGTCTGATAAAATTCAGAGGTGAATCCATCTGGCCCGGGGGTTTTGTTCTTGGATATTTTCTTATTACTGATTCAATTTCATTGCTGGTAATTAGTCTGTGTAGGTTTTCTGTTTCTTCCTTGGTCAGTCTTGGAAGGTTGTATTTTTCTAAGAAGTTGTCCATTTCTTCTAGGTTTTCCAGCTTTTAGCATATAGATTTTCATAGTATTCTCTAATGTTTCTTTGTATTTCGGTGGTGTCTATGATTTTTCCTCTCTCATTTCTGATTCTGTTTATGTGTGTAGATTCTCTTTTTCTCTTAATAAGTCTGGCTAGGGATTTATCTATTTTGCTTATTTTTTCAAAGAACCAGCTCTTGGTTTCATTGATTTTTTTCTATTGTTTTATTTTTCTCCATTTTATTCATTTCTTCTCTAATCTTTATTATGTTCTTCCTTCTGGTGATTTTGGGCCTCATTTGTTCTTCTTTTTCCAATTTCACTAATTGTGACTTTAGACTATTCATTTGGGATTGTTCTTCCTTCTTTAAATATGCCTGGATTGCAATATACTTTCCTCTTAGAACTGCCTTTGCTGCATCCCATAGAACTTGGTGCTTTGTGCTGTTGTTGTTGTTTGTCTCCCTATATTGTTTGATCTCTGTTTAATTTGGTCATTGTTCCACTGATTGTTTAGGAGCATGTTGTTAAGCCTCCATATACTTGTGAGCCTTTTTGTTTTCTTTGTACAATTTATTTCTAGTTGTATTCCTTTGTGATCTGAGAAGTTGGTTGGTATAATTTCAATATTTTTGAATTTACTGAGGTTCGTTTTGTGGCCTAGTACGTGGTATTTTCTGGAAAATGTTCCATGTGCACTTGAGATGAATGTGTGTCCTGCTGCTTTTGGGTGTAGAGTTCTGTAGATGTCTGTTAGGTCCATCTGTTCTAGTGTGTTGTTCAGTGCCTCCATGTCTTTACTCATTTTCTGTCTGGTTGATCTGTCCTTTGCAGTGAGTGGTGTGTTGAAGAGGTGGTGTGTGGTAGGCAAATTCCCTCAACTTTTGCTTGTCTGGGAATTGTTTAATCCCTCCCTGAAATTTAAATGATACTCATGCTGGATACAGTATTCTTGGTTCAAGGCCCTTCTGTTTCATTGTGTTAAATATATCATGCCATTCACTTCTGGCCTGTAAGGTTTCTGTTGATAAGTCTGATGATAGTCTGATGGGTTTTCCTTTGTAGGTGATTTTTCTTCTCTCTCTGGCTGCCTTTAATATTCTGCCCTTGTCTTTGATCTTTGCCATTTTACTTATTATATGTCTTGGTGTTGTCTTCTTTGGGTCCCTTGTGTTGGGAGATCTGTGGGCTTCCATGGTCTGAGAAATTATTTCCTTTCCCAGCTTGGGGTAGTTTTCCTCAATTATGTCTTCAAAGACACTTTCTATCCCTTTTTCTTTCTCCTTTTCCTCTGGTACTTCTATAATATGAATACTTTTCTGTTTGGATTGGTCATACAGTTCTCTTAATATTCTTTCATTCCTAGAGATCCTTTTATCTCTCTCTGCCTCAGCTTCTCTGTACTCCTGTTCTCTGATTTCTATTCCATTAACAGTCTCTTGCACCTTGTCCAGTCTGCTCTTGAGTCCATCAATCAATTCTTTCATTTCTGTGATGTCTCTCCTGACTTCTTCCCTTAGCTCTTGCATATTTCTCTGTAGGTCCATCAGCATGGTTATGACTTTTATTCTGAATTCTTTTTCAGGAAGATTGTTTAAATCTATCCCAACAAGCCCTTTCTCTGGGGTTGTCTGGGTGATCCTTGACTGGACTTTATTCTTCTGTCTTTTCATGGTGATAGAAGTGGTTGCAAGCAGGTGCCATGTGTGTCATCTGGGAGGACAGAAGTCCCTTCCTGCTTGTTTTTCTCCTTGCCCTTCTCCGCAGCCTGTGCTGGTTACCCACACACCAGGAGGCAATGTCTTGGATAATCCCCTGAGCTGTCGTGTGCAGGACCACCCTTAGTCTAGTCTGGTGCACTGCAGGGGTTTTCAGCCATGTGGGGGGCATTCTTTGCCCCTTGGTGCCTTCCACCATGCTCTGGCTTCCGCAGCCCTTCCCAGTTAGCTGTGCATCTGTCAGGAGAAGATTTTGTGTGGCTGCTGTGGGCGGGGCTGCTCTCCCACTGATTTGCCATTGTGGCAGATCCGCTGGACTGTTTGCAGCGTCGGCTGGGCGGAACGAATGGCAGGCTGCTTATCACCGTGAGGGGCTTCAGCAGGGTTGGTTTACTCGGCAGCCTGTTAGGGGGCCAGAAATTCCTCAAGATTCCCAGCCTGCTGGGCTAAGTGTGCTGGGATGATTTTGTTCCACTATTGGGCCGTTATCTCTTTAAGACTTTTAAAACAGCACCCACTTCTCTTTTGTCCCAGGGGAGCCGGCTGTCAGGACCTGCTCACAGTCTCCGTCTCAGATCCTGCCCTTCCGTTTCTCTAATCTCCAACCCACCTTGTGGTGTGTATACGTGCTCCCAATGCAGATCACCAGGGATGATTATTAACAATCCTGTGCTTCCACTCTCTCCCCACTCTGAGTCTTTTCCTCCCACTGGTGCGCTGGGGTGGGGGAGTGCTCGGGTCCCACTGGGTCGTAGCTTTGTATCTTACCCACTTCGTGAAGTGCTGAGTTCTCACAGATGTAGCTGTAGCCTGGCTGTTGTACTATATCTTCTGGTCTCTCTTTTAGGAATAGTTGTATTTTCACAAATATACATGGTTTGGGGAAGAGATTTCCACCTCCCTGCTCATGCCACCATCTTTCCAGATTCCTACCTGGATCCTACTTTTTAAAGGAGCAAATCTTCTTGTGTTAGTAAGAAAATCAGTAAAACTTCAGATTTTACTAAGCATGTTCTTGTACTGAGTAATAGCTAAAATATTTACTTGTGCAAAGCCTGTATATTTTAACATAATAAAGAAAAATGAGGAATAAGGAGAAAGCAAATTTATTGCTGGCTGTAAGACATGTGGAAGAGATCACGCTTACACATTGAGTTGGGTCTCTCTTTTTATAAAACATGCTCCCAGTGAAGCACAGTGGTGGAAAGCACTTGCTCTTGAGTGAGACCCTCAGTGATAGAATACGGTTTCTACCATTTTAGTGGCTTAGGTTGTCTGGGCAACTAAGTTTCTCTGTGCCTCATTTTCTTTATCAGCAAATGGGGATAATCATAATAATGCCTACCATATATGAATACTATGAAAATAAAATGAAATGTACAGTATTTTACACAGTATTTAGGACACCATTACTATTCAATGACTGTTAGCTAATATGGAGATTAGTAAATTGATACAACTCTCTGTAGTCTTAAAAAATGAAAAGGGTAGTGTACAAAGTCTTCAAAACAATCAATAAATACTTCCTAGGTTAAATTTTGCAAAAATCATTAAAGAATTTTAAAACTCTATTACTCATTTCATTAACAAAAAGGATTAGCTTTCTCCTAAATTATTAGAAGGCATATGAAAATAAAGATGAAGAAATCTAGGTGTATGTAAGAACATAATAAACTTTGAAATACTTCCCCTATTGTTAAGCTAAACCAGAATTTTTTTTCTTTTTAATGATAAGGCTGATTTAATGAAGAAGTAGAGGAAAAGGATTATACATTTTTAAATTTTGTGACAAAATTGATTACTGTCTTATTGGGGAATCAAACTATAATCTTTAAAACAATGTTGTCTTCTATATACTTGCATCTTTATAGGACAGAAATCTCCTTTTCTCCAGCTTTATTGAAATACAATTGACCTATAACATTGTTCAAGTTTAAGTGTAACACATAATGATTTGAAACATGTATATATTACAAAATGATTACCACAGTAAAATTAGTTTGTTAATACATCACCTCACATAGTTACAATTATTTTTTGCTGGTGAGGATTTTTTAAATCTATTCTTTTAGCAACTGCAAATATGTAAGAGAGTACTATTAACTATAGCCAGCCAGAAAGTATACTGTTGGTGCAGAGATGGGAAATGCAGCATTGAAATCATACTTCGGCATATTTTTTTAAGTGTCAAAACAAATCTTTTAAATTATATTTGAGATATCTGATTACTGGACCACGTAGAATTTTCCATATGAATAGATTAAGGGGGAGGAAAGAAAAGTGGGTATTTAAAAAAACAAGTTGAGGTAGATAAAAGGGAGTTATTCAAGAATTTCCAGTATCAGGAGATAATAGAAACTAATACTACATCCAGGACAATGATTTACCTGACTCTTTTCAAAAGCATTATCGACTAGGTTAATTTAGAAATTCTTTGCTATCTGCTGAGGCACAGACTTTTGCATAATTATGCATATATAGGCTACTATATCCTTATAATAACCCTGAAAGTTGGTTGATAATTTGCATATAGGACAACTAAAATTTATAAAGACTAAATAATTTGCATAAGGCCATGAAGCCTTAATTTTTTACTGATGATGACAAAATCTTGTTAGTTTTTTTTTAATTTTTAAAAATAATTTTTATTTAAACTAAAAAAAAGTAAGCAAACAGTTCACCCATTTCTCCCCATCATGACCACTCCCTGCATTTTGCAACCACCAATCTGTTCTTTGTATCTATGAGCTTGGTTTGATTTTCTTTTTTTTGTCTTTGTTTTCGTTTTTCTCTGACTTATTTCACTTAGCGTATGTCCTCAAGGTCCATCTATGTTGTTGTGACAAGATTTTAATTTTTTTATGGCTGAGTAATATTCCATTGTATACCACAATTTGTTTATCCATTCATCTATTGATGGGCATTTAGGTTGTTTCCATATCTTGGTTATTAAAAATAATGCTACAAAGAATATGGGGTGCAGATACCTTTTCAGATTAGTATTTTATTTTTCTTTGGAGAAATATCCAAAAGTGGAATTGCTAGATCATATGATAGTTTTATTTTTAATTTTTTGAAGGCTCTCCATACTGCTCTCCATAGTGCTTGTACTACTTCACATTCCCAACAGTAGTGCACAAAGGTTCCTTTTTTCCTACATCCTTGTCAACACTTATTAATTCTTGTCTTTTCGGTAATCACCATTCTAAAAGATGTGAGGTGATATCTTATTGTGGTTCTGATTTGCATTTCCCTGGTGATTAGTGATGTTGAACATTTTTCTTGTACTTTTTGGCCATATATACATCTTCTTTGAAAAATGTCTTTCCAGATCTTCTACCCATTTTTTAAATTGTATATATATTTTCATTTTTTGCTATCAAGTTGTATGAGTTCTTTATGTACTTTGGATATTAACCCCACAAGGGCTTTAATTTGAAAACATAGACAAAGAATTTAGGCTTAAAATTCTTTGATCAGAGTTACTGCCTTTAGCATAAACTGAATTCATCAGGTCATAGACCATTATTTCAATGTTTCTAAACACTTAATTATGCTATACCAGTGCTACTCAAAGTAGCCACTCCACAATGAGGTGAGATGCCTATAGCAGAATGTAAATCACAACACTTCTTTTCCAAGAAATTCACATATACTCACACACAAGACATACATACATATATTTGTACACATATACATATATTTATAAATATATATATAAACATATTTGTATGTATATATATATATATATACAAATTTAATTAGTTCTAGGATAATATCTATATATCTTATATAATATAATGTATAATATGCATTACATATATATATATACACACACACGTATATACTCAATTGAATTAAAGTGTGCTTAATGATATAGATTAGGCATTAGCAAACTATGGTCTACTAGCTAGTTTCCTGTTTTTGTAAATAAAGAGTTTTATTTACAAATAAAAATACTGCCACATGTATTACTTATATCTGCTTTAGCATTATAAGACACGGTAGTTGTGATAGAAACTATATGGCCCATGAAGCTTCAAACATTTACTATGTGGCCCTTTAGGAAATTCAGTGTTGGAGTGAAGATCATTTTGTCCTTTGGGAATGCAAGGCGCAATAGGGGGAAAAGATTTCTCCAGTGCTGTAATTGCCCAGATCTTACCCTCTTGAGCCCTGAACTCTCCTGATTGCCAAGGGCTGCTGTCATCATACAGGATAAGGAGAGGGCTCTGGACTTTACTGTTCTACAGGCAACAAATACCTGCTGTATGCATTTTCCAGGGGCAGCATAAAAATGCTTCCATTAACAAATACTTCACTTGGAATCCAGAGAAAAGAGAGAATGGGCCTGACTGTAAAGGAATTCCATTCTTCTCCCTTCAAGGCTTCTTAGGTTGCTTTGAGGATGCAAACACAGACAGAGGACAGTTTGATTCTTTCCTAATGTTCTTTTATCCTAGGGCAACTAATCATTTTCATTTCACATTTAAAGAAAATATAAATAACAATGAAGCTTATGCAAATCACTAACAATTTCAATTCGATTAATAACTAGGAAAAAAAAAATACTTTTGTCTCTCCAGAATAAAAGTTATAAGAGTTGGACTGCCTTTGCAGTAGCAAATGAACTTGAAGGAAGTCTTCAAAATATTATCCAGTTTTCTTTTTCACTGAATAGATTATTCAATTTGATTGCTCCAATCAACTATTTGAAATCCCTTAATGTGCATATTTTAGACAACTATAAAGCATATGGTTTTCAAATGTTCATTGTTTAAAACTATAATCAAGAAATTCTCTGTTCACTTACATGTCTCTGGGATCCATCGTATTCACACCTTTCAATTTTTCCTAGGCTTCCATCTGAGAAATACAGCTTCTCTGCACGGTGGTCAATGGTGAGTCCATTTGGAGTGAGTATATCTGTACTGACCACCACTTGAGCATTTTTCCCTGTCAGGGTAGATCTCATGATACTTGGATGCTGTTCATTCCAGTTGGTCCAAAACATTAAGCTAATTAAAATGAAAATTGTGATAAAAAATTAAAAGTTTCATTAACAGTATTAACATGGCAATGTCAAGCTATTTTAAAAGAAGTAAAATTATTTGTCTCATATTCTATGACCCTTAAGTCCAGGTAATAAGGGGATATAGGTATATCACATTTGCATGTATATTTTTCCCCACTTCTTAAATGAAACCTGGAACCTATTTCTGAAGACAATTATCCTGTGCATTCTCTCAAATACTTTAATTAAATTGAGTCAGTTTGATAGACAGGGAGGATTTATTTTAGTCAGGGACAAAACAGTTCTCTTAAATTTTCTATCAAATTTTTGACAATGCAGATCAAGTATGATCATTGTGGATACTGTTCTTATCCTAACTATATTTCTCTTCTTCAATTAGTAAAATCAGGGTCTCCCTCTCCTGCAGGCTTGCTCTTTAAATTCTGCATCTCCTTTGTATACATTTTAGAGAAATACAATTACTAAATATCTACATTTCTTTCATTTCTTTGATTTTTTTCTTCTCTTTTCTGTCAGTGTAATTTTACTGTGAATTACAGTGTTGTTCCCAGAATTCCAAAGATCACCCTCAAATCCTTAAACTTAATATCTGTTACTTACAGATTGTATAGAATGTTTTAAATCAGTGTTTGCCAAACTATTCTTTGAGGAAGACTTAAAATCCTATGGAATCCCTTAGGGGTCACTCCCTTAGGGTGGAGAGACTGTAGGATTCTGGCCTCCAAACCTTATTTTACTGAAGCAGTGATTCGTTTTCTTCTTTCATCTGTAGGACTGTCTTGCTGCTTAGGATGGATGGGAGTAAAGAAGGAAAGGAGACAGAACAAAGGAAATAAGGAAGGAAGAATGAAGGACAAAAAGGAGAAAGGGAGAAAGGAAAGGATGAAAAGAGGAAGGAAGGGAGGAGGAAGGGAGGCTGGCAATGTTTGAGAAAATATGTTTAACATACACTGACAAAGGAAAACTATTTGAAACAATATTTCATATTTACAGCAAGACTGCATGTATCATTCCTGTGTATAATCATTTAAAGGCAAACAAAAATGATTCAATATGTGTTTTTTTAGTATTATACAAAAATTATTACTCAATAATATTCAATTTTACAACAATCTTTCTAATTGCTAATATAAAAAATAAACCCCACCAATTAAGGAAAACCTGAACATCTAGGTTCTTTGTTAAAATATTTCATAGCATTTTCATCTTTCCTGTGGAACATAAAATTGTTCTAGGTATTCTAGCTAGTGTCAAAAAATATTTTGTCCATGAATGAGTCAACTGGCAAAAAAGTAATGGCATTGCATTTTCTTAAGTTATGCAGTATTTTTATCCATGCACTGAGACATTTAAATTGGAAAATTTAGTTAAAACATTTTAAAAGTAATGAATATTATATGAGATATTAAACACAGACTTTATCTGCAGTACTTCCCTAGGTGGTTTGGCTTTAGAATTAGAGAATTTCTATAAATTTCTTTACAAAAAAAATCATAGAATATCTGAGATATTAGTGTTTTTATAATTTCACCTTTCATTTCACAGATGAGAAAACAGAAGCCAGAGGGTTGAGTAACTTTAGTAAGTTGTAGTAACTGAGCCAAGTTTTGAACCCAAATAGTCTAACTTTCATCTAGAATTCAAGATTTTATTTTAAAATTTCTATGTATCAGATAACATGCAAAAGTGATTTGATGGTGTCATTGGTATGTATAATGATAAAAATATTTTTATACTTTAAACTTTAATTGTATATGATTTTCCAATTAAAATATTTTGGTGTGTTTAACTTTAGAGTTCACCATATGCAAAATGGAAATATAATTTTAGCCTATGTAATAAATATAGGATAGAGCACTTACCAGTTAAAACTAACCATATATAATATTATGATCATCTCTTAAGTTTATTTCAAAATTGTCTTATAATTTCCTCTGCTCAATGGTAGGACATTTATTATTTGTCCTAAGATTCTTCTGGTGAACTCAGAAAAAATGTGCCTGATTCAACAAAAAGCTGGGCAGTGGTGTGAACAGAACTAGCTCTGGCCAGGCTTTGGAAGGCTTGTGTCTGTCTGCACTTAGTACTGGAGCTGTGTGAAGTGTTTACCTTCTCTTAGTTACCTCTCAAACTTCAGACTCTTCATTTACAAGGTGAAGGTGTTCAATTAAGTGAATTAAGTCTCACTTCTAGCACTATGAGAGTATCTAGATTCAGTTAATTTCACACTGAGTAATACATGTAGCCCTTTCTTCTCTCAAGTGACCATGGTCAGTGTGTATCAGTAATTTTTTATTCTTCATTTTTTCTTCATCACACCTAAATTGAGCTCTTCTATGTCTGCTTAGTGAAAGCCAAATTGGTTTTTGTTAACTTATTTCAATTAAGAATAAAGGGACTTTCTAGTAGTTAACAAATATTCTTACTATGTTGTATGAGATTAGAACTCCATAGATACATTTTTTTTCCTACTTAACCCAAAGTTGGTTCTTCTGTTTTCACATAATTGCTTCCTTTATGGCATCCCAAAGAACTTTATTTTTTTTTCTAATTTGTTTTGCTTTTTATTCACTTTATGCTATAGCCTGCATATTCCTCTTGTCATGAATTCTTCATAAATATTATCATAAATACCTGTACAACATATCATCCAACAGATGTGGACTATTGAGATTGTTGTCAATCATCTAATGCTGAAAATATAGCTGCACATAGAGATTTATTGTTGTTGGTACCTGTTTTCTCTGTATTTCAATTGGAGAAATCCTGGTTGTTAAAATTGCTTAATTAAATAACAGAAATACCTTTTAGGTTTCAATACTTATTAGCAGTTTTACATTCAAATGTATTATTTCAGTCAGCTATGCATTACTGTTTTCTTCACATACCTTTTACAATACAGTAATGCCTTTATTTCCCCTCTTATCATTTAAGTTTGTTTTTTCTGGAACTTTCCTGGGATTGATAGGTGGTATTGAAAGAGTCTGGGTCTTAATTATATTTATAATGCTCTTACAAAAAATAGTTTTATGAACTGTGAAAAGAGAACTTCAAAGAGAACCTTTATTTTTAAAGTGAATTCTTTTTAAAATTAACATAACTTTGATAGTATTTGACTTATAATTATAACGAAGAATTTAGAGTGAACTGTTTCTTACTTTTGGCACTCATCCAGGGCAAGCACGTGTGGGTGGTCATCCTCTGACATGGTGATGACTGCTTCTCTGTCAAATGCTCCATGCCGAGTCTGGTCCACTGTGTGTCTGGTGATGGATGAGGTAGTGGAGCTGGTCCAGTACAATGTATCCCAGGCTCTGTGATAGGCAAGTCCTTCAACTGAACCCACATCTGATGGAAAAAAGAAAAAAATAAATTTACACTTGAATCTACAAACACATGGCTCTGGTCAGAAAAAACATTTAAAATATATACATGTATCTATATGTTATTTTATCAATCCTTTTTCCACAAACTCTCCAAGTTAAAAATATAATAATTGTGATGCCTACAATTGATAGCTGATTACACACACCAAAACTAAATTGTGAGCTAGTGTATTTGTCATGGGAGCACTTTTTGCAAAATCATGTCATTAAAGACTAAATTTTCTTATCCAAAAAAACCTCAATTAAGTAATTGCATTTTATTTAAGAAAATTATGAGTCTGGGTCTTAATTATATTTATAATGCTCTTACAAAAAATAGTTTTATGAACTGTGAAAAGAGAACTTCAAAGAGAACCTTTATTTTTAAAGTGAATTCTTTTTAAAATTAACATAACTTTGATAGTATTTGACTTATAATTATAACGAAGAATTTAGAGTGAACTGTTTCTTACTTTTGGCACTCATCCAGGGCATATAATATCATGCCTTAATAATGAATTTTCAAAAAGCATCCAGTATGCAACAATTTAGAGATGCTTTTGAAAATCGTATGTCAGAGATAACACTGAGGTACAGTCATGAGTTTTCCCTTGATACTGTATTTGGAGACATCAAGGAAAAGCAAACATATCAAAAACTGCAGCAGTATCAAAAAAGCCAAAAACCAACTCCACACTTGGAACTATCAAATAGTGGTAGAAAAGTTTTTAATACATTAATGTGGTGAGTTCTTTGATTTTATTCGACTAATGTGATATAAAAACAAAAGAAAATGAAATTAATTGCCATCTAAGGCATACTTTATATGTTGTCAGAAAAAAGATAAATGGTAGTACATAGATTCCAATATAAAAGTGACAACAAAAACAAGAGTAATTATTTCTGAAAATTTTGTTCCCAATCACTAAGATAACAGAGTAGCTGTTTTATTTTTCTTAGAGATGCTTTGAGTACATTTAAAAATATAAACAAATTATTATAGTGTCTTCTTCATGTTTTCTGTTTCCTCCAAAGAGAGTCTTAGCATGTTTAATTTAAGGAAGACTATAGATTGCTTTGGCAGCCATAGTAAGAAAGTAACATTATAACACGCAAGACTTTCTATTGTTTTTCTCTCAAATAATGTGAATTATTCAGAGAAAATAGCTAGTTAAAAAGGGTTATTTTCAGGTTTGAGATGGGTAAATATTTAGTTTGGTGACCAATAGAATTTAGTAGGAATGCAAAAGAATATTAAAGGCTTTTGAGCTATATTTCTTTAATGTGATCACATTTTTAACATTTTTTTCTATATGCAACAAAGAAAAATCCACTACTAATAAAATTATTAGCTATCATTTACTGGGCATTGTCTTTCTGGTAGGATTGTCCTAACTGCTTTGCATACATCACTTTATTTTATGTCTAAATACATTCTGTGAAATTTGTTTTATTGTTCCTCTTTTCCTAAGAAGGAACTGAAATCTATGGTCACAGGGCTTCTATTGCTAAAGCAAGATTTTAAAAACAGGTTCAGCTGCTTCCAAAGACTATCGTCTTGAGCACCAATATTAATAGATGGGTTTATAACACCTATCATTTATTCTCAATCTACACTGAGCTAGAACCAAACAAACGATTCATCAGTTTGAACTTGTCTGACTCTGGGCAGATTGTATAACCAGTAATTTACCATGAGTAGCCTCCTCACACAGTCAACAAAACAATTTACAGAAAATTAATGTGGTAATTTATAGTGGAAACCTAGGACAGAGATGATGGAAGAAAAATTATAAAACACGATCATAATAAAATCTGCTGAACTCTTTTTATATGAATCATATCATGTTCCTATTTGAGGTGAGTAGGTAGGAGATTGATAATGGTCAACAGTGTTTCAGTTATTAATTAAAAAATCATCCATTCCACTGTATTTTTTTGCACTGGCAAATCATTTCAGAAATTAAGTTAACTCTATTAGCAGTAAAAACAGCATTTTGCTCCTTCATCATTCACAAACAGAATGAGAAATGACATCGCTCTGAAAAATCCAATTAAATCAGAATCATTAATCCATCTCACTCTGTATATTCTCCTTCTTATTGACACGGATCTTTCTCATGGCCACTTTTTCCTGCCAAATCAGGAAGAAAACACTTGGTATCAGCAGATGCTTCCTTTCCATGGCTGAAATACTTCCAGAGTTGCTAGAGTACAAAATACATCTCACTCCCTAGATACAATCTCTTCTATTTTATTTTTGCAGTGATGACAATCTTACAGTACACTGAATCATAACCTGCTACTACATTTAAAAATATTTCAGTGCTATATTTCTTTATCAATAAAATATTTAATTTCCTATAAAATTGTATTTGTCAGAAACAAATAGCCAATTAAAGACATACAGTAGTGGCCCTTATCCATGGTTTGGCTTTCCAGTTTCATGGTGAACCGAAGTCCAGAAGCAGATGATCCTCCTTCTGATGTACGGCCAGTAGCAGCCCAAGGCTACATCACCATGCCTACATTATTCGCCTCACTTCATCTCATCATGTAAACATTTTATCATCTCAAATCATCATAAGAAGGAGTATGGATACAGTACAATAAAATAAATTTTGAGAGAGAGAGAGAGAGAGAGACCACACTTACGTAACTTTTATTATAGTATATTGTTAGAATTGTTCTATTTATTAGTTACTGTTGTTAATCTCTTACTGTGCCTAATTTATAAATTCAACTTTATCATATATATGTATGAATAGGAAGAAACATAATACACACAGAGTTCAGTACTACCCACGGTTTACTGTTTTGGAACATATTCCATGAAGATAAGGAGGGACTACTATATATCCATTTAAAAATCATGAGAAATATTTTAGTTGAAATAACATAAGACATTTATGTTTATTTTATAATGATTTACCACAATGTGGGGTCATGTGGTGTGTGACTGTGTGTGAACACTGAGGTTCCTGAATCAGCTGATTAGGTAGAATAAGAACTTTTAGTTACTGATCTTGGCAGATAATTACACAGTTTGAAAACTAAGGTAAAATCCCTCTCTATCCAGTCTACCCATCCTGAAATACAGAAGAGTTCTAAACATCCTTGGACCATAAGGATGTAAAAAAGGCATAATTAGGAAAATAACATAGCCACAGTGGAAAACACTTTGGAAGTTCCTCAAAAAACTAAAAATAGAAATTACTAACCTGGTAATTCCACTTCTAGGAAGTTACCCAAAGAAAACAAAATCCCTCATTCGAAAACACATATGTACCCCTACGTTTATTGCTGCATTATTTACAATAGCCAAGATGTGGAAGGAACCAATGTGTCCATCAGTAGGTGAATGGGTAAAGAATAAGTGGTACATATGCACAATGGAATACTACCCAGCCATATCTTAGAAAGGAGTCCTATTATTTGAGACAACATGGGCAGACCTAGAGGGTATTATGCTAAGTGAAATAAGCCAGGCAGAGAAAAACAAATACCAAATGATTTCACTTATTTATGGAATCAAAAAATAAAACAAAACAAAATGAACAAAATAGAAATAGACTCATAGACACTGAGAAGTGACTAGTGGTTACCATGGGGGTGGGGTGGAGATGGGAGGGTGGGAAAGGGGAGCAGGATAAAGGGGCAAAAATATTTTCAACCATAGTATAAGTTGGCTATGGAGATGGTAGTACAGCATGAGAATATAGCCAATGATTCCGTAACATCTTTCCATGTTGACAGAGAGCAACTATACTAGTTGGGGTAAGAATTTAATAATGTGAGCAATTGGTGAACAACTGTGCTGTATACTTTAAATTAATATAAGGTTGTACATAAACTATACTTAAAAAAACAGTAAGATTAAAAACAATAAACATTTAATATATTTATATATATAAATACATTAACATGACTACAAGTAGGAGAGAAAATGTACTGTTTACTCTTTGCTGAGGGATTTTAGCCTTATGCTTTCTACGTAATGATGTTAATGAATGAATGAGCTAAACAGTATTTCTGTTTAGATTATTATTTCCTGAGCTGCATGTAAATATATTACAAGAAATACTAAAAAAAAAAGAAAGAAAAAAATTATAACAGTGCTCCATATTTCAGCTGCTCCACACTTTCCACCACAGTAAGGTAATTATATTGGAAATGTGATGCACAAGCAGTAAAAATATTACCTTCTTACTGCATTCACTTGAAAAAAAAAATCTCTTTCCCTCTCACCCATTTTAGGCAGAGATTAGGTTTGGTGAAGCATGGGTGAAGTCCTGATGTGCTTTTCTAGAAGAAGAGGTCAGCTCATCAAAAAATACAAAGCAACAACTAAGTAAAAATACAAAGGTAAATAGTCAAACCTAATTTGCTGGATTCTAGTTTCTATAGCAATGACTGAACAAATAGACCTTCTTATCTTGGCACAGGGACATTAACAACTACTCTGACAGCTACCAAGAGGACTTCATAGAGAACACACCCTCATCTCATCACCGGTGAAGTAGGAACTCAGTTGTGTCCTGTCTGTACATGTTCTAAAGGCAGGATAGGAGCTTACAAAATGGGAAAGGCAATGAGGATTCTTTGGAGGGAGCCACAGGTAGAAACCACTGTTATTCATCTAGCCGGGGTAATGGTCACAGGTAAATCCTGGTGCAAAGTTAACAAGATATATTTATCTCAAGGACACAGTACAACTGTAAAGCATCACAATGTTTTCAAACCTTTGTTGGTTTGTTTTCTCCTATTTACTGGATTGTTTTCCAAAGCCACAGAATATCAGAAAGTTTGCTGTTTAAAACTCTCAGTAGTATGAGGCATTCCAGCCTTGTCTGGAGGCTTTAAAGACATAGAGCAGCTCAGTTTTCAACCCATGTATAGAATTTAAAATAAGAAGTTTCTCAATACATCGTTCCACATATATCTTAATTTTGTATAGTTTCCAGAAAAACAGGATCCTGCATCCAACTCATAATCCAGACTTTATACTGAACTGTAGACAGAATACACATAGCTATGCTTTACTTTAACCCTAACAAAACAACACTTAATATTTTGCATAAAGTCTACCCTTCCCTAAAAATCCTCTAATAACTTTCTTTCTCTTTATTTTTCACTTTCTTCCTTTCTTTTTGCTTTCTTTCATTTTGGGAATGAGTGAGATAACATACAGCTCTTTTGGTATATAGTTTCCCTCATTGCAATGACACAATAACTTAACAAGGTTGAGTTACCAGGTGCATTTGACAACATACAGTACATTTTCAACATAAAAACACTCAACAGACTAGGAAAAGAAAAAAATTTCCTCAAACTAATAAAAGTAATCTATGAAAAATCCAAGGCTTATATCATAAGTAGTGGGGGAAAACATGAAAGCTTTTCCTCTAAGACCAGAGCAAAACAAGGATGTCCACTTTTGCCTTCTACTCAGCATTGTATTGTTATATTGGAGATTCAGTCAAGGTAATTGGGGGGATAAAAGGAAAGAAAAATAAAAGGAAATAAAAGTCAGCCAGACTGGAAAGAAAGGAAAACTGTATTTGCAGGTGACATGTTCTTACATATACAGAATCTCAAGTAATTCACTAGAAAACTATCAGATTATTAAAACAAAAGAAAAAACATTTAGCCACATTGTGGGTATCAGAACATCAAACAAAAATCAGTTATATTTCTATGTAGAAGCAATTAATAATCCAAAAATGAAATTCAGAAGAAAATTCCATTTATAATAGCACTAAAAAAATAGAAAATACAAGACAGACAAATAAAGTTAGGAATAATTTTAGCCAAAGAATTATAATTTTAAAACTTATACCATGAAAACTGAGAAACATTATTAAAAGAAATTAAACACTTAAAAAATGGGAAGATAATCCACATCTTGAATTGGAAGATTTAATGTTAAAATGGCAATAGTTTCCAAATAGATCTATAGATTCAGTGAAATCTTTATCAAAATCCCAGCTGACAAACTGATCTTAAAATGTATATGGAAATTCAAGGGAGCTAAAATAACCAAATCATGTTAGAAAAGAAAAACAAAATTACAGGACTTACACTTCCTAATTTTAAACTTGCTACAAAGTTACTGTAATCAGGCTATCACGTCATATTATAAGGATAGAAATATAGATCAATGGGACAGAATCTGATAGTCCACAAATAAGCCTTTATGCTGATGGTCAATTGATTTCTGACAAGTGTACCAGAAAAATTCAGTGGGAAAAAATAATATTTTCAACAAATGATTTGCAATGATTGCACATCAACATTCCTAAGAGTAATGTTGGATTCCTTCCTTATACCACACACACTATGTATCTTAAACCTAATCTAGAAGGTAAACTATAAAATTCTTATAACAAATAGAGGAGAAAATATTCTTGAACTTGAGTTAGGTAAAGCCTTCTTAGACATGACACCAAAAGCACAAATGACACAATAAAAATATTTGCACTTCATTAAAATGAAGAACTCTTGGGTTTTAAAAGACACTATCACATTAAAAAAAAACAATGGGAAAAAATATTTGCAAATTATTTATGCAGTAATGGACTTGTATCCAGGATATATAAAGAACTCTTACAACTCAACAATGCAGTAACAAAAAAACAATTAAGAAATGAGCAAAGAGATTTTCATTTGAATAAATATTTCTCCAATGAAAGTATATAAAGAGCCACAAGCATATGAAAAATGCTCAACATCATAGAGAAATATAAATCAAAGCATACTTCACATCCACTATGATGACTGTAATTTTAAAAGATGACAGGTTTTGACAAAGAAGATCTGGAGAAATCAGAACCCTCATACTTTGCTGGTGGGAGTGGAAAATGGTCCAACTGCTTCGTAAAACAATCAGGCAGTTTTTCAAAATGTTTAACATATACTTCCATATTAACTAGCAGTTTCACTGCTGAGTCGACACCCAAGAAAAATGAAAACATAAATCCACATGTACCTGAAAGTTTGTTGCAGCTTTCTGCATACTAGTAAAAAGCAGAAACAGCCACAATGTCAATCAGCTGATGAACTGATAAATGAAGTAGTACATCTATATAATGGAATATTATTCAACAATAAAAAAGAATGAGGTACTGATATATGCTAAAACATGCATGAGCCTTAAAAATAGTACACTAAGTGAAAGAAGCTAGTCACATAAGACCACTTTTTGTATAATTCCTTTACATGAAATATTCAGGATAGGCAAATCTTTAAAGACTGAAAGTAGATTAGTGGCTGTCTATGGTCAGAAAGTATGGGAGGAAATAAGAAATGACTGCTAATTGGTATGGAATTTTTTTGGGGGGAGGGCATGATAAAAATATTCTCATATTTATGGTGGTGATGGTGACATAACTGAACATACTAAAAAAAACATTGAATTGTGTACTTTAAATGGGTCATTTATATGGCATACAGATCATGAAAATAAATCTGGAGCTGTCGTGAAGGAAGTATATAAAATAATATAAGAATAAGCATCAATGAATTGGGTAAATTCATGTTCTAATATGATAAATACTAATATTTCTATTATGAGTCTAGCCACAGGGTTATTATGAGGTATAAAGGAGACTTTGTCTCTCTCTGTCTCTTGTTCTTTCTCTCTATATATACATATATATGCATATATGTGTACACACACATACATGGAATGGATATTATATTTATTTATATTATATACACATATATATATTACATATAATGTATATATATAGGTAGATATATAATACACACACACACACACACACACACACATATACATTAATGGACATTATATCAAGTTATTTCAAGATATTTTAAGGTATTTGGATATGGTTTGTTACCAGTAGATATACTGTAGGAAATTAAAATACCTGCTAACTCCTCTTGTGTCTACCTTACTAAAATGCTTTACAAATGATTAACTGGATGGATTATTTTCCCTTTTCTAACTATTCAACTGGTCAGTGAAATGTAAAACATTTCAATGTAGATTGCTTACTATAAATTAGATGGCTATTCCTCTGGTTTGAAGACTGAGTCATATATGTATTTCTTTCCCACATTAATAAATAAAATAAGATGATTATGTAAAATATCTTTTAAATATAAACTTTCATTTTTATTTCTTCAAATGACTTAAAGCCATTAACAAGCCA
>JAVSCE010011225.1:0-38011 GCA_032199065.1 Smutsia gigantea
TACTGTAGCTCCTAAGTCTATTCTATATTGAAGAGGGAAAAACATTTTTCTTTGCCCATTTAATTAAAAAATAGTAGAAAATAATCAATCTGAATTTTGAATTTAGAAGGAAATTATAACCACATATTAGGAGAAGATGGATGGAGGCACATAAACACATTCAGAAATCATGTGTTTGCTGACTGTTAAAGGTAAGTACACAAGATGGTATTTCTGAAACATTGGTTTATGGAAAATATTTATGGATGAAGCTTGCCTAATAACATTAAGCTGAGCCTAAGAGAGTTGTAGTAGACTGCTGAAGTTGAGAATTCCACCATCCCCTCTTGTCTCCTACCCTTAATATTAAATCTTGGGAGATTAGAATCTCTTTTTATATTGTCAAGGAAGTCCTCTATCACACCGCACATTCAGTTGGCAATTAATCACCCTCAGTCTGTCACTGTCTTTCTCCAACACATCAGTAACCCTTGGTGGCCCACCTATTCCATATTCCACCCCTCCGTACTCTTTTCCAACCCCCAACATGACTCTCTAAAACACCTGAGATATTGCATCAACCAGTATATTCCCTTTACCCAAACCCATCAAAACATTTCTACAGTTTGATAGAGCCATTATAACAAGCAATGCCAAAACGGTATAATGGCTCAAAGATGATAAAAGTGATATGTCTTGCAGCCTTTTTACAAATTGTCATTCTGGACCCAGACTCTTTCTACCTTGATATTCCACCGTCTTCAACCCATGGCTGTTGAACATTTTAATAATTGTTCCACTACTGCACTTAACAAGGGGCTAACAGTTCTCCACTTACCATCAGTGATGCAGTGCTTGTTGACTCCTGAATGGTGGGTAAACATGCTTCAAAATCCCAGTTTAGAGTCTGCTTCCTAGAGACACTTCTGGTGCCAGCTTTCATTACTTCCATTCCCCTGGAAAAAGAACCTGAGCTAACTTCCTGGAGAAGTTTTGAGAAAAACAGCCATTAGGACTGAAGGGAAGAAGGATTGGACAAACAGAGATATTGAACTGTGATTTTGGATCAGTCTTTCAGATATGTCCCAAATTTAGACAAGAGAGTCAGGCTGGTGCATCCTAGCATCAAACAGTCTTTAGATGAAGCCTGCCTCCAGGGAGGGTCTTTCCTCTTGACCAAGGCATCTCCCCTGGGTCAAGGACAATTACCACAGAACCACTCAGTGGGTGGAACTCCTAGAATCTGGTCTAATTAGTGACTCAACCCTGAAGGGGAGACATGATCAATATAATACATCACCTACTACAATGACTTAAGTGGGTAAATAACTGTCCTCAGCCTGTCATTTTCATTTTGCAAGGTTTCAGGTCCCATCAAAAGCAGTAATCCTTCTCTGCAAATTAAAATGAAAGTGCCATGACAAATTTATTAGAATACAAAAGTTGATAAAAACATATGAATAAAAATCAATAGTAGGAAAACAAGTAGGTTCATATTGATGGTTATGCTATAAATTAGATAAAGTTAATTTGCATCTGGCCAACAGCAGGCTTCTCACCAACCAGATTCAGACCTGTGCTTCTGACCAACCAGATACAGATTGGATGACCCAATGACCTCCTCCTTAGGTTCGGTTAATTTGCTAGAGAAACTCATGGAACTCAGGGAAACACTTATGTTTACCAGTTTATTAAAGCACATGATGGACAAAAATCAACAGCCAGATGAACAGATACATAAGTCCCCGTCCTGAACAAAGGAGCTTCTGTCTTCACGGAGCTTGGGGCCTGTTTCACTGGCACATAGAAGAATACTGATTCCCCAAGCATGGAAGCTCTCCAAACAAAAAAGGGAAAAAATCCAAAAAGCTCTCCCCTTAGGTTTTTATAGAAGCTTCATTACATAGTCATGATTGACCTAATTATTGGCCATTGGCAATTGATTCAAACTCTAGCCCCTTTTTCCTCCCAGAAGGTCAAGGGTAGGACTGAAATCTCCAACCCTCTAGTCACATGATTGGTCCTCCTGGCAACCAACTTCTGTCCTTGGGTGAGGTCCGAATTTACCTCCATTAATAATAAGATAACCATTTCACCTTTAAATCTCGAAAGCATTTTCAGGAACTGTGGATCATGTCCAAATATATCTGAGAAATATATATTTGATCATATGAATGACCAAATATACATTTCTTATAAATCATTATATTGTACATGTAAATGATTCAAAGATACTTAATATCTCAGTAACAAAATCTACTTGATATATTACTAGCCAAACTGTGGGATCTGGAAATTACTGCTGCAATATATGAGGTTATTAATAAAACCTTCCTTTACATGGTAGCTTTTCGGGATCACAGGAAGTTGAGAAAGAAATGATATTTCTCAGACTATTCAAAATGCATAGGTAATAAGGCTGATACATTTTAATGTATGTCAATTTGTAGACCACTGTGAATTCGTACATTGCCTTATAAGCTAGGCTACCTCTTCAAGGTACCTTGAATGATTATATTAGAAAAAAAACATTTCTTCATCATTGGTTTTGATAAAGCTATGTCAATTGCCATCACATTCTTTCCCAGACACCTGACTTGAAATGTTATACTTTGTTAATAGTTAATTTACTCTTCATGTAAAGAGATTTTAAGTAAAATTTATTTATTTATAATATTATAAAAATGATGTTAGTATTAAAACCTACATATTTAAATTAAGATAAATAGATACATATTAATATATAAAGAGATAGATGGGCAAATTGAGGGAGAGACAGATCATGTTATTCAACAAAATTGGATCCAGGAATCGGTTGATATTAAAAGCTGATTAAAATATGTAAATGCACACACAGGAATGGATATATATATAACATAAACATATTAAGGTACATCCCTTCACCTGTCTTTTATTTAGGGACAAGGCTGGAGGCATTTTTTTTAAAGTTGAACAAAAACTTAAAGATGATTTTGAATCATTGTGAGTGCGGAATATTTTTATTTTTGTTTTTTGAAAGTTTTTTTTTAAACGGGTTTTGGAGATCCTCAAGCTTTGACATATAATTATGCCTCAAACATGGAGCAAAAAAGAAATCAAATATGAACAAAGAAAATTTAAAAATTCATAGTTAGAAACAACAACAAAAAACATTTCTCTGGACCAGAAACAAAACAGATTTATCAAGCTTTGAGTGGGGAAGAAGCCAGGGCTTGATTAGCTCCAAGTCTTCATGTTCTAATGGCAGCTGAGTGTTCAGTTCCTGTGAGTGATGGGGACTAAAAGTTCCAGTCAAGACTGAGGACTTGAATCATGTTCATGGCTTGAAGCTGGGGACTATAGTAGAGCTCTCTTACTCATAAAAGTAAGTTGAAGAAATGTCAGCATCTGCTGCCTGAAGAAGTATATTAATAAATACCAAGTATGGTTTATCCCAGGATGTAAGGACTGTGCAGTGATGCAAAATTTAATAATGTAATAAACACTATTAACAAATGAAAGGGGAAAAATATATATTCATATCAACATTTTGTAAAACATTTGATAAAAATCAGCACACATTCCTGCTGAGAACTCTTAGTAAACTATGCCTGGAAAAGAACTTCCTTAGTCTAGTAAATAAGGTCTATTAAAATCTGTCATGATGTATCATCTATGATACATAAGGAGACATGTTGTTATGGGTTGAATTATGTCCTTTCAAAATTCATACATTGAATCTTAACCTACTGTATCTCAGAATGTGGCCTGGCTTGGAAATAGGGTTATTGCAGATATAATTAGATTAGCTAAGAAAAAGTTGTTAAGGTGGGCTCAAATCCAATATGACTGGTGTCCTTATAAAAAGAAGAAATTTGGACACAGTGACATGCACAGAGGAATGATGATATAAATAGACACGGAGAGAAGATGACCATCTACAAGTCAAGGAGTGAGGCCTGGAACAGATCTTTGCCTCACAGCCTTCAGAAGGAACCAGACCTGCCAAAACCTTTACTTTGGACTTCCAGCCTCCAGAACTGTGAGGCAATAAATTTCTCATGTTTAAGCCACCCAGTTTGTGGGATTTTGTCACAACAGCCCTAGCAAGCTAATACACATGCATATGAGTATTTATTGTATCACTGTTTATTATAGTAAAAATTTAGTATCTATATAAAGTTTACTAAAATTAGAAATTACTTGTTATATATTCATATTTTGGAATATTATACAGCAGCAGATAAAATAAATGAACTAGAGCTACATATATTAAAATGGGTATGCTTTTAAAACATCGAGTAAAAAGTAATGAGAAAAATAATTTTTAGATTATGACATCACTTAAATAAAGCATAGAAACATGCATAACCTAACACAAACACATGAAAACATAAATGTGAATGGCAAGCAAATTCCAGAGAGGGACTGTTCTCTGAAAGGGGAAGGAAAGGAATTGTATCATAAAGGATGGATGAAGAATGAGAATAATCTCTATTTTTATTGTATTACAATCATGAAGCAAATGTGGTAGAATGTTAGGATTTGTTAAATCTAGGTGTTTATTCAATAACTATACATTTATTTTTCTCTGTACTTTAAACCATGAATACCATATCATATAATTTTTTCCCATATTAATCCTTAGGATACGTTTGTAGAAATAAAATAGGCAGGTTATGGTTTGTGAAAACTTTTAAACCTGTTGATATACATTTTCAAATCATCCTCCTTTAGTTTATATCAATTTATACTTCCAGTAAAAGTGAATGGGAGTGAAGGTTTCATATACTTTTAATGGTGTTAGCATTATTTTTAGATTTCATAATTTAATTGAAGATATGAACATGTTATTTCAATTTATATTTTTTATTACTTAGTAGTGAGTTAATGTGTGTATGTTTTAAGAGATCCTATTTGTATATTTTTTGTTAGTTGTCAGCATATATCATTTTCCCATTGTTTAATCAACTAAATTGACATTTGATTTATGTTCAAGAAATTGTCACATTTCAAGCTTATAGTTCAATGAGTTTTGACAAATGTATTCACCCGGGTAACTACTACCATAGTCAAAATACAGAACAGGTCTTTCACCCCATAAAGTTCCTGCATTCCTCTTTGCAGGTTATTTCCCCACCATCACTCCAGGCCATCAGTGATCTTGCTTCTATCACTATTAATTTTTCCTCTATTTGAACTGTGTATAATGGGAACATACCATATTTTCTTTCCTGTGCCTGGTTTTCTTGTCTCAATGTAATGCACCAATTTTTAAAGTTTGTGTGTTTATTGTTGTATTTATTTGTAAAAAATCTTCACAGTCTTAAATATCAATATTTTGCATGTTATGTATGTTACAAAATTTATACAAATTTATCTTTCCCTTTTACATTTAAGATGATCTTAAATATATGGATGCCTATACTAGATATCTAATAAACTGTTAATATTTTCCTTTAGAAAGTCCATCTTTTTGTAGAATGTGCTTAGATATCTTTTAAAACCTGAATTCAGGTAACATTGATCTAATATTTTTCTACTAAAATTTCTAAAATATTATTACTTATGTAATGACACCATTTATTGAACAATCCACCCTTTACTAAGGTGTGCGTTTAGGGGTGGGTTGCTTGTGAGTGTGCAAGTGGATGTACAAATGGAACTACTTCTTTTTCTCAGTGTGAGATTTCACATAATTTACACAGGCCTTACAATGGAGGTGTCTGAAACCTGATTGGGTTGTCCTTAACCCATTGCCTAATTGCATAAAAAAGTTAAAGTTAGTAAAGTTAGGGAAGTTGGAAATTTGAGGATTTTTTCAATTTTGTCTGTGTACAAAGGGTTGGGTAGGAAGAATGACTGGTGCACAGTGTCATACTCTATATGAATGGTGCTTCTTATAGTATTTTGAAGATTTGGCCCTGGGTAGGGGACATTTTTTTTCTCATTTTGAGATCAGAGAGAGAGTCTTCAACTACACCACTCAGAATACTTGATAAGCATCTTCGGTCACTTGGGGAAACACTGGGGCCTAATGCCTTATTCATACCAGAGAAATCTCAAGGGTCAAAAGATGGCTGAAGAGTCTGTGGCAGCAGAATAGAGGTCTGCATATCGGGAAATAATGACATTCCTACAAATAACAGTCAAAAGTCCAAATAATAGTGGACAAGATATGAAACATGTATGGAAAGATCCCACAAAAACAAGGAGCTCCAATGACAATTAAATATAGTACCATTCATTTTAGATATAGCCTGCACCCTTACTTCTCTACTGTTTGATGGAAGGTGAGTGGAGGGGTGAGAAACGTAGTTTACTGAGGGCAAATGAATAAATTGAAATGGTTTGTGACATATGGTATCATAAGTACAGGAAATCCCTTTCCCACTGCAGCTACTCCGCAGGGGAGGGGAGAAGCTATAAGTTCAAATCATGTTTGAATATAGAAAACTACACTGAAATGGACACATAAATTAATTGAGACTTTTGATGAGAGTGACTAAGGTGATCAGAAGACTGATACCTGGAAAATGACCACAAAAAGTTTGGTCCAGCCTGAGATTTGAAGTAGAGGGCAGGAGAAGGATCAACTCCATAAAAATGTTTAAAAAGGACCAGAGCTCATGACGTAATAATCTTGATTTCTTTTATATCCATAAAAATCCTGCTCTTTCAAACACTGTGTGTGTGTGTGTGTGTGTGTGGGTATGTGGGTGTGTGTAATGCTCAGTTTGTACCAGTATCATACTGTTTTAATTATCATACCTTGTTACCACATTTTAAGAGGGAGCAGTTAATATTCTCTATTATAAATACATTTTTACTAAAACATAACTTCTCTCAGCTGTTTGATCTTCTAGAAGAAATTTACAATCACATTTCCGAGTTTGAAAAGAAATAATACTGAATTTTTATTTAAAATAACTTTTGGTGATGTATTAACTTGGAGAGAACTGACATTTTTATAATTCTTTCTTCTAAAACAAAGGCATTTTTATTCAAGCTTTTTGTTCAGTTATTGTTCTTCATTTAGTATTGAAATTTTTCAATTAAATAAATTCTTCATTGTTTTGTAATTTTAGCTGCTACTGTAAATAACATTTGGAGGATTGTTGCAAATATTCTCTGAAATATGGGAAAACTATTTTTGCATACTGTGCAAATCACTATTCTATTGTGTTCTCTTATTAACTTTCAATTTTTTCACTTGGATCTCTGAGTTTTTATTATATTCTAAAGAAACAATTTTTGTTGGTTTTTATTTTCTCCATAGCTCTGTAGAAGAGCACTATTTCAACTTAAAGTTTGGGGATCTGTTTGTTTGTTTACTTAAATTTTTCATTGTAAGTTCTGGTTTTATTGCACTATGGTTAAAGAATGTGGTCTCAAAAATATCTGCCTCCTAAATTTATGCATTTTTTACTTGAAACATAGAACATAATCAGTTTTTATAAATATTTCATGAAAACTTACAAAAAAGGTAACTTTAAAGATTAAGCAGAGCCTTCTTCATGAAATTAGGAGAATGGAGAGTGCTACTTTCTTGAATTAGAATTAGTTGTATATGGGATTTTTATTTTGTGAAATCCATACCTCAGAATTAAAGGAGATATGCAGAGGTTGACTTGAATTCTAAAAAATTACATGTTAAACTAAAAGTTCAAGAAATAAATTTCACCAATCTCTAAAATTGTACACCTAGACAACTGGACATTGATATTGTGGTCATCCTATTTTCTAGAGAGTTATATATAGATTTAGGAGACACTATTCATGCTTAATTCCAACAAAATATTGCTATAAAGTAAATGTGTAGTATATTTTAGTTTATCTAATTTTGAAACCATTTTCTTTAAAGGTACATTTTTATCTCTGAAAAACTCTTGGTAGTGTCTCCAAAGAGAATTAACAACTTGAAGGAACAGAACACTGGAACTGTCCTTACAAAAAAAAGAGAAAAGAAGCCTACAATTTTTTTTTTCAAAAAGACAAAATCACTTCAAAGTTACATTGCACTGTGGACTTAATGGGAAAAAACTATCCCATCTCTTATTCTGGGCAATGTTACCATGTCATTTCAGATTTTAAAGTCTACAATTTGCTATCACTCTTAATGATTCTTTTTAAATGTCTAGAAGATGATTTTAGAATGGGAATAAGTGCTCCCAAATTCTTAGACCCCTCAACTGACATACACATTCCAATGTATATCCTCCTGGCAATACTGAAAATTTTTCTTCCGTTACCAAGAGAAAGCCAGGTAATTGATAGGTGTAGTGCTTTGCTATCACTCCAACTGCCTATGACTGAACCATCTTAAAGAAAAAAAACTTATATATAAATGTCAAATTGTTTTCCCATCCTATCTTATTAAAGACAATCAGTCCAGACATCAGGCTCATAGTACAACTTGGTAGAATATAAGGATCAGGAAAGTTAGGGTTTTTTATTGAAAATCCTCAAAAAGAGGGAAGTTCTCAATGATAGTCAACGATGATGGGGAAATTTTGTTTTTGTCACTACCCAGCAAAAATGGAAAATTTCAAAAAAGGAACTTTTCCTTTCCATGATCATTTTGCTTGAAAGGTTAAAAAATGAATATGTAATGATAATGAATATCAGCCGAATTTTTTCATGCATAGCAATTTCACATAAACTGAACTGTATACTTAATCATTTAAAACACGTCAGTGAGGTAGTTTAATAGCTGAATTCTAATACGTTTTTAATATATTTATCATAATTACTATTTATAAGTTGTATAATAGCTATATCTATATCCACATAGTTTATAAATGGAATCCTAAAGATTTTCAAGAGCCTGTTTTGAGGATTGTGACAGAAAAATTAAAACTCAACACTTTCTCCCACAAAATAAAATCACAGATTGAATCAACCTGGCCCATCAAGCAAATGAATACAACTTTTCTACCTCCACCAAGGAGTTACTGACACCCTGCCCGTGAAGAAGTTACGGATCTCAATAGATTAAGATCCCACATTAGTGGATTCATCAAATAAGAAGTCTGACACTAGATAAGAACTTGATATAATACAAAGCACTCTTAAATAGGATATTTAAATAGAATGTTTAAAATGATTAAAGACAAAAGAAGAATGTTTAGAAATCACAAGAAAGAGTAAGAGGGAAAAAGCAGATTTTTTTCCCAAATAGCCCAATCATAAAATTATAGGAAATCCAGACAAGGGCCTAATAGTAGAGCTGAAGTTTAGAGGATTTACTAGAACTAAAGGGAGAAATTAGGTTCTGATTGAGATAAAAATGTGTACTATGTAAAACTACATGCCTAAATAAATGACCATTAAGATGTTGCAAAGATTCATTCTGAGCTGGGAATATCAAAGAAACATCTCTTTGCAAGAGACCATCATGAAATTCCTAGCTCAGAATAAACAAATGTGACAAAAAATAGTAAGCAGTTTTATGCCAGTGAAGGTTATTATTTTGCTAATAATATAATTAAATAAATGCATTTGTAATATCTAGGCCAGTCAGATCTTTAACTCTCCTTCTTAGTAGTTTGTTACTACAGTGTTTGCATCCAAAAGAAATCTAAATTAGTACTCTATCAGCTGTAACTTCTGATATATGGAGAGTCTCAGCATGTGTACTAAGACAAAAGAAGAAAATCAGTGCACCAGATAACTTATACTATGAACGCCTCACTTGACCTACATCTCATTTCTTTCCAAGCATCACAGGAAGTCTCCAGTTATCAGTGTAAGCATTCACTGAAAGGTTTACAGGAGTTAACAAATATGAACAGAAAACAAAAAATCAGCAAACAGGTGACAAAAATCAAGACTATGAAAAAGAGGTGCTAATCTCAATAGAAAAACCGAAGAATTGACCTCAGAAACAGAGTTAATAGAGGAAATGTAAGAAAACACAGAATGAGTACAGTTCATATATACTGAAAAATCAAAACGCATATTACAACCAATTAAAAAGGTTGGTATGAAATAAAACATAAAATTTGTGGAAATTAGAAATATAATCACTGAACTTTAAAAAAAAACACAATAGATACAGATGTATAACAATGGATTCAGCCAAAGATGTATAAAGTTATCTTGAAAATAAAATAGAGTTCTCCCAGGACACACTACAAAAGGACAAAGACAACGTGAGAGAAGAAAAACTCTTAATCCTACACTCAAATAATTAGAATGTCCAAAAAGAAAGAATAAAGGAGAGAAAACTGTGAAAATAACAGGAATTTAAAATAACCATTGCTATAGACATGTACGAGTCTTTCACTTTTTTTGTTTCTCATATCCACATCATGAATGAGTGCTCTATTCAATTTCCACCTAGCAACCAGAATGCATTTTTAAAATATAAATGGGAACATTCAGTCTTTGATTAAGCCACTCATTGCCTCTCATTGTACATAGAAAAACAAAATCTAATTCCTTGATTTTAGTTGGCTCCTGACTACCTCTCAAAACTTTCATGATTCCACTCTTCCTTTCTTCATTTTACACTATTCCACCGACCTATTATTTCCCAGAAAACATCAAGATATTTCCTGTCTGTTGGCCTTTGGGCTTTCTGTTCCTCTCTCCTGGACTACTCCCCCAATTCACACACAATCTGCATCGTAGTCATTTCTCACGTTTATATACCATTTTCTTAGGAAGGCTTACCCTGATCACAATAGCTATTGAAGTCCTTTGACTATTCTTCACCACAGCTTGCTGTGTATTTTCTTTATAAATTAAGCAGCATCTGCAGCTTACAATTTTTGCATGATTGTGTCTAACACAGTGAAATACAGTTTCCAGAACAGGGGCCTTCTCTGGTCCCCCACTGTATTTTTCAGCATGTAGCATAGTGACTGGCCTTGCCCAAGGTAAGTGCTTGATATAGTTGTTGGATGAATGAACTGATGACTTCATTTGGAAGGGCATCTTAAAGGTTCAGCACGATTATTGAAAATAGCATTCTTCTTTACTTAGTATGGTAGAATTTCAAAATTCAAAGATTAAATATAGTATATATTAAAAATCTGAGAGTAGTGGTTCCACAGAAAATGTTGGAATTGAGCACGCAAGTAATTGGTCCCTCCACTGAAACAACTATGAGATGGCAAACAGTGACAGAATCATTTTTTCAGAAGGCTCTGAAATCTAATGCAAAACATGTGGCAACTAGGGAGCAGCTTAATGAAGAACAAGGCAGCTAAATTTCAGTAAGACAGCATCTACACATTATACAAATATTATAGACATATATATTTTACAAACTACACATATAAATTTAAAACAATCTACAAATTATATCTATCTATACATATATGTATACACACACATGTATGAGAAACAAAGCAAATAATATATGGGAAAGCTAACAACATAGAGAATGTTCACACTAGCAGAAAATATTCTAAAATTGGACCTGTACAGAGAATGATTATCCTGTCTCATACAAAAGAATACAAGCAAATTTAGGAAACATTTCATATTTACAATAACAGGAATAAATTGAATAGCAAGGGTGAGCAAACCAAAATAAAAGTATGGTTAAATTAATATCAGAAACAATAAGATGCAAGGTGAAAATTATTATTAAAGAGAACAAATATGAATATTTTATATAAATTAAAAACAGATTCCACCAGGAATATATGGGGAATATGAATCTTTATGTACCTAGCAGCATAGCTTTGAAGTATATAAAGCATACTCTGTTCAAAATACATGAAACAGAAAATGCATACTTTCAAATATTATTGAAATAAATGTTAATAATTCTCTATTATTATACCAAAAAAACTCAGTAATTTCAAAAAGAATGAAATATAGAGGGCACACACACCCCACCTAAAGCAGTGCAATAAAACTATAAATAAACAGCAAAATGAGAACACCCCAACCATCCAGTAGAAATAATCCAATAGAAAGTTAAGAACAAAAAATAATTCTTCTAAATAATTCTTTCAATAAAGGGGAAATTAAATGTAAACTAATATTTTCTTTACATATTAACAACATATTAGTCATACCAAAATCTGTGGAATCTGGCAAAAAATAGTGTTCATAGGAAATATATTCATCACAAAATTTGCGTTAAGCACCTACTATGACCCAGACATTATTCTAGGCACTGGTATAGACTTTTTTTAAAAAATCAATACAATTCAGGTAGAATATGCCAATAATAAAATGCACAGTTTTTAAATGTTCATTTAGATGAATTCTGATAAAT
Organism: Smutsia gigantea; assembly: GCA_032199065.1. Classification (NCBI taxonomy): domain Eukaryota; kingdom Metazoa; phylum Chordata; class Mammalia; order Pholidota; family Manidae; genus Smutsia; species Smutsia gigantea. The sequence continues at coordinate 12,197 of JAVSCE010011225.1, forward strand.
GAGTTCCATTTTTATTTCTCCTTTAATCCTTTGGTTGTTTAATCTCCACAGATTTGTGAATTTTCTAGCTTTCCTCCTGTTAGTGATTTTTCATTTCATATCACTGTGGACAGAAAAAGTACTTGGAATTATTTCAATCTTCTTAAAATTGCATTACAACTGTTTCATGACCTATCCTGTATAGTGTTCTGTGTGCACTGGAGAAGAATGTATATTCTGCTGCTGTTGAATGGCATGTTTTGTATATATCTATTAATTCCATTTGGTACAAGGTATGGTTCAAGTCCACTGCTGAAGTGGAGGATTGAAGTCCCCTCTATTATTGTATTATCATCTATTTATACCTTCAGTCTGTTAGTATTTGTTTAATATATCTAGGTGCTTTGATGTTGGGTGCATATACATTTATGACTGTTACATCCGCTTGAAGAATTGATCCTCTCATCATTATGATCATCTTTCTCTATTTTACCATTTTTTACTTAAAGTCATTTTTTTCTGATACAAATATAGCTACCTGTGATCTCTTGGTTTCTACTTGCATGAAGTATCTTTTTCCATGCCTTCACTTTTGGTCTATGCATGTCCTTAAAGCTGATGTGAGTCTCTCACAGGCAGAATATAGTTGGATCTTGTTTATTCATCCATTCAGCCACTCTATGTCTTTTGATTGGAGAATTCAAGTCATTAATATTTAGAATAATTATTGATAGCTAAGGACATAATAATGCTATCTTATTGGTTATTTTCTGGCTGGCTAACAGTTTCATTTGTCTTTTCTTCCTTTCTTGCTTCCTTCCTTTGTAAATTTTGATTTTCCATAGTCATATGCTTTGATTCACTTTTTTTTATCTTTGGGTATGTATTGCATATTTTTGCCAATAATAATTTAACTTCAATCACATACAGAAATTATATCCTTTTACTTCTCCATCTTCTATGTTTCTGATGTTAATATTTACATCTTTTTATATTTTGTATCCATTAACAAATTGTTGAAGCCATAGCTATTTTAATGCATTTTTCCTTTACCTTTAATACTAGATAGCTAATCACCACATTACAGTATACTAGGATATTCTGAATCTGACTATATACTTACCAGTGCATTGTAAGTTTTCAAATATTTTTATGTACTAATTAGTGGTTTCTGTTTCAGTTTGAAGAAGTCCTTTCAACATTTCTTGTAAGGCAGGTTTAGTGATGATGTATTCTTTCTGCTTTTTTTTTATTAGGGAATGTCTGTCTTTATTTTGACGTCACTTCTGAAGGACAACTTTTCTGATTAAACTATTCTTGGTTGGAAGTTTCTTTATCACCCTATTTTCTTCCAGCTTGCAAGATCTCTGGTTAGAAATCTGAGGATAGCCTTCTGGGGCTCCCTTGCTTGAGATTTTTTTTTCTATTGCTGCTTTTAAATTTCCATTTGTCTTGGGTCTTACACAGTTTTGTTATAATATGTCTGAGAGAAGATTATTTTGTATTGAAATTTTGAGATGGCCTATTATCTTCATGAACTTAGATGTCTAAATTTCTCCCAAAGTTTGGGTAGTTCTCAGCCATTATTTCTACAAGTAAACTATTTACTCCTTTGTTCTTGACTTCTAGGAATCCAATGACACATACATTATTTCTTTTGATGGTTTTCTATAATTCCCATATGGTTTCTTCATTCTTTTTCACTCTTTTCTTCTTTTTGCTCCTATGTTATTGATCTGTGTTCTAGCTCACTGAATCTCTCTTATGTTTGCTCAAGCCCTCTGTGGAAGGTCTTTATTGAATTTTTCAGTTCAGTCATTGTATTCTTCAGCTCCCAAATTTCTCTTTGTTTTTTTTTTATATTTTTTGTATCTTTGTTGAACTTCTCATTTTGTTCTTATATTGTTTTCCTGATATTGTTAATTTGTTGATCAGTGTTCGTGCCGAGCATCTTTAGAACAACTATTTTGAATTCTTGGTTCTCCATTTTGTTGAGACCAATTACTGGAGATCTGATGGACAATTGACAATTGTGTGTTCCCTGATGAGCACTGCAGGGAGTCCCCAGTGGCTGCTGGGGCCCTCTGGCACTTCCATGTCCAGCAGTTAGGGACCAAGGCATGAACCAATGGTGCCTGGGGCCAGTAGTATACACACTCTTGGCTGTGGGAGCCAGTTTAATATGCCTATGTAGTGGTAGGGAGCAGTTGCAGACTGCAATTATAATTACTCATAATGATGGAGGGCAGATGATAAGGACTTGAACAGCTATGGGCTCACTGGCAGCTGTGGAGGTCGTGGCTGTCACCATGCTCTTCTATGGCTGCACACTCTTCTCCAAGGTGTGCATACTGTAGTGGATGTTAGTGACAAGGGTTGACCTGGGAGTGTGCAGATGCACAGCTGGAGGTATTATGTACAGGTGGGCATGGTGGTACTGGTGAGTGACATAAGGCAGGTCCTGATGTGGGTTTGTAAGCAGCTGCAAGGGCCCTGGCTCTTGGTATAGTGTTATGTAGCTGCACACTGTCCCCATGGGCATTCACTCTGGAGTTTAGGTCAGTGATCTGTGGGCCAGGCTGGGGTTGTACAGATTCACAGGCAGAAAGACTAGCTACAGGTAGGCTCAGTTGTGCTAGCCAGTGACGGAAAGCAGGGCCTGATCTGGGCCCACAAGCAGTTGTGAGGCCTCTGGATGTTGGTGTGCTCTCCTGTGGTTGAATTCTCTTCCCTTATTTGTCCACACTGCAGTGGAAGATGATGATGGGTGTCAGGCTGGTGGTATGCAGGTAGGTGCATAGCCGGAGGCACTATCATCAAGCATAGGCACAGTGGTGGGGGTAGAAGGGCCTAGGCTAGTGTCGTATTTGTATTGCTGCAGAAGCCTGTGTTGGTTGCAGTCACGGCTCCTAGGTTACAGTGGGGATGGAGAGATACTCAGGTGTCTGGTGTCTTATACTTGTGCAGCCACAGAACCTTGGATGGCTGCCGGTGTGGGTCCTGGATTCCACTGAGAGGAGGGAGAGGGAGTGGGGAGGGATTCAGGCAGATAGGGTCAACCTATGCAAATAGCTGTGAGGCAAAAGCTGGCAGTACATGGTAACTGCTGGCTGTTGGCTTCATTAATGGTGAAATATGCTGAGTTTGTCTGCAGAGCAGGTGTGTGTAAAGGCAAGTGCTCCCAATGTGTATCTGCTGATAATAGCCTCTGCTTTTATTCCTTGTTGCTACCCAACTCAATACATCGCAACTTTGCCAGCCTGGGTGGGGTGAAACCAAAGTGAGACCTTTGGGCAGTACTGCATGAAGCTGAAGAACCTATTTTCCCCGTTCTTCCATTTCTGGTGAGAAAAACTCTTTCTAGAAGGGAAGTCCCTTCCTGACCCTGAACAATGCCAGCTTGCAGGATGGATGATGAAATTGTCTTCCTTCTCTTTTTATGTGATTATTCTCAGTTGCTATTGCTGTTCCATGGTGTTGCTAAAACTTCCTACATGGACTCTAAAGGTCTCACAGAGCTGTTTTTGTTCATGGATAGCTATCATTGATTATGTGGGGCTATAAGGAAGTTGGTTTGTTCCTACATTGCCATACTCCCCCTCTAAATGAATGAATTTATTAAGCCTGCTATAAATGTTTAGGGCAAAAGTCTAAGCCCCTTCTTATGCACCAGTTTTAGTAGTTATGCTTTCTCAATTTATCTTCTCTGCATCTGTACTCTTTTCCTCTCTCATAATACTCATTTTCCAGGGATAACTTAAAAGCATGGTGTGTAAGGAAAAACACACTTTTATCATGTTTTTCTGGATGTTGACAAGAGTTCTAGAATGATACAAGAAATATATACAAGAGTATATCCATCTAAATTCTCATCCTGTTAGTCTAAAATAGTTTCACAATGTTAATACTATTGTCATTTGGAACTAGGAAATTCTATGTTTAAAGGAGGGGAGGCTGTCCTGTATACTTTATGGTGTTTAGCAGTAGCAATGTTCTACATGATAAATATTTAGGTGATGATGACATAAAACATACAGTTATTAGATTTTCACATGAAGACACTCACACATACACACAGATAAGTTAATTAACTATAGTATGAAAGTTACTATTCATTAAGTGGAACTGAATCATCATAAAGGTCTTCACCCTCATCATCTGAATGTTGAGTAGGCTAAGGAGGAAGAGGAAGAGGAGAGGCTGGTCTTGTTGTGTCAGAGGCGGCAGGGGTGGAAGAGGTGGAAGAGATGGGAGCAAAGGCTGGAGAGATGGGTGTACTTCATGTATCTTTATGAAAATATGTAGTAATTTCTGCCTGTGTTTTTGTGTTTCCTTTCTCTAAAAGTGTTTCTCTATAGTAACAATCCTTTTTCTACCATTAGCTTTAGTTTCAGTGCCCATATCACGGAGAGGCCCATGTAATAAAAGAAGTCAAAAGCAGTCTTGACTAATTGGAATCCTTTTGCCATATTGTCTAAGGTCAATTTGTTCTCTGGCACTGCTTCTTCTACATCTACTCCCTCATTGTCTGGCACTGGTTTGGAAGCACTGATCTCCACCAACCTGTCTTCGGTGAATTCCTCTAGTGGTGCCTATAAGCTCTTGAATTTTTCCAAGATCCTTATCTTGAAACCCTTCATTCCTCATCTTTTTGCCATATCTACAATCTCTTTCATGATTTCCTTGATTGGCAATGTTTTAAATCCTGTGAAGTTATGCACAACAACTAAACACAGTTTTCTCTAGCAGGAATTTATTGTTTCATGCTTAATGGTTCTCACAACTTTTTCTGTAACAATGATGGCATCTTCAATGGTGTAATCCTCTCAAACTTTCATGATGTTCTCTCTAGCAGGGTTATTTTCCATAGAATTGACAATCCTTTCCATTGAGTACTGTGCATAATGATATTTAAAGGTACTTATGACCTCCTGATCTAAAGCCTGAATTAGATATATTGTGTTTGGGTGTGAGTAGACAACTTTGATGCCTTTGGTGTTGAACTCATGGGGTTGTGTATGGCCAGGGACATTGTCCAATATAAAGAAAATTTTAAAAATCAGTCCCTTATTGGCAAGGTACTTCCTGACTTCAGGGACAAAGCATCAATGAAACCAATCCATAAAAAAAGGTTCTCATTGTCCAGGCCTTCTTGTATAACCAAAATATTAGAAGCTGATGTTTATCTTTTCCCTTCAAGGATTGGGGGTTAGCAGCTTTATAGATAATGGCAGTCCTGATCATAAACCTGACTGCATTTCCACAAAATAGCAACGTTAACCTATCCCTTCCTGCCTTAAGTCCTCGTGTTCACTTCTCTTACTTACTAATAAATGTACTTTGTGACCTTTCATTTTTTTCCAGAATAGGGCCCATTGGTCTGCATTAAAAATCTCTTCAGGCAGATATCCTTTACCCTCAATGACTGGGAACTCATCTGCTGCCTCTTGGTTGGCAAAAGATGCTTCTGTTACCCTGGTATTTTTTAAGCCAAAACTTTCTAAATTTATCAAACCATCCTTTGCTGGCATTAAATTCTCCAGCTTTAGATATTTCACTTTCTTTTTGTTTTAAGTTGTCATATAATGATTTCACATTTTCTCAAATCAGATTAGAGTCTATGGGTATGCTTTTTTATAGCAATCCTGCACCTACATAAAAGCTGCATCTTCATATGAGGTGAAAAGGGTGTTTTGCAAAATGAAAAGTCTTCACACCTGCTAGCATAGCTTTAGTGATGACTTCATGAATTTCCTTTTCTTTTCTACAGTGATCCTTACACCATTTTCATTTATCTTGAAATGGTGGGCAACTACAGCTGTAGACTCAATCTATACTATAACAACTTTTTCTGGTAATGGCATGACTATTCTCTGCTTCTTGGGGGCACTTCCAGCATCACACTCTAACAGCATCAGAATACATCTTCTCAAGTGCATATGGAACATTCTCCAGAATAAATCACATATTAGGACACTAATCAAGTCTTAATACATTTAAAAAGTTGAAATTACTCAAAGTATTTTCTCCAACCACAATCAAATGAAGCTGGAAATCAGTATCAGAAGAAAAACTAGAAAATTCAAAAGTAGGTAGAAATTAAACAACACACTCTTTAACAACCAGTAAAAAAGCACAATGAAAACCACAAATTAGAGATGAATGAAAATGAAAATGCAACATACCAAAACTTACGCAGTGTAGTGAAAGGAGTGATGAGGGGGAAATTCATAGTTATAAATGCCTATACTAAAAAAAATAAGTAAAAATATCAAATCAATAACCTCACTTTACAACTTAAGAAATTTAGAAAAAGAAAACTTCCAGAAGCATGAAATAATTAATAAATAATAAAATGGAAATAAATAAAACAAAGAATGGGAAAACAAAAGAGAGAATCAATGAAAACAAAAATTGATTCTTTTAAAATATCAGCAAAATTAGCATACCCTTAGCCAAATTGACTAAGAAAAACAGAAAGAAGATGCAAATAGCCAATACAAGAAATGAAAATGAGGTCTCACAAATTACTAAAGCTAACTCAAGAAGATGAAATATCTGACCAGACCTATAATAAGCAAAGGTATTAAACTGGTAATTTTTAAAAAATCACAACAAAGAAAATCCAGAACCAGATGTTTTCACTGGTGAATTCTATCAAACACCTAAGAAATAATTAATGTCAACCTTTCTCAAACTCTTGCAAATAATAGGGGAGGAGGAAACACTTCCTAATTAATTCTATTAGGTCAGTATTACTATAGAATAAAAAACAGACAAAGACAGCACAAGCAAAGAAATAAACAGACCAACTTCCTTTAAGAACATACACATAAAAATCCTCAACAAAATACTGGCAATCAGAATTCAATAACATATTAAAAAGATTATATACAATGATCAATTGGGATTTGTCCCAGAAATACAGAAGTGGTTCAACATAAGAAACCAATCAATATAATACACCACATTAATAAAAGCAGGGAAAATATATGATATTTCAATTGAAACCCAAAAAATATCATAGAAAACACAACACTATCTCATGATAAAAACACTCATTAAACTAGGAAGTAAATGGAACTTCCTCATCATGATAAAGGACACTTATGGAAAGCTCATAGGTAACATTGTGCTCAATGATTAAAGACTAAATGCTTTCCTACTAAGATCAAGAGAAAGACAAGAAGGCCCACTTTCACTATTTCTATTCAACATGATACTGCAATTCTAGCTGAGCAATTAGGCAAAAAAGGGAAATAAAAGGCATCCAAATTGGAAAGGATGAAGTTAAACTATATTCACTGTAGGCATGATCCTATTACAGAAAATCCTAAAGAATAAACACACACACAAGAAACTACTAGAACTAATAAAATAACAAGAAATAAATTTAACCAAGGAGGTAGAAGGCATATTCACCAAAAATTGCTAAATATTGCCAAAAGAAATTAATGGAAACCTAAATAAAAGGGAAAATATCTGTATCATGAAAACTTGGAATCTGTGTCATTAGAAAACTTGATATTGTTAAGAGTCGCTTCCACCCAAAACAATCTATAGTCAGTGAAAACTCTATCAAAATTTCAATGGCCATTTTAGCAGAATGGAAAAGTATACTCTCAAATTCATATGTAATTTCAAGATGCCCAAGTAGCCAAAACAATATTGGAAAGGAATACAATTTTGGAGGAATTACACTTCCCAATTTCAAAACTTACTATAGAGATATAATAATCAAGAGTGTGATACAGCTGTAAGGATAGGCATACATATCAATGGAATAAAATTGAAAGTCCAGAAAAAGAAACATGCATCTCAGGTCAATTAATTTTCAGCAAGGATGTCAAGATCATTCAGTGAAGAAAGAATGGTCTTTTCAACAAATAGTGCTGAGACAACTGGATATGCACATACAAAAGAGTGGAGTTGGACATGTGTCTCACATCATATTAAAAAGACTCAAAATGGATCAGTGACATAAATAACAGAGTTAAAACCATAATGACCTTAGAAAAAATCATGTGGGTAAATCCTTATGACCATGGATTTTGTAATGGCTTCTTAGGTATAACACCAATGCCTTCTTAGATATGACACCAAAAGTTCAAGAAAGAAGGAAAAATTGTTCCTCAAAATATTAGAAATAGAAATACCATGCAACACAGTAATTTTACTTCTGGGAATTTACCCAAAGATAGCAAAATCACTAATTTGAAAAAATGCATGCATACCTATGTTCACTGAAGCATTATTTACAATAGCCAAGATATGGAAGCAACCCAAATGCCCTTCAATAGGTGAATGGATCCAGAATATATAAATGACTTTTACAAAACAACAAAAAGGCAAATAACTCAGTTTAAAAATGGGAAATAGGTGAATAGACTTTCCTTCAGAAAAGATATACAAATGAGCAATAAGTGCATGGGGAGATATGCAAATTATTAGCCTATAGTATAATGTAAATCCAAACCACACTGAAACACCACTTCATCCCTACAAGGATGGATACTTTTTTAATTAAAAAAATAAAATCACCAATATTTGTGATTCAATGAGAAATTGGAACACTTGTATATTGTTGGTGGGAATATAAAATTGTTCAGCTAATATGGAAAACACTTTGGTGGCTCCTCAAAAATTAAACAGAATTACCATATCACCCAGTAATTCTACTACCAACTATATACCCAAAGAACTGAAAAAAGATACTCAAGCAAATGCTTATACATGGATGATCATAGGAGCACAATGCAGAAGAGGAAAATAGTGGAAATAATCAATCAATCAATGGATAAGTGGATAAACAAATTGAGGTATATACATGCAATACAATAATATTTTTTATAAGGAGAAATAAATTACTGATACACTATATAATGTGGGTGAACCTCAAAAATATTATGCTAATTGAAAGAAGCAAGACACAAAAGAGTACACATTGTAAGACTTCATTTATATGAAGTACCTAGAACAAGTAAACTTATAAAAACAGATAGGTAATTGCCATGGGCAAGAGAGAAGAATGGGCAGTAACTTTTTAATGGGTATTAGGTTTTCTTTTTGGGTGATGAAAATTATTTGGAATTAGATATTTTAAGTGTTTGAATAACATTGTGAGTAACTAAATTCCATTGAATTGTTCACTTAAAAGTAGTTAATTCTGTGTTATATGAATTTTTTCTCAATAAAAAAGATAGATATCCATATGCAGTCATTTATGATGGAATATCTCTTGGATAATATATAAGGGACTGGAATCAGCATGCACCTCTCAGGATCAAATGATTGAGGGTCAAAGAAGGAAGGAAGGCATATGGATGCTGTATGTCCTTTGTGCTGCTTGCGTTTTTTATCATATATTGTCTTTATAATAAAATATTAAAACAACTTCTAAAAATAAGTGAAGATGAGAGATACTCTAAAAGTCATAGTAGTGAGGTCACTCAATGAAAAGATGGCAGAGTAGGATAGCAAGGTGAAATCATCCTCCCCCACACCCACTAAGGAAGAAACTACAACAAATACAGTTAACGCTGAAAATGACCTGAAGCGAGCAGAACAGACCATCTACACATGTTGAAGAAGAGAAGACCACACAGAGAAGGGTAAAGGTGCAAAGCCATGATCCATCACAACACAAGCCTTTACCCCATCCAAGCCCACAAGCAGGAGGGAGAAGAACAGAGTGTGGGGAGGATAAACACTCACAAATCCTGCACATCTGGCCCTTGAAATCTGGTCTGGTAACAGGAGTCCACAATGCACCTAGCTTTGACTGTTAAAGGGGGTGAACACCAGGAAGAGTTGGTGCACTCTGGGTGAGAATCTGAGACTCTAGCTTGTGAAAGACAGGCATGCTCTGTCAGTCCTATAAAGACCCAACACAGAGGTGGCAGTTTGAAAGATTTACCGAAACAGTAAGGGTGCCAGAAGGGCAGGAGTTGGAGGGAGCTCCCTCTGGAGTAGAAACAGCAGGCAGATAATGCTTTCCCAGCCCTCCCTTAGCCCAGCTAGTCAGGCACATGTGGTAACCAACTCCAAAATGCTCCCATTTTCCTAGCTGGAAGCTCAGCCCCATGGCAGTTCTCCCCTGTGTACCACCCAGCCTGCTCAGCCCAGCAGTGGCCTGACAATGTTGCCTGGAAGGCAGAAGGCAGACCACACTTTCTGTTTTCCCAGCCCTCAGCCCAACTGGTGAGGGGCCTGTTAATCATAACACTAAAGAAAACCATCAAATAACAAGAAAAGAATATAAGAGAGGAAGAAAGGAACAGAAAAGAGCTATAAAAACAACCAGAAAACAATGAACAAAATGGCAATAAGTACATATTTATCAATAATCACCTTAAATGTAAATGGACTAAATGTACCAATCAAAAGACAGTGGCAAAATGGATAAAGAAACAAGACCCATGTATATGCTGCCTGCAATAGAGTCATGTAAGATCTAAAGACATACATAGACTGAAAATGAAGGGATAGAAAAATATATTTCATGCAAATAAAAGGGAGAGAAAAGCAGGAATAGTACTTATATCAGACAAAATAGACTTTAAAACAAAGAAAGTAACAAGAGAAAAAGAACATTACAAAATGATAAAGGGATCAGTCCAAAGAGGGTATAGCAATTTCAATATCTATGCACCAAACTTAAAACACCTAAATATATTACACTAATATTAACAGACCTACAGAGAGAAATAGACAACACAATCATACTAGGGGATTTTTAACACTCCCCCCCCCACCACTTACATCAAGGTATAGATCATCCAGACAACAAATAAATAAGGAAGCACAGGTGCTGAACAACACATTTGGCCAGATAGACTTAACAGATATATTTAGAACATTCCACCCCAAAACAGCAGAACACACATTTTCTCAAGTGCACATGGGATGTTCTCCAGAATAGATCACATATTAGAACACAAAACGAGTGTCAATAAGTTAAAAAAGATTCAAATTATATCAAGCATCTTTTCAGGCCACAGTGGTATGAAACTAGTAATCAATCACATGGAGAAGAAAAAAAAACAAGAACACATGGAAGCTAAATTTGCTTTTAAATAACAAATGGATCAATGAAAAAATCAGAGGAAAACAAATAATATAGAGAGATAAATGAAAACAGAAACACAACAGTTCAAAATATGTAGTATGCAGCAAAAGCATTTCTATGAGGGAAGTACATAGCAATACAGTCCTGCCTCAAGAAACAAGAACAATCCCAAATAAACAACCTAAACTCACAACTAAAGGAACTAGAAAAAGAACAAATGACACTCAAAGTTAGTAGAAGGAAAGACATAATAAAGATCAGAACAGAAATAAATAACATAGAGAATAAGAAAACAATAGAAAATAGCAATGAAACCAAGAGCTGGTCTTTCAAGAAAATAAACAAAATAGACAAACCCCTAGCCATACTTATAAAGATAAAAAGAGAGCACAAATAAACAAAATCAAAACTTAAAAAGGAGAAGTTACTACTGGCACCACAGAAATTTAAAGAATGATAAGATAATTATATGAAAAATATATGACAATAAGGTGGACAATCTAGAAGAAATGGACAAATTCCTAGAAACATACAACCTTTCAAGACTGACCCAGGAACAAACAGAAAATCTGAACAAACTGAATACTAATAATGAAATTGACTGGGTAATGAAAAAATTCCCAACAAACAAAATTCAGGTACTATATATCTTCACAGGTGAATTCTACCAAGCATTTAAAGAACTATTATCCATCCTTTTTAAGGTATTTCAAAAAGGAGAAAAGGACAGAACACTTTCAAATTCTTTCCATGAGGCTATCATTACTCTCATACTAAAACCAGACAGACACTACAAAAAAGAAAATTATACAATATACCTGATGAACATAGATACAAAAATCCTCAACAAAATAGTAGCAAACCAAATTGAAAAATATATCAAAAGGATCATCCATCGTGACCAAGTGGGATTTATTCCAGGTATGCAAGGATGGTACAATATTCAGAAATCTATCAACATCATACACCACATGAACAAAAAGAAGGATATAAACCACTTGATAATCTCAATAGATGCTGAAAAAGCATTTAAAAAATTCAGCATTCATTCATGATCAAACTATCAGCAAAATGGGTATAGAGAGTATGTACCTCAACATAATAAATGTCATATATGACAATCCAACAGATAACATCATACTGAATGGTGAAAATCTTTCAGATTTTCCTCAAAGGTCAGGAACAAAACAAGGATGCCCACTCTCCCCACTTTTATGCAACACAGTACTGGAGATCCTAGCCTCTGCAATCAGACAACACAAAGAATAAAAGGCATCCAAACTGGTACAGAAGAACTTAAACTGTCACTATTGCAGATGACCTGGTATTATACATAGAAAACCCTAAAGACTCTAGCAAAAAAACTATTAGAACTAATAACTGAATTCAGCAAAGTTTCAGGATACAAAATCGATATACAGAAATTGGTTGTGTTACTATATACTAACAATGAACTAGCAGAAATAGAAATCAGGAAAACAACTCTATTTACAATTACATCGAAAAGAACAAAATACCTAGGAATAAACCTAATCAAGAAGGTGAAAGACCTGTACTCTGAAAACTATCAGACATTCATGAGAGAAACTAAAGAAGACAAAAATCGGTGCAGATCTATCCTGGGCTCATGGATAGGATATTGTCAATATGGCCCTCCTGCCAAAGCAATTTACAGATTCAATGCAATTCTTATCAAAATACCAACAGCATTTTTCAAACAAATAGAACAAACAGTTCTAAAATTCATATGGAATTACAAACGACCCCAAATGAAATAAATCCTGAAAAGAAGAACAAAGCTGGGGTTATTATGCTCCCTGACATGAAGCTACATAGCTACAATAATTAACACAGTACGTTACTGGCACAAGAACAGACCCATATGTCAATGAAAAAGACTAGGGAGCCCAGATATAAACCCACACATATATGGTCAATTAATATACAATAAAGGAGCCATGAATATAAATGGGGAAAGAGAGCTTCTTCAATAAATTGTGTTGGTAAAACTGGACAACTACACACAAGAGAATGAAACTGGATTACTGTCTGACTTCATATACAAAAGTAAATCTGAAAGAGATTAAAGACCTAAATGTAAGACATGAAACCATAAAACTTTAGAAGAAAACATAGGCAAAAATTTCTTGAATATAAGCATGAGTAATTTTTTCTGGACACATATCCCCCAGCAAAGGAAACAAAATAAAAATGAACAAGTGGGACTGTATCATACTATAAAGTTTCTGTACAGCAACAGAAACCATCAACAGAGCAAAATGGTAGTCTAAAGTATAGGAGAATATATTTGTAAATGATTTATCTGTTAAGGGGTTAACATCCAAAACATATAAATAACTCATACATCTCAACACCAAAAGGGCAAATAACTCAATTAAAAAATGGGCACACGACCTGAATAGGTCTTCCAAAGAAGAAATACAGATGGACAACAGGCACATGAAAAGATGCTCCACCTGGCTAATCATCAGGAACTATAATGAGATATCACCTCACACCAGTTAGAATGGCCACTATCCAAAAGACAAGAAATAACAAGTGTTGGGGATCATGTGGAGAAAACATGGGAATGAAATTGTTGTAGCCACTGTGGAAAGCAGTATGGTGGTTCCTCAAAAAACTAAAAATAAAAATACCATACCACCAGTAACTCCATTTCTAGGAATTTACTGGATAAAAACAAAATTTTTGATCCAAAATGATATATGTACTCCTGTTTCTTGCTGCATTATTTACAATAGCCAAGATAGGGAAGCAACTAAAGTGTCCATCAACAGAAGAATGGATAAAGTGGTACATATATACAATGGACTATTATTCTTCCATAGAAAAGAAAGAAATCCTTCCATTTGTTACAAAATGGATGGACCCAGAGGCTATCATAGTAAGTGAAATAAACCAGGCAGAGAAACACAAATAATTTCACTTATACATGGAATCTAAAAACAAAACAAAACAGCAATAGGGTCATGACACTGAGAAGTGACTGGTGGTTACTACATGAGAGGGGTTGGTTTGGGTGGGTGGATTAAATAGGTGAAGGTAATAAAGAGGCACAGAATCTTAATCATAATATAAATTAGCTGCAGGGATGAAAGGACAGCAGAGAATACAGAAAATAGTTCAGTAATATCTTTCTATGTGGACAGATAGTAACTACACTAGTTGGGGTGAGCATTTAACAGTGTATATAACTGTTGAATCACTATGTTATGTACTTGAAACCAATATAATATTGTATATCAACTATACTTCAATGAAAACTATATGTCAAAAGAAACATAAACAAAACACACATACATAGGAAAATAAAATGTCATAGTAGTAACATTTGCTTATAAATTTAGTCCTGGTATAAAGGAATGGAGAGTAAGAGAAAACAAAAGTCCATTTCTAGCAGTAGTAAGAAAGTGGACAAAGTGGATAAAAGATTAATTTTAGCAAATAACATGGACATAATTAGAGTGTAGAGCTTCTCTTCAAAGTGAATTCACTAATTCTCCATGATTAAATACTTCTTTTTTACTATTTTCATATTTCTACTATGCAATATCAGCAGAAGAGTTCCCTGATTCTAAAAATAAACTTTAATGGAAGTTTAAGGAATTAGACTGGAATAGAAAAGTGCATATGGTCACCATGAAATGTAGGAGGTTGAAGAATGTTAAATTCATTTCACCCTACAACTTTTGCAGCAGCTAAATGGGGCTTTAGCCCTATTAATACAAAACCAAACAAACAAAACAGTAACAGTATATTCCTCACAAAGCAGTATATAAAAGATAAATTTTAGCAAATATTTTTGAGCAACTATTAGAAATGAGCCATTATGGACCATTAAATAAATTAATCAGCAGCAGCATCACATTGAAATAATAATTCATATGAGGAGTGTCCACAAGAATCAAGATATATCAGTTGCATTTCAAAGTCAATTCTCTTTAAATTCATCTTATAGTCTAATCTGGCAGTTTCCCAGGAGTGCTATGGCAACCACTATTGCAAGATGATCTGGTACTTAAAAAGAGTATGCATGCTAAAATTTACCAGAAAAATAGTATTCATGATGTGCCATGGGAATGCAACTCTTAAGAGAACTTTAGTGGGACTCGTTCCTTTTGTAAGGCAAAGATTCTTTTATAATAGGGTCCCCTGCCTCACGGACATAATTAGAGTGTAGAGCTTCTCTTCAAAGCGAGTTCACTAATTCTCCATGATTAAAAACTTTCATTTTTACTATGTTCATATTTCTACTATGCAATATCAGCAGATTTCCCTGTTTCCAAAAATGAGCATCTTATACCCATAAACTTGAAAAACTATGCAGCACATACCCGGAGAAATGGTAAATTGTTCAGCCTCACTGTTTGGTGAGAAAAGGCTGTGTTGGACTTGAACAAATTAAACAACTTTAAATTAAAAGGAGGAAAATCCTAACTAACAACATAGATTGTGAGCAGGCAAGAGATTTTAGGGTTAGATAAAGAAAAAAAAAAACAATTGGATTCTTTCAAAATAATTCATTTTCAGCTTGGACAGTATCCATCTAAAGATTTTTCCCCTACAAATTAATAGTATAAAAGTCCCAGACTGTGATAACTCTAATTCAGAGCTACTTTGTATTTGCTAAGTGGGATGTGACAGGGATAGTACAGAAAATAATTAGTTGAGAACTGACTTGATAATTTTACCATTGAGAAGAATGAACTGAAATCAACCTTCACTTTAATTATGTGTAAAGAAGAAGGATAATCACCTGCATAGTCATCAGGAAAAATTAAAATACATATCTGTTATCTGGTAGATAACAAGCTAGCTTGTTTAATCTGTGCACCTCTTGTATA
This sequence comes from Smutsia gigantea, assembly GCA_032199065.1. NCBI lineage: Eukaryota > Metazoa > Chordata > Mammalia > Pholidota > Manidae > Smutsia > Smutsia gigantea. The sequence continues at coordinate 28,109 of JAVSCE010011225.1, forward strand.
GTAAAGATACCAAATTAGTTACTGCAATGCCATCAGAATATCACCCCAAGTAAAACACTAGGAAAAAAATGAACTTTTTTTCTAATGTAGTAATATATTTGTTTTTCTGTTGGTATTCAGCCTAGCCAGGAAAATCTAAGTAATTTCCTCCTGAGAATTCTTCTCAGGATATTAAGGTAACTCCATCATGGCAAAGTCACAAAGTACTGGAGGCTTCAATCTAGGCACAAAAGCATTTATAGCCATTAGAATAATACTATGTTTTTGCATCTTGTTTTAATTTCATTGGCTGTTACCTTTTTAATGCAGAAGGAACAGGAATTCTCTGGATTTTAGATATCAATATTTACCACTGACAATTGGGTTGTTCCTACAAGCTCAATGGCACTACTGTATTCAAGGAAATCTGGGTTGACCCAATCAGCTGCAGCATGCCTACACAGTGGTAGAGTTGGCAGTCATCCAGGGCTCTCAGCTGCTCCAATCATAGGCTGATCTGTTGAGCAAGTTAAGGCCAAGTTGCTGATGCATGGATACATCAGGCTGAAAAACCCTATGTTACTTTGTGAAATATTGCAAATTTGGATATCCAAATTGGGGGGCTGTGGTGTATGGAAGTGAAACTACAGGAGACCTTCTTTGAGACTTGAGTATTCCAGCTGTCAAGCTACTGGCACAAATTTTACCATAGACATACCTAAAGTGCTAGGGCAGATGGCCATATTCAGTAATTTCACATTTCATCTGAAATCCTGTTCTTTACCTCAAGGCAGCCAAGAGCATGATGGTCTAGTTGGGCAGTAAAGATGCCAAGAAACAGCCTTCTTTGCTTTCTGCTACAGCAACAGTTTTGGATGTGCTACAATCATGGTGTTTTCATTTAATGCCTTTCATCCATGTCCCTAATCCCTCTAGATTATCAGAGATGACAAGTCTATAGTTTGAGAACTAGTTGAGGTGATAAACTGCCTTGTATTATTTTATTCCTCACAGTTCTTAATGATTTGCCTTGTATGACAAGTACTATAAAAATAAAGTTGTATCACATTATGAAAATACCTGAGATTTAAAATCACTGACAGAAATGGACAGGCGTTTAAGACTCCATCAGGTTTTCACAGCAATTAGATGAATTGACAGTTAGATTAATCCACTTCCCAGTTAGGTCCAAAAAAATTGTCAAGGGTAAAAAAAAACTCTTTGTCCTGACCCGCGGGACAGCAACATGGACCTGGAGAGGGGAAGTGGGAATTTGGAAAGAAACAAGAGACACGAACAATGGGGACAAGACAGATTCCTGATCAAGTCTCGTTTATTTGCGGAAGCAGCAGAGTATATATAACATTCATGGGCCAATCAGCATAAAGGTCAAGCAATCACAAGCTCTCCACGCAGGGAGGCACACAATGCAAGTAAACGGTGTCCACGAGCTGATCACGTTTGCGGAAGACTTACACCGCCAATAGGGAGATACCCGGGACACAAGTAGCAAACTTGTTTCATTTTGAAAGCAGCTCAGGCACCGCCCCACGCTTATCCGGTGAGTGCCATCTTGGCAAAACAGTTTGTATTGGGAAACAGTAACACAGAAAAACCCCTAACTGCAAAGATCAAACTGCTGATATCTGGGCGCATAATCCTAAATTGGCCAACGGCTCCCCACAACTCTCCAAACCTTTTGGGGTAAGGAAAAAGCTTCCTTGTCTTGAGACAATCTCCAGTCTATGGCATTTAATAGAAAATGTGCAGAGAGAAAAAAAAAAAAAGGAGATTATTAGAACAATGAATAGTATGAGAAAACAAAAGGAAGCAGAGGGTAATGCAAATTGCTAGAATCAGTAAAAACTACAGTGGATAATATCCTCTGACTGAATGTGTTATAACCATCTACAATCTTAAAAGAGATGGTAGGGAAGATTATTGTTTTAATCATGGAAACGTGGAGTTTCTTAATGACTCCTTGGAGAAAGGGGAAGTATTTGTGGCCACACGAGGCAAGTTTAAACAAAAAAGGAAGATGAAAAGAAAAATTCAGGAATCTAAAATTATGCACCATTTTTCCCTCTGGGTGGTAAAAAAAAAATCCCAGAGATATTAATAGAGAATAAAATCACACAAGTTTCAGGAAACTAGGAACTTGTAAAAGTAGCCAATGAATATTCAGAAAAACCACTCAGAATTTTACAAATTCAGGCTGGAAGCAAAGACATTTTAGAATGAAGTTAGCAGAGGTGAAACCAACTCTAGATATACACTAAAGATCATATATTTTCCAAAATTCCAGGCAGAATGAGTGGTTTGAGAAAGAAAAGGTTGGCTAGAGAGGATTGCAAGTATGGGGGGTGAGTAAAGGGACTTAATTTTTCTTATGTTATGAGTTTTATTCTGATCCAGAAAAATGTATTAGAGCAGCAGCTGGTGGTCTCAGGAAAAGTAGAAGGAAGGAGCAAAGATAAATGTTAGCACACAGCTCTCTTTGGCAGGTCATATTGGGATGTTGCAAGTGCAAAGACAATGGAACAGATCGCTGTGTCTAAGGTTCAAGGTCACATGCCTTCCTATTTACCCACTCATTTGTAACTCATTCTCTGCTGCTTACCCTTTTCCCTTCTTAATTCTGAGTCTTGTTCCCCAGTGTATAATATTGATTCCTATCTCATATTAAACTGATACTCTAACAGCAGAGATGGATGAATGGTTCAATGAACTATTTGGCAAAAAGCCAAATATACATAATGAAAAAGCAGGTTTTGAATTTTATATATAAATCAGACAGAGAATGAAGCCAAGTATGCTTCCTGGATTCTAGACAGGAGTTCATGGTTTGAAATGAAATGTGACAGCTTACATATAGGCTAGTATTGAAAGACTCCAAATCTACATACATGAAAAAACATTAAAATGGAGAACTACATTCACTTCACTCCTGCAAAAAGAGGGTGTCAAGAAAACATAATTAATTATGAGAAAATGTGAAATTATATAGGAACATTAATTTTACATTTGAAGACCCAAGACAAATTATTTTTGCACCTGGATTTGTGTCAACCGCAAGGTGAAGAAAACTCGGTATCTTTATCACAATAGTGTTATAACAAAAAGTATAAATGATTGTGCAAAACATATAAAATCCTAAGAATCACACACAAAACTATTACTGATAATGGAAGGTCATTAACAATATTTATAGGTTTTTTTATGTCACAGATTGCTTTTAACCAATATAGTTAGGAGGAATAAAGAGTTGTTTCTGTGCCTTATAAACTTTCCTTTGTTTCTTACACTTTATTTTAAAATATAGAATAATTTTATATTGAGGGGGCTATAGTTAAATTTGTGTCTCCCATGTGGAAAAGTTTTTGCAGCATTACTGAGATATAGTTGACATATAACATTCTATAAGCTTAAGGTGAAAAACCTATTGATGTGATATACTTATATATAGCAAAATGATTACCACCATAGTGCTCCAACATATCACAGAATTACCATTTCTTTTTGTGGTAAGAAAACTTAATATCTACTCTCTAACACACCTTTTTTGTTTTGAAATAATTAGAGAAAAGCATCAAGAATAGTACAGAGAGCTCTCACATATATTTTACCTAGATTTTGCAAATATTAAAATTTTTGCTGAAAGATGGCAGCGTGAGAGATGAGACACAGGCTTCCTCCTAAAACCACATACAATATGAAATATAATTAATACAATTAATCTTGAAAGAGCAACAGGAAAGACAACTGCACAAGACTGCATACACCTGGAGAAAAGAGCAGATCTCACAAAACAGGGTAACATAGCAAAGCTGTGGCCTGGCAGGACCCAAGCCCCTCCCCAACACCAGCTCACCAGCAGGAAGAGAAATGGAACAGGGAGGGAGTGGAGGCCTGGGACTGCTGAATACCTAACTCTGGAGATCTGCCCTGGAAGCACAAACCTACATTTCATGGTGCTTGCATGATACTCTTGTCATTACAGGGTTGGAGAGCTAAGACAGGCAGGATTCCTGGAGAGACTGAGATTCCAGCCACTTGTGGAAAGCAGGGATCCATATCCGGCTGCTCTGGGACAAAAGAAAGGTGGGCAGTCTGAGAGACTTCCTAACAAGGAAGCTCTTAGCAAGAGGCCTGTTAAAGGGGCAAGGATTGCACAGAGCTTACTGCTCAGGAGAGAGGACAGGTAGACAAAATTATCCGGGTGCACTCTGCCCAGCAGGTTGGGAGCTTTGCCATATAGACTCTCATATTTAAGGAGGAAAAAGAAATCTTCCTCCTTAGACGATCTTCAGGTGCTCCAGCTCTCTGGCTAGCTACACAACTCCAAGGACACCCTATGGGATATGCAGCCTACTGCTCCTTTCTCCCAGCCAGCCCCATCTGGCTCACAAACCAGCAAACCCTACCCTGGTGTTAGTCCAGCCAGAGGGAAGATCTGTCTACAGCAACTACAAACGTAAAGCATAAAGGCTTAAACCTGTGTGCTCGGCCCACTGGTTCAGTCAGTGGAGACAGGCATACCAGCCAGGAAGCAGAAAAAAGCTCTTTCCTCTCCAGGCACTAATACCACTCCCCTGCAACCCTAGAACATTGCTTCAGGGGCTGAGCAGCAACAGGGAGTAGAGATTCTGGGCACTAGAGGGCGCCATACATAAATATGAAATGCCAAAGGAACCTGGTTCAGAGTAAAATTATGAATACAACTCCTGAGAAAGATTTAAATGACATCAACCTCATGACTCTTCCTGAAAGGGAGTTCAAAATAAAAATCATTAATATGCTCATGGAGGTACAGAAAGATATTCCACAACTCAGGAATGAATTCCAGTCGGAGATCCAATCTTTCAACAGCACAATGGACGGTATTAAAAGCAGATTGGATACGGAGGAGGAGATGATAAATAAAATAGAAACGAAAGAAGAGGAATACAAAGAAGCTGAGGCACAGAGAGAAAAAAGGATCTCTAAGAATAAAAGAATATTGAGAGAACTGTGTGACCAATACAAACACAACAATATTCGCATTGTAGGGGTACCAGAAGAAGAAGAGAGGAAAAGGGATAGAAAGTGTCTTTGAAGAGGTAATTGCTGAAAACTTCCCCAATCTGGGGAAGGAGATAGTCTCTCAGGCCATGGAGATACACAGATCTCCCAACACAAGGGACCCAAGGACGACAACACCAAGACAAATCGTAATTAAAATGGCAAAGATCAAGGATAAGGACAGACTATTAAAAGCAGCCAGAGAGAGAAATAAGATCATATACAAAGGAAAGTCCATCAGGCTATCATCAGACTTCTCAACAGAAACCTCACAGGCCAGAAGGGAGTGGCATGATGTATTTAATGCAATGAAGCAGAAGGGCCTTGAACCAAGAATACTTTATTTGGCAAGATTATCACTTAAATTTGAAGGAGGATTAAACAATTTTCAGATAAGCAAAAGTTGAGAGAATTTACCTCCCACAAATGATCTCTACAGGGCCTTTTGGAGGGACTGCTATAGATGAAAGTGTTCCTAAGTTTAATAGCTGTCACCAGAGGTAATAAAACCACAGTAAAGAAAATAGAACAGCTAATTACTAAGCAAATGCAAAATTAAATTAACTATCCCCAAAGTCAATCAAGAGATAGACAAAGAGTACAGAATATGTTACCTAATATATAAAGAATGGTGGACGAAGAAAAAAAAAGAACCTTTAGAGAGTGTTTGTAATAGCATATTAAGTGAATTAAGTGAGACTCTTAGATAGTAAGGAAGTTAACCTTGATCCTTTGGTAACCACAAATCTAAAGCCTGCAATGGCAATAAGTACATACCTAACAATAATCACCCTAAATGCAAATGAACTGAATGCACAAATCAAAAGACACAGAGTCACTGAATGGGTAAAAAAACAATACCCATCTATATGCTGCCTTCAAGAGACTCACTTTAAACCCAAAGACATACACAGACTGAAAGTGAAGGGATGGATAAAGGTATTTCATGCAACTAATAGGGAGAAAAAAGCAGGAGTTCCAGTGCTTGTATCAGACAAAATAGACTTCAAAACAAAAAAAGTCACAAGAGACAAAGAAGGACATTACATAATAATAAAAGGGTCAATCCAACAAGAAGATATAACCATTATAAATATCTATGCACCCAACGCAAAAGCACCTATATATGTGAAACAAATACTAACAGAATTAAAAGGAGAAATAGAATGCAATGCATTCATTCTAGGAGACTTCAACACTCCACTCTCTGAAGGACAGACCAACAAGACAAAAAATAAGTAAAGAGACAGAGGCACAGAGCAACACATTAAAACAGACGGACCTAACAGACATCTCAGAACTCTACACCGAAAAGCAGCAGAATACACATTCTTCTCAAGTGCACATGGAACATTTTCAGGAATAAATCATATAATAGACACCAAAAAGAGCCTCAGTAAATTCAAAAATATTGAAATAGTACCAACCAGTTTCTCAGACTACAAAGGTATGAAACTAGAAATAAATTACCCAAAGAAAATGAAAAATCCCACAAACACATGGAGGCTTCACAACATGCTCCTAAATAAACAATGGATCAATGACCAAATGCAAACAGAGATCAAGCAATATATGGAGACAAATGACAAAAATAATTGAACACCACAAAAATCTGTGGGATGCAGTGAAGGCAGTGCTAAGAGGAAAGTATATTGCAATATAGGCCTACCTCAGGAAAGAAGAACAATCCCATATGAGCAGTCTAAACTCACAATTAACGAAACAAGAAAAAGAAGTACAAATGAGGCCCAAAGTCAGTAGAAGCAGGGAAATAATAAAGATTAGAGCATAAATAAATAAAATCAAGAAAAATAAAACAATAGAAAGAATCAATGACAGCAAGAGCTGGGTTCTTTCAGAAAATAAACAAAACAGATAAACCCTTAGCCAGACTTATCAAGAAAAAGAGAGAGTCTACTCACATAAACAGAATCAGAAATGAGAAAGGAAAAATCACTATGGATACCACAGAAATACAAAGAATTCTTAAAGAATACTATGAAAAATTATATGCTAACAAACTGGATAACCTAGAAGAAATGGGCAACTTTGTAGAAAAATACAACCTTCCAAGGCTGACCTAGAAAGAAACAGAAAATCTGAACAGATCAATTACCAGCAACGAAATTGAACTAGTAATCAAAGACCTACCTAAGAACAAAATGCCTAGACCAGATAGCTTCACCGCTGAATTTTATCAAACATTTAGTTAAGACATAATACCCATTCTTCTAAAAGTTTTCCAAAGAGTAGAAGAAGAGTAAATACTTCCAAACTCATTCTATGAGGCCAGCATCACTCTAATACCAAAACCGGGCAAAGACAGCACAAAAAAAGAAAACTACAGATCAATATCCCTGATGAACGTAGATGCAAAAATTCTCAACAAAATATTAGCAAACTGAATTCAAAAATACATGAAAAGGATCATCCATCATGATCAAGTCGGATTTATTCCAGGGATGCAAGGATGGTTCAACATTTGAAAATCCATCAACATCATCCATCACATCAACAAAAAGAAGGACAAAAACCACATCATCATCTCCATAGATGCTGAAAAATCATTTGACAAAATTCAACATCTATTCATGATAAAAACTCTCAACTAAGTGGGTATAGAGGGAAAGTACCTCAACATAATAAAGGCCACATATGACAAAACCACAGCCAACATTATACTTAACAGCGAGAAGCTGAAAGCTTTTCCTTTAAGATCTGGAACAAGACAGAGATGCCTACTCTCCCCACTTCAATTCAACATAGTACTGGTGGTCCTAGCCACGGCTATCAGATAACACAAAGAAATAAAATGCATCCAGATTGGCAAGGGAGAAGTTAAACTGTCTGTGTTTGCAGATACATGATATTGTACATAAAAAACCCTAAAGAATACACTCCAAAACTATTAGATCTAATATCTGAATTCAGCAAGTTGCAGGATACAAAATTAATACATAGAAATCTGTGGCATTCTTATACACTAAAAATGAACTAGCAGAGAGAGAAATTAGGAAAACAATTCCAATCATAGTTGTATCAAAAATAATAAAATACCTAGGAATAAACCTAAACAAGGAAGTGAAAAACCTATACTCTGAAAAATACAAGACACTTATGAGAGAAATTAAAGAAGATACCAATAAATGGAAACACATCCGATGCTCATGAGTAGGAACAAATAATATCGTCCAAATGGCCATCCTGCCCAAAGCAATCTACAGATTCGATGCAATTCTTAACAAAATACCAACAGCATTCTTCAACTAACTAGAGAAAATCATTCTAAAATTTATATGAAACCACAAAAGACCCGAATAGCCAAAGCAATTCTGAGAAGGAAGAATAAAGCTGGGGGGATTATGCTCCCTAACTTGAACCTCTACTACACAGGCACAGTAATCAAGACAATTTGGTACTGGCACAAGAACAGACCTATAGACCAATGGAACAGACTAGAGAGCCCTGATATAAACCCAACCATATATGGTCAATTAATATATGATAAATGAGCCATGGACATACAATGGGGAAATGACAGCCTCTTCAACACCTGGTGTTGGCAAAACTGGACAGCTACATGCAAGACAATGAAACTGGATTATTGTTTAACCCATACACAAAAGTAAACAAAATGGATCAAGGACCTGAATGTATGTCTTGAAACCATAAAACTTTTAGAAGGCAACATAGGCAAAATATCCTGAATATAAGCATGAGTAACCTCTTCCTTAACACATCTCCTCAAGCAAGGGAAACAAAAGCAAAAATTTTCTGTACAGCAAAGGACACCATCAAGAGAACAAAAAGGCATCCTAGAGTATGGGAGAATATATTTGTAAGTGACATATTCGACAAGGGGTTAATATCCAAAATATATAAAGAACTTACATGCCTCAACACCCAAAAAGCAAATAACCCAATTATAAAATGGTCAGAGGATATGAAGAGACAGTTCTCCAAAGAAGAAATTCAGATGGCCAACAGACACATGAAAAGATGCTCCACATCACTAATCATCAGGGAAATGCAAATTAAAACCACAGTGTGATGTCACCTCACACCAGTTAGGATGGCTGGCATCCAAAAGACTGGGAACAACAAATGCTGTCGAGGATGCAGACAAAGGGGAATCCTCCTACACTGCTGGTGGGAATGTAAGCTAGTTCAACCATTGTGGAAAGCAATATGGAGGTTCCTCAAAAAACTAAAAATACAAATAGCATTTGACCTGGGAATCCCACCCCTTGGAATTTACCCAAAGAATACAACTTCTCAGATTCAAAAAGACATATGCACCCCTATGTTTATCGCAGCACTATTTACAATAGCCAAGAAATGGAAGCAACCTAAGTGTCCATCAGTAGATGAATGGATAAAGAAGAGGTGGTACATATACACAATGGACTATTATTCAGCCATAAGAAGAAAACAAATCCTACCATTTGCAACAACATGGATGGAGCTAGAGGTATTATGCTCAGTGAAATAAGCCAAGCCGAAAAAGACAAGTATCAAATGATTTCACTCATATGTGGAGTATAAGAACAAAGAAAAAACTGAAGGAACAAAACAGCAGCAGACTCACAGAACCCAAGAACGGACTAATAGTTACCAAAGGGAAAGGGACTGGGGAAGATGGGTGGGAAGGGAGGGATAAGAGGGAAAAAGGGGCATTACGATTAGCAGATGTAATGTTGGGGGGCATGGGGAGGGCTGTACAACTCAGAGAAGACAAGTAGTGATTCTATAGCATCTCACTACGCTGATGGACAGTGACTGTAATGGGTTTGGTGGGGGGGACCCGATGAAGGGGTAGTTTAATAATCGTAATATTGCACATGTAATTGTAAATTAATGATA
>JAVSCE010011226.1:0-14201 GCA_032199065.1 Smutsia gigantea
TCAGCAGCTGGTGCTGGAAAACTGGACAGCTACATGTAAGAGAATGAAACTGGACTACTGTCTAGCCCCATACACAAAGGTAAACTCAAGGTGGATCAAAGACCTGAATGTAAGTCATGAAACCATAAAACTCTTAGAAAAAAACATAGGCAAAAATCTCTTGGACATAAACATGAGCACCTTCTTCATGAATATATCTCCCGGGCAAGGGAAACAAAAGCAAAAATGAACAAGTGGGACTATATCAAGCTGAAAAGCTTCTGTACAGCAAAGGACACCATCAGTAGAACAAAAAGACATCCTACAGTATGGGAGAATATATTCATAAAAAACGATCTGATAAAGGGTTGACATTCAAAATATATAAAGAACTCATGCACCTTAACAAACAGAAAGCAAATAATCCAATTAAGAAATGGGCAGAGGACATGAATAGACACTTCTCCAAAGAAGAAATTCAGATGGCCAACAGGCACATGAAAGATGCTCCACATCACATCATCAGAGAAATGCAGATTAAAACCACAATGAGATATCACCTCACACCAGTGAGGATGGCCAACATCCAAAACACAAACAACAACAAATGTTGGCGAGGATGTGGAGAAAAGGGAACCCTCCTACACTGCTGGTGGGACTGCAAAATTAGTTCAACCATTGTGGAAAGCAGTATGGAGGTTCCTCAAAAGACTCAAAATAGAAATACCATTTGACCCAGGAATTCCACTCCTAGGAATTTACCCCAAGAATGCAGCAGCCCAATTTGAAAAGGACAGATGCAACTCTCTATGTTTATTGCAGCACTATTTACAATAGCCAAGAAATGGAAGCAACCTAAGTGTCCATCAGTAGATGAATGGATAAAAAGATGTGGTACATATACACAATGGAATATTATTCAGCCATAAGAAGAAAACAAATCCTACCATTTGCAACAACATGGATGGAGCTAGAGGGTATTATGCTCAGTGAAATAAGCCAAGCCGAAAAAGACAAGTATCAAATGATTTCACTCATATGTGGGTATAAGAACAAAGAAAAAAACTGAAGGAACAAAACAGCAGCAGACTCACAGAACCCAAGAACGGACTAATAGTTACCAAAGGGAAAGGGACTGGGGAAGATGGGTGGGAAGGGAGGGATAAGAGGGAAAAAGGGGCATTACGATTAGCAGATGTAATGTTGGGGGGGCACGGGGAGGGCTGTACAACTCAGAGAAGACAAGTAGTGATTCTATAGCATCTCACTACGCTGATGGACAGTGACTGTAATGGGGTTGGTGGGGGGACCTGATGAAGGGGTAGTTTAATAATCGTAATATTGCACATGTAATTGTAAATTAATGATAATAAAATAAATTATATTAAAAAAAAAAAAAAAAAACTGGCATAGACCCATATTCCTTTACCTAAATTCATTCACTTAGTCGTCCATTCTGTTAGGCTAACTTCTGAAATGAATCTCCAATTTCCTCTCCTTTTCCCTTGCTCCTGATTTTTCTTTGTTCTACCTTACCTTCTTCTTTCAGTCCTGAGTACGCATCAGTACAGGCAGTTTAATAAAGCAAGAATCACTGACATTCCATTACACTGTCGACCACTTGTTTTGGCGAACGCAGCTATGTACAAACATGCCTGGAGGGCATCCCTGCTAGGGTAGTCCATCAGGGATTTATTTTCAAAAAGGGCCAGAGCACCACTGGTGAAAAGATGTTATCCTGACAGAACAGACTGCTGAACAGCAGAACTCTGGCCAGGCCAGAGCACAGTGGCCATGTCTCCTTCAGCAATTTTTGTCAGTCTGATCATCCTTTAGGAGACCACCATTTGTGAACGTGGACGCTAAGCAAGTGTTTCTGTAGGGCTCTTGTCTATAAAAACAATTCGATTTTAAAATGAATTGCAAAATATATGGGCTCATGTCAGGTATAGGGATTTATTGGTGAAGACTTAGAGAAGAACTTGGGCGATCATATATGTCAGTTCCTGCACATGAAAATTCTGTGTGGTGTCCAGTCGTCATCTCTTCCCGTTCAGATCCAGGAACTCTCTTTTTGTATTCTTTCTTATCAAATGGTCTGTTCCTGGTCAATTCCATATCTCCCACTGTGAGAAGAAGGGAGCGACACTCATTACTCACCATGCCGTGAATCCTCAGGAGTCATTTGTTCAGAAACGGTATAGATCTTGCTTCTGCAATTCTCTAATGCAACTTTAATTTAATGCTGCTTACATCATTGCTCATGAAACTATGTCACTCTCATGCTGCCCATAAACACTGGTGGCCAATGACGCCCTCAAGGAGTGAATGCTCTGCTTCAATGCTGATGAACAGAGATGCAAATCTCCTCCAAGCAAGGCAACAAATGTGAGCAATGATCCATTTCCTCATCTTGTTAGATTTACTATTTAGAGTTTTATACTGTACACAAAGAAAACAGATCTTTAAACCATGTCTTCTCTTGATCCCTTGGGCCATAATCAATGTACTAGAATGTGATCTCTTTTCCTTCCTGCCCCTGCACACCCCCACTAGTGGGAGGACAGACAAAGGGTCCTGGGCAGGACAAGACCAGGGCAGAAACCAATTGTTAAAGTGGCAAATTGTAATAATGATACATCTAAACATGGAGGACTCCCAGGGAAGTGTGAATGCCGGAGAACTCACATATGTTCCAACAAGAGTCGGCCTGACACCTGCCAAGTCAAAGATCTCCAACATGAGCTCATTCTAACAGTCCCAGCCATGTCAAAACTCACCAGCTCCTCTAACTTCTTCCACCTCCCCTGGCCCTCAGTTTAGAGAGTCTAGAACTATAGGAGCAAAATGGGAGAGAAGCTCTAGTTGAGAAAAGAGAAAAAGAAGTCACCAACCACATTCTCGTTTCCTCTTTTTAGGCTGTCCTCCCTGCTGCAAACAGAAGCAGTACGAAGATAAGAGCTTCACCCTGAAAGTAAGTTTCAGGTTTTCCTATTACGAGGGGCAGGGTGTTCTAATTGTTCAACTAAACATGTGTTTTATTGTTTGTGGTAACCAGAGAATTGTTTGCAGTGGTGGTAGACAGTTAACAACTGCTTCTCCACTGGAGATGGTGTGGGGACCACGCTAGGCAGTGTTTGCCCTCCAAGACTGACTTTTGAGCTCCAGCATGACATTGCTAAATGTGAAGTTAGGAAGACATATGTGCAATTCACTCTGGCAAGTCAGTATGAACAGATTCAGCACACTGACTGCTACCTAAGAATGACCTGAAAAGATCATTTTCACCCAGAGTCAGTGAAAGATCCAGCAAAAGTATAAACTTAAAGACAGTGGAAGAACAAAACCAAATGCCTTCTAATTTCTCTTAACCACAATTGCTCAACATAGTCATACATTTGAAAAAAAGAGCCTTGTTTTGCTGGAGTATCTTAAGCTATTCTGAGCATGGAGATTTCACAGTAGGTAGGTCATGAAGCATGAGAAGCATTTCCCTTCTTGCTGCTAGAGAGCTGACATATGAACCTCTCCTGACTTGGATGGGGAGGACATGATGCCCTGGCATTGTTCATGGTGTCGGTTCGGTGAGTGATCATCGACTCTGCCATCTCTCCAGCAGCCATTATCACAGCTGTTGAAACAGGGTAAGAGGAAAGTGGCAGATACTATGTGACATCTCTGAGGCTAACATAGAGCATATTTCAAGTAACCTCTGGGGACTTCTGGAATTTGTTAGGATTTTTAAGAAATGCGCTACGACTACTGGGGATTGGCTTAAAGATCACAGCGTGAGAGGCGAGACACAAACCTCCTCCCAAAACCACATATAATATGAAAATATAGCAAATACAACTAATCCTGAAAGAGAAACAAGAAAGAACACTGCGACAGATTGCCTACATCTGGGGAAATGAGCAGATATCACAGAAAAGGGTAAAGTACGAAACCACGATCTGATGGGACCCAAACCCGGCCCCCACCCGAGCTCACCAGCAGGAGGAAGAGAAACGGAGTGGGGGAGGTGTTGGAGGCTTAGGACTGCTGAACACTCAGCCCTGGAGATCTGCTCTGGGAGTGCAAACCTACATTACATGGTGCTCCAGAGATTAACAGGGTTGGAAAGCTAAGACAGGTGGAATACTTGGAGAGACTGAGATTCCAGCCACTTGTGGAGAACAGGTACCCACAACTGGCCACTCTGGGACAAAAGAAAGGTGGGCACTTTGAAAGACTTTCCAACAGTGAGAGGGCTGCTAGAGGGGCAGGGATTACACAGAGCTTGCTGCTCAGGAGAAAGGACAAGTGGACAAAATTGTCCCAGTGCACTCAGCCCAGGAGGTTGGGAACTTTCAGGAGATTCAGGAGCTCCATCCCCATGGTTGGCAATGCAGCTATGAGGCCCCCCAACCACAGTACACAGCCTGCTTCTCATTCCTCCCAGCTGACAACAGCTAGCAAACCTGCTGCTCCCACCATTGCACTAGGCCAGCCAGAGGGAGGCCCTGCCTATGGTAATACAAGTGTGTGGCATGAAGGTTCCTACCTGAGTGCTGGGCCCACTGGCTCTGGCCTTGGGGGCAGGCACTGCAGACAGGAAATAGGAAAGAGCTCTTTCCTCCTGGCAGGTACCAGCACTGCTCGCCTGTGACTCCTGCCATCAATCCAGGTGCTCAGCAGCTCCAGAGAGTAGAGCTTCTGGGCACTAGAGGGAGCTGCTTACACCAAGTTATTACTACAAATATGAAATTTCAAAAGAACCTGGTATGAACCCAAATCCCACAAACACCAGAAAGAGGGAAAAGTGAGACTGAACTCACCAACCTTCCTGAAAACGATTTCAAAATAAAAATCATAAACATACTCACAGAGATACAGAGAAATACTGAAGATCTCAGGGATGACGTCAAGAAAAAGACGGAAACTTTGAAAAATACAATATCCAAAATGAAACATACAATGGAGGGATTTAAAAGCAGATTAGATGAAGGAGAGGAGACAGTAAATGAAATAGAAATTATAGAATAAGAATAGAAAGAAGCTGAGGTACAGAGAGAAAAAAGGATCTATAGGAATGAAAGAATTTTAAGAGAACTGTGTGACCAATCCAGAACGGAACAATATTCACATTAAAGGGATGCCAGAAGAAGAAGAGAAAGAAAAAGGAATAGAAAGTGTCTTTGAGGAGGTAATTGCTGAAAACTCCCCCATTCTTGGGAAGGAGACAGTTTCTCAGGCAATGCAGGTACACAGATCTCCCAACACAAGGGATCCAAGGAAGACAACACCAAGACATATAATTAAAATGGCAAAGATCAAGGATAAGGAGAGAGTATTAAAAGCACCCAGAGAGAGAAAAAAAGATCACCTACAAAGGAAAACCCATCAGACTATTATCAGATTTCTCACAGAAACCTTACAGGCCAGAAGGGAGTGGCATGATGTATTTAATGCAATGAAACAGAAAGGCCTCGAACCAAGAATACTCTATCCAGAATATTATCATTTAAATTAGAGGGAGGCATTAAACAATTTTCAGATAAGCAAAAGTTGAGGGAATTTACCTCCCACAAACTCTCTACAGTGAATTTTGGACTGACTCCTATAGATAGAAGTGTTCCTAAGGCCAAATAGTTGTCACCAGAAAAATAAAACCACAGTGAAGGAAGTAGACCAATGAATTACTAATCAGATGCAAAATTAAATCAGCTATCCCCAAAGTCAGTCAAGGGATACACAAAGAGCACAGAATGTGATACCTAATATATGAAGAATGGAGGAGGAAGAAAAACGAGGAGAAAAAAAGAACATTTAGATTGTGCTTGTAATAGTGTACTAAGTGAGTTAAGTTAGACTGTTAGATAGTAAAGAAGCTACCCTTGAACCTTTGGTAACCATAAATCTAAAACCTGAAATGGAAATAAATGCATACAAACCAATAATCACCCTAAATGTAAATGGACCCAATGCAACAAGCAAAAGACATACAATTACTGAATGGATAATAAAACAAGACCCATCTATATGCTGCCTACAAGAGAGTCACATCAAACCCAAAAACACACAGACTAATGTAAAGGGATAGAAAAATATATTTCATTGCATCTAAAGGGAGAAAAAGCAGGTGTTTCAGTACTTGTATTAGACAAAATAGACTTCAAAACAAAGAAACTAACAAGAGACAAAGAAGGACATTATATAATGATAAAGGGCCAGTCCAACAAGGGGACATAACCATTATAAATATCTATGCACCCAACACAGGATAACCTACATATCTGAAACAAATACTGACAGAATTAAAGGGGGAAATAGAATGCAATGCATACATTCTAGGAGACTTCAACACACCACTCACTCCAAAGGACAGATAGACCAGACAGAAAATAAATAAGGAGACAGAGGCACTGAACAACACATTAGAACAGATGGACCTAACAGACATCTACAGAACACTCCACCCAAAAGCAGCATAATATACATTCTTCTCAAGTGCACATGGAACATTTTCAAGAATAGATCATATATTAGACCACAAAAAAAGCCTCAGTAAATTCAGAAGGACTGAAATTGTACCAACCAGCTTCTCAAACCACAAAGGTATGAAACTAGAAATAAATTATGCAAATAAAACAAAAAAGCCCACAAACACAAAGAGGCTTAACAACATGCTCCTAAATAATCAATGGATCAATGACCAAATATTAACAGAGATCAAGTAGTACATGCAGACAAATGACAACAATAACTCAACGCCACAAAATCTGTGGGATTCAGTGAAGGCCATGCTAAAAGAGAAGTATACTGCACTACAGGCTTACCTCAGGAAATCAGAACAATCCCATATGAACAGTCTAAAGTCTCAATTAATGAAATGAGTAAAAGAAGAACAAATTAGGCCCAAAGTCAGTAGAAGGAGGGGTAAAGATCAGAGAAGAAATAAATAAAATTGAGAAGAATAAAACAACAGAAAGACTCAATGAAACCAGGAGCTGGTTCTTTGAGAAAATTAACAAAATAGATAAACCCCTAGCCAGATTTATCAAGAAAAAAAAGAGAGTCTACACATAAAAAGAATAAAAAATGAGAAAGTAAAAATCACTATGGACAACACAGAAATACAAAGAGTTATTAGAAAAGACTATGAAAAATTATATGCTAACAAACTGGATAACCTAGAAGAAATGGACAGCTTTCTAGAAAAATAAAACCTTCCAAGGCTAACCCAGAAAGAACCAGAACATCTGAACAGACCAATTACCAGCAACAAAATTGAATTGGTAATCAAAAACTACCCAAGAACAAAATGCCTGGACCAGATGCTTTCAACACTGAATTTTTTTTTTTTGCTTTTTAATTTTTTATTAAGGTATTATTGATATACACTCCTATGAAGGTTTCACATGAAAAAACAATCTGGTGACTACTTTTACCCATATTATCAATTCCACATCCATACCCCAATGCAGGCACTGTCCATCAGTATAGTAAGATGCCATAGATTCACTGTTTGCCTTCTCTATGCTACACTGTTTTCCCCGTGACCCCATACCATGTATACTAAACATAATACCCCCCATCCCCTTCTCCATCCCTCCCAACCAGCCGTTTCACTTCCCTCCCCTTGGGTACCCACTAGTCTCTTCTTGGAGTCTGTGAGTCTGCTGCTATTTTGTTCCTTCAGTTTTGCTCTGGTGTTATACTCCACAAATGAGGGAAATCATTTGGCACTTGTCTTTCTCCACCTGGCTTATTTCACTGAGCATAATATCCTCCAGCTCCATCCATGTTGTTGCAAGTGGTAGGATTTTTTTCGTTCTTATGGCTGAATAGTATTCCATTGTGTATATATACCACATCTTTTTTATCCTCTCATCAACTGATGGACACTTAGGTTGCTTCCATATCTTGGCTATTGTAAATAGTGCTGCAATAAACATAGGGGTGCATATGTCTTTTCGAATCTGAGAAGTTGTATTCTTTGGGTAAATTCCAAGGGGTGGGATTCCAGGGTCAAATGATATTTCTATTTTTAGTTTTTTGAGGATCCTCCATATTGCTTTCCACAATGGTTGAACTAGCTTACATTCCCACTAGCAGTGTAGGAGGGTTCCCCTTTCTCTGCATCCTCGCCAGCATTTGTTGTTCTTAGTCTTTTTGATGCTGGCCATCCTTACTGGTGTGAAGTGATATCTCATTGTGGTTTTAATTTGCATTTCCCTGATGATTAGTGATATGGAGCATCTTCTCATGTGTCTGTTGGCCATCTGAATTTCTTCTTTGGAGAACTGTCTCTTCGTATCCTCTGCTCATTTTTTAATCAGGTTATTTGCTTTTTGGGTGTTGAGGTGTGTGACTTCTTTATATATTTTGGATGTTAACCACTTGTCAGATATGTCATTTACAAATATATTTTCCCATGCTGTAGGATGCCTTCTTGTCCTGTTGATGGTGTGCTGTGCCATACAGAAACTTTTTAGTTTGATGGAGTCCCATGTGTTCATTTTTGCTTTTGTTTCCCTTGCTCAAAGAGATGCGTTCAGGAAGAAGGTGCTCATGGTTATATTCAGGAGATTTTTGCCTATGTTGTCTTCTGAGAGTTTTATGGTTTCATGACTTACATTCAGGTCTTTGATCCATTTCGAGTTTACTTTTGTGAATGGGGTTAAACAATAATCCAGCTTCATTCCCCTGCATGCAGCTGTCCAGTTTTGCTAACACCAGTTGTTGAAGAGGCTGTCATTTCCCTATTGTATGTCCATGGCTCCTTTATTGTATATTAATTGACCATGTATCATTGGGTTTATATCAAGGCTCTCTAGTCTGTTCCATCGGTCTATGGGTCTGTTCTTGTGCCAGTACCAAAAATTGTCTTGATTACTGTGGCTTTGTAGTAGAGCTTGAAGTTGGGGACTGTAATCCCCTCAGCTTTATTCTTCTTTCTCAGGATTGCTTTGGCTATTCGGGCTCTTTTGTGGTTCCATATGAATTTTAGAATGATTTTCTCTAGTTCATTGAAGAATGCTATTGGTATTTTAATAGGAATTACATTAAATCTGTAGATTGCTTTAGGCAGGATGGCCATTTTGAAAATTTTAATTCTTGCTATCCATGATCACGGGATGTGTTTCCATTTATTGGTATCTTCTTTAATTTCTCTCGTCAGTGTCTTGTAGTTTTCAGTGTGTAGGTCTTTCACTTCCTTGGTTATGCTTATTCCTAGGTATTTTATTCTTTTTGATGCAATTATGAATGGAATTGTTTTCTTGATTTCTCTTTCTGCTAGTTCATCATTAGTGTACAGGGATGCCAGATTTCTGCATATTAATTTTTTATCCTGCAACTTTGATGAAATCAAATCTTAGATCAAGTAGGTTTGGAATGGATTCTTTAGGGTTTTTTATGTAAAATGTCATGTCATCTGCAAACAGGGACAGTTTAACTTCTTCCTTGCCAATCTGGATGCCTTTTATTTCTTTCTGTTCTCTGATTCCTGTGGCTATGACTACTAGTACTATGTTGAATAGAAGTGGGGAGAGTGGGCACTTTTGTGTTGTTCCCAATTTTAAAGGAAAAGATTTCAACTTCTCACTGTTAAGTGTGTTGGCTGTGTGCTTGTCATATATGGCCTTAATTATATTTAGGTACATGCCCTTTATACCCATTTTGTTGAGAGTTTTTATCATGAATATATATTGAATTTTGTCAAATGCTTTTTCAGCATTTATGGAGATGATCATGTGGTTTTTATCCTTTTTTTGTTGATGTGGTGGATGATGATGGATTTTCAAATTTTATACCATCCTTGGATCCCTGGAATAAATCCTACTTGATCATGATGAATTCTCTTTTTGATGTATTTTTGAATTCAGCTTGCTAATATTTTGTGGAGTATTATTGCATCAATGTTCATCAGGGATATTGGTCTGTAATTTTCTTTTCTTGTGGTGTCTTTGCCTGGTTTTGGTATTACAGTGATGCTGGCCTCATAGAATGAGTTTGGAAGTATTCCCACTTCTACTCTTTGGAAAACTTTAAGGAGGATGGGTATTAGGTCTTCACTAAAAGTTTGATAAAATTCAGCAGTGAAGCCATCTGGTACAGGAATTTTGTTCTTAGGTAGGTTTTTGATTACCAGTTCAATTTCGTTGCTGATAATTGGTCTGTTCAGATTTTCTGTTTCTTTCTGGGTCAGCCTTGGAAGGTTGTATTTTTCTAGAAAGCTGTCCATTTCTTCTAGGTTATCCAGTTTTTTAGCATATAATTTTTCATAGTATTCTCTAATAATTCTTTGTATTTCTGTGGTGTCCATAGTGATTTTTCCTTTTTCATTTCTGATTGTTTATCCATGTAGACTCTTTTTTTCTTGATAAGCCTGGCGAGGGGTTTATCTGTTTTGTTTATTTTCTCGAATAACCAGCTCCTGGTGTCATTGATTCTTTCTATTGTTTTGTTCTTCTCAATTTTATTTATTTCTGCTCCAATCTTTGTTATGTCCCTCCTTCTACTGACTTTGGGCCTCATTTGTTCTTCTTTTTCTAGTTTCATTAATTGTGAGTTGAAACTGTTCATATGGGATTGTTCTTCCTTCCTGAGGTGGGCCTTTATGGCAATATACTTTCCTCTTGGCGGGGCCTTCGCTGCATACCATAGATTTTGCAGTGTTGAATTATTGCTGTCATTTGTCTCCATATATTGCTTGATACCTGTTTTTATTTGGTCATTGATTCCTTGGTTATTTAGGGGCATGTTGTAAAGCCTCCACGTGTTTGTTGGATTTTTCATTTTCTTTGTGTAATTTATTTCTAGTTTCATACCTTTGTGATGTGAGCAACTGGTTGGTACAATTTCAATCTTTCTGAATTTTCCAAGGCTGTTTTGGTGGCTTGGATATGATCTATTCTTGAAAATGTTCCATGTTCACTTGAGAAGAATGTGTATTCTGCTGCTTTGGGGTATAGACTTCTGTAGATGTCTGTTAGGTCCATCTGTTCTAGTGTGTTGTTCAGTGCCTCTGTCTCCTTACTTATTTTCTGTCTGGTTGATCTGTCCTTTGGAGTGAGTGGTGTGTTGACGTCTCCTAAAATGAATGCATTGCTTTCTATTTCCTCCTTTAATTCTGTTAGTATTTGTTTCATGTATGTCAGTGGTCCTGTGTTGGGTGCATATATATTTATAATGGTTATATCCTCTCCTTAGACTGACCCTTTTATCATTATGTAGTGTCCTTCTTTATCTTTTGCTAGTTTCTTTGTTTTGAAGTCTATTTTGTCTGATACAAGTGCTGCAACACCTGCTTTTTTTCTCCCTGTTGTTTGCATGAAATATCTTTTCCCATCCCTTCACTTTTAGTCTGTGTATGTCTTTGGGTTTGAAGTGAGTCTCTTGTTGGCAGCATATAGATGGGTCTTGTTTTTTATCCATTCAGTGACTCTATGTCTTTTGATAGGCGCAGTCAGTCCATTTACATTTAGGGTGATTATCAATAGGTATGTACTTATTGCCATTGCAGACTTTGTATTCCTGGTTACCATTTTTCCTCCTCCTCCATTCTTTATATATTAGGTATCATATTCTTAACTCTTTGTCTATTGCTTGATTGACTTTCAGGATAGTTGATTTAATTTTGCATTTGCTTAGTAATTAGCTGTTCTACTTTCTTTACTGTGATTTTATTTTCTCTGGTGACAGCTATTAACCCTTAGGAACACTTCCATCTATAGCAGTCCCTCCAAAATACACTGTAGAGATGGTTTGTGGGACTTAAATTCTCTCAGCTTTTGCTTATCTGGAGATTGTTTAATCCCTTCTTCAAATTTAAATGATAATCTTGCTGGATAAACTATTCTTGTTTCTAGGCCCTTCTGCTTCATTGCATTAAATACATCATGCCACTCCCTTCTGGCCTGTAAGGTTTCTGTTGAGAAGTCTGATGATAGCCTGATGGGCTTTCCTTTTTATGTGGTCTTATTTCTCTCTGGCTGCTTTTAATTGTCTGTCCTTATCCTTGATCTTTGCCATTTTAATTACTTTATGTCTTGGTGTTGTTTTCCTTGGGTCCCTTTTTTTGGGAGATCTGTGCATCTCCATGGCCTGAGAGACTATCTGCTTCCCCAGATTGGGGAAGTTTTCAGCAATCACCTCCTCAAAGACACTTTCTATCCCTTTTTCTCTCTTCTTCTTCTTCTTGTACCCCTATTATGTGAATATTTTTCCGTTTGGATTGGTCACACAGTTCTCTCAATATTCTTTCATTCTTAGAGATCCTTTTTTCTCTCTGTGCCTCAGCTTCTTTGTATTCCTCTTCTCTAGTTTCTATTTCATTTATCATCTCCTCTGCTGTATCCAATCTGCTTTTAACACCCTCCATTGTGCTCTTCAACAATTGGATCCCCGACCGGAATTCATTCCTGAGTTCTTGAATAACTTTCCGTACCTCCATGAGCATGTTAATGAATTTTATTTTGAACTCCCTTTCAGGAATAGTCATGAGGTCGATGTCATTTAAATCTTTCTCAGGAGTTTTATTAATAATTTTACTCTGAACCAGGTTCCTTTGGCATTTCCTATTCGTATATGGCGCCCTCTAGTGCCCAGAAGCTCTACTCCCTGGAGCTGCTCAGCCCCTGAAGCAATGTCGGGGGTCGCAGGGGAATGGTATTGGTGCCTGGGGGGAGGAAGGAGCTGTTTCCTGCTTCCCATCTGCTATGCCTGTACCAGTGGGACAAGCACACAGGTATAAGCCTCCATGCTTTGTGTTTTTAGTTGCTGTAGACAGATCTTCCCTCTGGCTGGGCTAATGCCAGGGTAGGGTTTGCCAGTTTGCAAGCCAGGTGGGGTTGTCAGGGAGAAAGGCCCAATAGGCTGCGTATCATGGATGGGGTCCTTGGAACTGTGTAGGCAGCCAGGGAGCTGGAGCACCTGAATATCGTCTAGGGAGGAAGATTTCTTTTTCCTCCTTAAATATGAGAGTCTATATGGCAAAGCTCCCAACCTGCTGGGCAGAGTGCACCCAGACAATTTTGTCTACCTGTCCTCTCTCCTGAGCAGTAAGCTCTGTGCAATCCTTGCCCCCTTAGCAGCCCTCTTGCTAAGGGCTTCCTTGTTAGGACGTATCTCAGACTACCTGCCTTTCCTTTGTCCCAGAGCAGTCAGATATGGATCCCTGCTTTCCACAAGCAGCTGGAATCTCATCGTCTCCAGGAAGTCTGCCTGTCTTAGCTTTCCAACCCCGTAATCATGACAGTATCATGCAAGCACCATGAAATGTAGGTTTGTGCTGCCAGAGCAGATAGATCTCCAGAGTTAGGTATTCATCAGTCCCAGGCCTTCACTCCCTCCCTACTCTGTTTCTCTTCCTCCTGCCAGTGAGCTGGGGTTGGGGAAGGTCTTGGGTCCCACCAGGCCACAGCTTTGGTATGTTACCCTGTTCTGTGAGGTCTGCTCTTTTCTCCAGGTATAGGCAGTCTGGAGCCGTCCTCTTTCCTGTTGCTCTTTCAGGATTAGTTGTATTAATTATATTTTTATATTATATGCAGTTTTAGGAGGAAGCCTCTGTCTCACCTCTCATGCCACCATCTTTAATCCTATACCACTACAATTTGAATTTAAGCATACTAAAAATGTCACTTTAGAATGGTTTTTGTGTAACTGGTACAAACTTTGTCACTTCCTTGACCTACAAATATAACCATGTCTTATTTTTCCAATTGATTGTTCCAGACATCCCTTTTGCCTTTCTGCAGAATACCCTGTACCTTCTTACTGAGACTGCCCCTGTGCCTCCCAGGATGCAGAGCTTTACTGGACTCTTCAGGTAGAGCCTGTTTGTAAATGAAGGCAGAATGAGAGGGGAAGCCTAACCTGCCCACTGAAGGCCACTGCACCTGCCTCTGTGTCAGCATTTTGTAAACTGTTGCCCAGCTCAGATGGACTCCTGTCCCCTGCTTATGCACTGGTCCTGCACATCTGGAACTTGGATGACCTGCATTTGGGAACCGAGATTATAGTTCTCCCAGTGCACTTCCTGATGCTCAGCTGTTGCTGCAGAAGTGAACCATGACATCAAAGGGTCTGGGTGGAGTGAGCTTGTAGCCTGGGCTGTCTGTGAGGTTAGAATCATGCCCGTGAGCCTCCGCATGAAGAACGACTCAGGCCACCAGCCCAGACCTTCCTCTCTCACCTCTGCTGCCCCCAGTGATCTTTCCTTCCAGTGAGATTGACAG